>CAWUFW010003661.1:1200000-1755981 GCA_963921515.1 Calotriton arnoldi
CTTTGTGGCAGCTTCCACTACCTTCTTCTCTGCAGCTGCAAATTCTGTTCAGTGCCTTCTCGCAGAAAAAGTATCTCTCCTCGCGGAGTTTTCAAGTCACACAACAGACACACACATCTAAGAGTTTTCCCCTGTCTCAAGGAGTCCCACAGGGTTCAATTCTGAGCTCGACGCTATTCAACCTGTACGTGGGACCACTTGCAGAGCTAGTGGAAGGCCATAACGTGACCATCGTGTCATATGCTGACGATACTCAGCTGATTGTGACGTTGTCTCAAAACCCCGAACAGACGGCACACCAATTCTCCAGGTGTCTGGAGGATGTAGCAGCATGGATGGCCAACCATTGCTGGAAGCTTAATGGAAACAAAACAGAGGGTAAGGCCCCAACCATTTGGTCATCTGCTTGGTGGCCTGAGACGCTGGGCCAACTACCAACCCCGAAAGCTGAAGTATAAAATGTTGGAGTGTGGTTCGACTCCAATTTGACATTTGACAGCCAAATCTGAAAAGTGGCAGGGAAATGCTTCGGGACCCTTAAAGTCCTGAGAAAAGTCCTTGACCTATTACCATCTAGCGCAAGGAAAACAATAGTACATGCCTTAGTTACCTCCCAAATGGACTATGGCAATGTTCTATATCTGGGTGCGTCTAAAAAAGGGCTAGCAAAACTTCAGTCTGTACAAAATGCGGCAGCCCACTTAGTGCTGAACCTCCCAAGAAAAACATCCACAACGAAGGCGCTCACTGAATTGCACTGGCTGCCGGTGGAAAAGAGAATCATGTTTAAGGCAATGTGCTACTGTCACCGAATCCTGTTAAAAAAAGGTCCAAGGTATCTGCAACCATTGGTAACACCCTACACACCGAGCCGGAATCTAAGATCCAAAGGCATGGCATTGGTGACAGTGCCAAGAATACAGAAAGCGAGAATGGGTGCACGTTCCTTTAGATATCTTGCAGACAAGACATGGAACATACTGCCTGCAGACATAAGAGCCGAATCTTGTGAAACCTCCTTTCGCAAAAATCTAAAGACATGGCTGTTCTCAACAGCCGACCAGACTAGACCTACTAGAACCACTGTCAAAGACCATTAGCCTCTTGCTGAGAGTTTTTTCGCTGCCTCACGGAGAGTCTGTTTCTAGCGCAGGGACACACCGGTGGTGTAACCAGGCGCTTTATAAATGGATAAATAAATAAAATAAATAAATCTGGCCTCATTGAGCCCTCGTTGGCTACATCCTGCAGCTTCTGGAGATTTTCTACTTCTTAAAGAAAGACTAAGTCTGAATGTAGAAACCTTCACCGTGACTTTGTCCAGCGGCTCACCGATGATAACACCACCTCCTCTGAACTTTACCTTCTCGTACATTTTTCCATTGAATTTCTTTTAAGTCTGAAGGTAAGCAGACACCGGGCCCAATACACTCATTGTATCTGAACCTAGCTCAATTACGGTCAACCATAACTTTCGATTTGCCCCCGTCTTGCACGATTATATGTCCGAGGTTGGCGCTTTGATCTTTTAGGTGCTAGTTTTCACTATAACCTTTAAAAATTCATATCTCCGATTCTACTAATTGGATTCTTGTCATCTGGTGTCAAATAATTCATTAAAATTTACTCTATATCTCTAAATTGGTGTGGGATTTTTTTATGTTGTGTTTTCACTTTATTACTGTTTATGTGCTTCATAAACACTTTGCACATTACCAGTAAGTTACGCCTGATTGCATTTGTGCCAAGCTACCAGAGGGTTACACACATGTTAATTTAGTGATTAAAGTGGTTCACTCTGATGAGGACTGTGGCTGTTGCTTGAGAAGGGCTCACATCCCCCCTCAAACAACAACCCAATTTCTCACATTCAGCTATTCCCATGGTTTTGCGACAAGGCAAAAAATCTGCATGAGGTGTGGGATTCCAAAATTAATAAGGATTGGCAGGTAGGGGCAGTCATACAGAATGCATTTCCACAAGCTTCATCTGTAGAAACAAACCTGATAATTTCACACCAACATCCAATTTTCTTGGTTTCCTAATCAATACGAAGCTTGACTAAGCTTAGAATGTAACAAATTAATTGAACTATGTTTTTAAGTAAAGCGAGGCAGTTTTCCTGGCCTATTTACCTGTAACGCTGACATTGTATAATTGAAGTTGGGCTTGGTGGTCTGAATTTCTTGAATTACTGGCGCACCATAAACCAGATGAAAATTCAGAGATTCAGAGATGGCAGGATCTATGCAGTTTAAGCTTTCATAATGTGGTTAAAAAATCCTTTGGAAAATACCAATCTTCTGAAGTTAATTTAATTCAGAAATTGGTCAAAACTATTCTATTTTTATCAGCTCCGTTGAGTGCTAAAAGATCTGCAGTGACAGATTGCTTATCTAGTTATTTAGTACACAGTATATTAAAAAAACGTTGTTTACTTAATGTACGTAGGAATAAAGTAAGTATCAGTGAGTTTCCCAGAGGTATTTTTAAACCACACCACTTCATCGCGTTCACACAACATCAAAAACCAGCTCCACTGTAATCAGGTGTCGCAGCACAGCTGAGTAGCATTCGGCTACTTAGCTGGGAACCCGATGATGAAGCATGACACCAACTAGGTTGGTGTGTGAGGGTTCTTTTAACAAACCCTTGTGGTGCCAGACACTACAGTGTTGACCAGCCATTTCACTGTGGACCGTCTAAGTTGTTTATTATATATTTACCTGGGGACAAGGATGGCCCGCAATCTGTCCTAACTCTCTCCTTTGGTTTCTTAAGTACTTAATGTACGTAAACATAAATTCAAAAAATGAATAACATAAATACGTGAGATAGGTTGTGGTCTGCCTACATGGCTATTGTGATCACAAATGTATTTATTGTTTTTTATCATGCACACAAATAAACAATGTATGAGGCATACAAAGAAAAACGGAAGACGTCAAAACAGAGGGTTAAAAAATGTGTTCAAGACCAAAAGTTTGGTGGAAGATGTTTTTTTTTCAATTGTTTCAAAATGATCTGCTGTTAGTCTCATGACAAAGAAGCAACGGAAATGAGTTCCAGAAAGAAGTAACTTGACGGTGCAGAAATCTTCTGTTTGTATCAATGTGGAAACATTGTGAGACAGTGTTCGTATTCCACCTTAGGTGTCTGGTTCTGTGATAAGGTATGACAAGTGTAGTGAGACAATCAAGCGGAGTTTCTTCCAAAGCCTTGAGAATCAGGCAAAGGTTTTTCATTCATGAATTGTTTGGTTGGTAGCTAATGGAGTTATTTCAAAGCTGAAGCTATGTGACCTTTCAAGCTGAAGGTGAGTGGATTAGAGATGTTTTTGATCTTTTTATTTCAATTGTTTTTGCTGGGAGGTCTGCATAAAACGCAATTGTAGTAATCAGTTTTGAGTAGGCCACCACTAGGTGAAAACACCAGTTTTTAGTCACTGGGTTAACTAATTGGTAAAACCTAGCTCTGAACACAACTCCAAGATGGCTGACTGCATTTAAAAAAATAGATAACATGCAGGCACATGCATCAAAAGAAAAACCGGTCGCAAACGGGCAGATTCTCAGAATCTGCCCCTTTGCGACCGGTATTTTTGCATTTGGGATGCATCATCCCAAATGCAAAAATCGCAATTTAAGTAATCTCTAAATTGCGATTACTTAAGTGCGATTGCATTTAAGGAATCGCAAATTGAGATTCCTTAAATGCAATGCAACAAAGTAAAAAAATTAGCGATTTCGCTGCTAGGGGCGCAATTTACCATGAAGTTGAACTTCATGGTAAATTGCAAAAACTTTGAGAAATGCACTAAAGTGCATTTTTCAAAGTTGAAGGTACACACACACATGTCCTTGGGACATGTGTGTGTGCAACATATGTGCAGGGATCAATTTCAGGGGTGCAACAGGGTGTCCTTTTGACACCCCTGCACCCTTGAAATTGCATGTGCAATTTGCGAGTACCTATTGGTACTCGCAAATAGCTTCGCAATTTCCATTCATTCCTATGGGCCTCTAGGCCCATAGGAATGAATGGGAAGCCATTCACTTATTTGCGACTCGAATTTGCGAGTCGCAAATAAGGAATGTGAAAGGAATCGCTATTATTATAGCGATTCCTACATGCATAGGATTTTGCGAATCCTTAATTGCGAATCCTTAATATTCGCTATAAAGGACTCGCAAAATCCTAGCTTGATGCATGTGCCAGATAGTTCTGATTTTCGTCCTTAAACAATTTTATTACAAAACTGTTGTAAAGTTGACATTAGCTGAGTAAACTGTAATCTTTTCATAATAAATACAAAATTGATTGTTGGAAGAACTGTCTGTAATGGAAATTGGATAATTAGATTAGGTGTGTTTAGCTCTGGGTGTAGCCACTGTCTAAACTTTCAATTAGAAGGGAGGCAAGATGGTTTTCACAGTCTCTCTAGAGTTTTGCCTTTCATTTTAGGAGCTAGAGTTTTTCAAACAACGACCTATAATGTTGATCTTTGGAACACTATAATGTTTTTTAGTAAGCATCTTTACATAATCTAGAGACGTTTAGGTGATTTTGAGGAGAGTATCAAAGATGTTGTAGGGGTCATCCAATCGATTTTCTTTTTTACACCAAAGGCATAAAAGATATCATTAGCCTGAACAACTTTTGGGATTCCTATCCAGGATAGCAGGGGATTAGTGGTCTTGACATTTTTTTGGGGGGATGAACTTATTTTCTATGGAAAAATGAATGATAGTGTGGTGTGATCACAATAGTGGTTGATAGTTGCAAGTTGCCAAGCATAAGGTTTGAATGAATAGTATGAGAAGAACATAGCTGGCCTAAAGTAGAGAGTATTACTAAGTTTGCAGTGCTTAAGGGCATAGTGTTTGCCACAATTAATTGTACATAGAATTTTTCCAATTCATATATCAATCAATCAAAGCCATTTGTACAGTGCGCAGCTACCTCAGCAGAAGCAACCCTGCGCCCAAAAGCAAGACTGAAGAACAGGATTGGCCACTCATATCTACACTTGATTAAAGAGCCAGGTTTTTAAATGTTTCCTGAAACAGTGTTCGTACTCAGCCATGCAATGATGGATAGAGAAGGTGCTCCAAAGCCTTGGCATCAGTACCAAGAAAGGCCTGCCACCTCGACAAACCTTAGCAAACTCGGGATGCGCAAGAGTCGCAGGTGATTAGATCTCAAGACTCTCTCCTGATGGTAGTGACTAAGTCTATTTCTCAGGTATCGTGGACCTTTGCCCATAATAGCTCTGAATGCCAATGTCAGGGCTTTGAACGCAACCCTCTTGGCAACCGGAAGCCAATGAAGCTGCTTCAAATGGGGGAGATGTGATGACGAAGGGTACCCATTGAATTAACCTGGCCACCACATTCTGCATCATTTGGAGTCTATGAATCAGGAAAGCTGGAAGACCCAGATATAAGCTGTTAGCCTAATCCAGACACAATGTCACAAGTGCATGGATTACAATCTTTCGGGTCTCTTCTGGAAGAATATGCAGTAGCTTCCTGACTGATCTTAACTTCCAAAAGAACAACAAAAGAAATCTGCAGAATTTGGGTAGCAAAGGAAAGGTCAGATTCAAACATGATCCCTAAATTCTAGCTGAAGTGGCCGGTGTAGATGGAGGATTCAATTCAATGGGCCACCAGTGGCTATATGGAGGGTGAGGCATCTGACTGAAGAAAATCTCCTCCTTTTTGCTGCGTTCAATTTCGAAAAAGTTTATGTCCATCCATTTGGCAATGCCTTTTAGACACTCTTTGAAATTGGGAAAGGCTGCTTCTGAATGTTCTCTAAACGAAAACACAAGTTGTGTGTAATCTGAATTCGAAACAACCTTCACTTCCCAGGTCTCAAAAAGTGTGGCCAAAGGGGCCAAGTAAAGGTTGAAAAGCAGAGGACTGAGGGCAAGGCATGTGGCACCCTGCAAATCAAAGGTTTAGGCGAAGATGAGAATGGGTTAAGGATGACCCGTTGAGATCGATCTTCTAATTAAGATTGTATCCATGACAGCACAGTGCCCTGAAAGCGAAAATGGCTTATTATATTCAACAAGGTAGAATGTGCTACCTTGTCGTATGGTGCTGATAGGTCTAGCATCACTACCATAGAAAAGGCACCACCATCTAGAGCCTTTATGACAGTCTTAGACACTTCCAGTAGAGCGGTCTCTGTGCTATAGCATGCGCAGAAGCCAGATTGAGTGTTGTGACTTAAATCATTAGCTTCAGCAAAGGAAGGCAGTTGGCGATAAGCCAGCTTTTCTAAGATCATCATGGGTGCAGGTATCAATGAGTTGGGCCTAAAATTGCTGAGCACCCCAGGATCTGCATTAGGCTTCTTTAGCAATGGCAGTAGGAACGCTTGTTTCCATGAAGCAGGAAAAATGCAAGATTTCACAGATGCATTCCAGATCCTGTTATGGATAGGATTTTTACAATAAGGGCAGCCAGTTTAAAAAACTTGAGGAGGACAGGGGTCCTTTGGGAGCCAGAACTACATTTCAATAACTCCTCAAGAGAGTCTTTTTTGGAAATTGGGCAGAATTCCAATAGAGCAGATAAGGGACTGTCAGATGGTGTCATAGGTCTTGCCGAGCAAACTTCTGATGAAAACGTTGAGTATAGTTTTTTAATCTTCTCATCGAATAATTCAGAGAGGCAAGTGCATAGGGCTGGAGATGGATGAAAAGCACTTATGGTCACGTCCGGTGTAGTAAAATATTTGACAATATTACAAATTTATCTGGATGAGTTTACAGCATTCTCGAGGTGGAATGAGAAATGCTCCCTCAGTATTTGCCGTGTAAGTTTGCAGAATTTTGTAAGGGCTGCCTTGTAGGCGTGTTGTGCTACAAGGTCATAGGACTTCCTCCAGCTATGTTCAAATCTCTTACAGAGGCTTTTCTCTATTATCCAAATGTTGAAGTCTCCTAAAATGGAGAAATGTTTGGGAAAGAACTCATTAATAAGAGCAGTCATGAAGGATGTAAAGAATTTCTAAGAGAATGATAGATGATTGTAGAAAAGATTAAAAAAGGATCAGTTCCATAATGGTTCAATGAGGAGGGTATTGTGTAAATCAGAAGGTGAGTGTAGGTGAATACTGTGATCTGTAGCCGTGAAAGTGGAAATTGTAGCATCAAGAAGACATCATGAGTTGAGCCAGAAACAGGAGTTAAGTTAGGAAGGATTCAAAGAGTATTTTAGGAGGATGATAAATGAATGACTGTGGCATGATCAAATAAAAAGGAGCAGTCACAAATTTTACAATTGTACTAAAAGGTATATTAAAGAATGATAATGCAGGCTTTTGAGTGGCCATAATCTGAGACTCAATATTAACAGCCACTCTTCCACCAGGTTCTGTTCATCAATTTTGAAAAGGGGTATTGTAACTCTTTAGTAGGATGTCTGGAAAGACTGGCATTTTGAGTTTGAGAAGTCATGTTTTGTTGAGGGCAAGCAAGTACAGAATGTGATCATCGGTGGGGTTGGGAACATGAGTAGCTCGCTTTGCAGATCATGTAGCCTTAGGAGGATGCCTACAAGAATTGAAGGAAATGTTCTGTGTTGTGAACGAGGAGGGAGGAGCAGGAGTGGACTAGTGTTCTGTGTCATTTGTCTGATGGTGACCAGGTGGCACTTTATTAGGAGTGGATAGATAGAAATTAAATTGTGGCAGGGGTGTTCTGGAAATATGGAGGGTATAACTGAGATAGGCATGGCGTGGTTACATGTGAGCACCATAAGAGGTTTGGTTCACATAGTCAATTCCATTATTAAAAAAGTGTTAGGTTGGCTTGGTTAGCTTGTACCAGAATGGAGATATCACTTCTTGGCCGGCATGCCTCAGGTATTGAGATAACAACAGAGTAGATCACTAGGTGTAAGTTGTACCCCATTCTTAGGTATGGGTGGTAACCAACTGGGTGAAACTTAGTGGCTCCAGGTTCTCAACTACTCCAGCTGCCTACCATGAGGTTAAGACCATAATGTATCAAAATTGTGTTTGATTATAGTATTTTCACAATGCCAGGTTGGTGATTACCTTAAAGAAGGTTGAGCTGTGGCTCACATTATCCTACACACAGTTACACTGAATGACAAATGTAGGCTTGTGGAAATGTGGACAAGAAATGCTTCAAGGATTTGGTGGTAAGCTTGCTAATTTACAATATCTTACATTTGATTGATACAAGTTATGTTATTCTTTTATTTAAATCTGTTTCATTTCCTTGTATTATTCAAGGGGCCTGAACCCGAGTCCATTTTTAATTTCAATTACTTAATTTAGTTTAAGCACGCTGCATGCAGTGTTATTTTAATTAGTTTTATTTTTGATTATTTACTGTTCTCACATTTTATTTAATGTTATATTCTTTCCCAAGTAAGCTCCAATTAAAGAGAAGCCTTCATTTGGACTAGGAGCATCATGGCTCCAGTTTTAATAATTTTACCCATCCTGTTCTATTTCTATCTGCCCTGGCTACCCTCATGCTCTGGGTTCTAGTGGCCTTTTAATATACCCAGATCTTCACTCAGATCATGACCAGTGCCCACAACCTGCTTCTGCACATGCAGGATAAAATTACCTACTCCTGCAAACAATTACTTAATTTCCACCTATCTATCCTTAATATATGTTTCTTCTCTACTTCCTTTCCTTTGTCCCATTGTTTTTCCAGAGTCCAATCCTCTTCTCCCTTGCAAACAGAAGTATATGTATCTCTCAATAATCACTGCACTCTCTTAAACATGTGTTCCTTGCAATTCCACAGCATTCAAATCTATGGTATGATAATATCATTATAAACTGGACATTGCCTTTCTCATCAAAACTTGACTCAAAGAAAGGTTAGGTCCTGAACTGGTAACCCACCATTCCCACAGGAAAGCATAAGCCAAGTTAACCACCCACAGTTTGATTGAGATAGGCCTGTACTGGCCATGAAATAAATGTTTACTCTGCTTTACAAACTCATCAAACTCACATAACCATGCTCCTAGGCATGTTGCAATAAATTCAGTAACAGTTCATCCAGTCCATGATTTTCACAATGCATCATTGGAACTGTGTAGCTAATGAAGGGAGGTCACCTTGCAGTTTGAGGAGATTATGAATTTTGACATCATACATGTAAAAATAAAGGACAGAGGCTGGATTAGGCAAGCATAAAGTTAAGTTGGACAGAGAGCCTGAGTAGGATCAGTTAAAACATTGGTATTGGGTGGCACCACAAGGAACTGGTTGGCAATCTGTGTAATGTGAAGGCATACAAAGTGCTCGTTCATTGTAACTAACCCTGGGTAAAAGCTGTGTAAGCATGTTGCACTAGTTTCTTGGATCCCAAGAATCTATAATAGATGGTAATGCATGTTCCAAAAAAAGATAATGCAATGATTAGATCAAAGGCAAGGTTTCTTCAATGCTGGCCAACTGGACATATCCAAATGCCTAAAACATGGGCAGTGATTGGTATCGTTCGGCATTCTGTTCGATAACAATCCAGGATGGCCATCTTTAATGGGGTGGATACATCTTTAGCACTCACTTTTATGTCACCATTTATAACTACCTGGTTGATCAAAAGGATAGACATGTTGCGATTTAGGTAACTGGACTGCTATCCTTATACCATGCAAAGGGATACGTTGTTTTGTTTGAGGCCAGCCAACATATAGGCCACTGACCTTGATCAATCTTGTGTTAACCAGATTACTCACTATTGGTGCATTAAGCACTCTTGGATAGGAAATAAAAATAGTCCATTGCAATATTTGTTGCTATAAATCTGAGTTGGTAACCCTTTTTATTGAAGTAGGAAATATCAGAGTAGAGTCAAGAATAGTCTTTTGTTTAAAGATTGAGAAGAACAGCACTAGCATATTACAAGCATGAATCTGAATCATGGTGTGAGTATGAGAACCTCAATTTTACTTTGATTACGTAGAAGATGGCTGGCTGACGTGCATTTTGTTGATCGGAAAATGAGTGTGGCCGACAGCATTAACAATCTGTTTGTTGAGTGTTGATCTGAAATATGAGTGTAAGAGTTGCATTAGAAAGAAGCATTGAGAGTGGTGGCTAACATTCACAGGGTTGTTGCAGTAGGGTCACAGAGTTCTAGTTGGATAAATATTGCTTGAAAACAAACATTTTAAACTATCATACTGACTATTTGGCCACATTCACCATAGTCAGGATTTGGTACAGCAAAGTTCCTTAGACCACTGTGTCACTTGTGACTGACAGGTCCAATGGAAGAGTACAGATATGTGTCCTTGTCAGCCCAAATTATCTAGCAAACTCTAAGCAGAACTGTTTTTGTTCCCTGCTTGCATCAAATGTTGAACTGGAATCAGTAAAATAGTGTATACAAACTAACATTAATAGGTACATTCTTAAATGTATCTGCCATGTGTCTAATGTTTGGTTTGTTTCATTGATTTTGTCCCTTATTTTGCCTTTTATTATTACAACTGCACAGCTGGTTAATAATTTCTCAAAGCTTTAAAGATCACATATTGCAGGAGTGTTGTCAATTTATTTGTATAATTTATCAATAACACAATAGCATCACTTACAATGCAGTCAGGGAATACTTCTTGCTACTGCCTCTCAGCTGATTTATGGGTTAATGCAGCAGACCAAATGTCAATTATGAGAGTCACAGCAGACAGCATCCACTGGGAGTTACAGGTCCCATTTAAACATTATTGCATGGCATTTACAGATGAATTAACATTGGTCGTCACATGGCAGAGTGGAAGTGGAGAAAAGACTGCTCGGAGGTAGTTCTCATTCTCTACAGAAGTCTGGCAAGAGCTTACAAAATCTGACTCCATACAGGAAAGTGTCTTTCTCATCTCAAATTACAGGGTTAAAAAAATGGATTGCACATTTTTTAAAATACTTTTCTCCTTCCTATCCCCATTTTACTGATCACAGGGCATCACTCCCTCTTAAACATCCTGCAGCAAAGTTTAAACTTTTTGTAAGTTCATCAGGAGTTATAATGCCATCTCCCCATTCGTCCATCACACTAAGTGGTCTTTTGTCCTGAAAATCGCTAGGCTACCTTAAATGCCTACTACTAAGGTCATCACTGCCTTGTTTAATCTAATGCCAGGATCTCCCAATGACTGTGGTCCTATCTCCATGCTTTAGGCACTGACTCCCGACATCATTTCCCCTTTGACATAATCTTGCATTACTCGGAAAACACCATGTGCCTACCAATATATAAAAAAGGCACAATAATACCACTTCTGACAAGGTGAACCTTAATCTTGGGTCTACAAAATGACATGCTTAGTGTGCTTTTGATAGAGACACCTATGACTTGCACCAAGGGTCCACCCATGGATGGATTTAAGTAACATATATATAGGTGTTCTAATATATTCCCTCCAATATATTCCCCCTTGGATTATCCCTCCCCTCGAAGGACTGTACAGCTATAATGTTTTCTTGATTTTTTGCAACACTCTGTTGTATTCAATTTATGTAAACTTCCTTTACACTGTCTTGAATAGATGGGAGAGTGTTAGAAATGGGGGTCTCTAGTTTGCAAGGGTTTGCACCTTTGTCCACGTAGGGACCCTTCCTTCTAGTCAGAATAAGGGAGTTACACTCCTAAAATAGCCCCTGCTCACATCTTTGGTAGCTTGGCATGAGCAGTCAGGCTTATCTTAGAGGCAGTGTGTAAAGTATTTGCACATAACCAACAGTAATACAGTGTAAGCACTACAAAAGGACACCACACCAGTTTAGAAAAATATCCAATATTTTTATATACTTAAGACAAGACCAAAACCGATAAAAAAATCCACAATACAGTACTTATAAATCTTCAGTTATCAAAATAAACTTGAAATAAAGTTCTTTGAAGTCGATAGCTACGTCTGGGGCTATCATGGCATCGTTAACAACAAATTCCAAACAGTTCTCGCTGACCGCGGCATCGCGGGTCAGCTACGGTGTCGGGAAGACCCGCAAAACAGTACCTTTAGAAATGCAGGGCATCACCGACCTCTTGTTGAGCTCCGAAGGCACGGCGTCCGCAGGCGTCGGTTCCAGAGGTCAGTGCAGGAGTCGTCGGGCCCTTGAAGTCACACGCGTTGCAGATCGAACTCCTCGCCGTTGAAGTCAGGAGCGCCAGCGTCGGCAGGCGTCGGGTGCTGCGGTGCGAAGTGCAGCAGTGCGGTGTGCGGTGCCCTCAGGTCACAGTGCAGGCAGCGGCTAGATGACCGTCGACCAGCGGCGTCGATGAGACATGGGCTGCGGTGCGAAGTGATGCGATGCTCGTCGCGGTGCTGGCAGATCACGGTGCAAGCAGCGGCCTCGTCATTGCTGAAGCGCTGTTGTCAGCTGACAAACTGGAGTCGATGGCACCGGCATCGGTAGGCCAAGGCTGCGGTGCGGGATGAGGACGGTGAGTCGTGTAACTTACGAACGGTGCCATCGAACCACGGTGCAAGCAGTTGCGTCGATGTCGGCGTGGAGCGTCGTCGTCGAGGATACCAGGGCGACGACGCAAGGCGGTGCGGAGTGTGGTGCCCACAGGTCGCGGTGCAAGCAGCGGCTCGGTGGCGGCGTCAGGTGGCGTCGTCAGTGAGACCAGGGTTGCGGTGCGGTGTTGCAGCAGTGCCCTCTGTGGTGTCTTCAGGACACGGAGTCAGCAGCAGCATCGTAGATGGCGTCGGGTTGCTTTTTCTTCTGTTGCAGCACAACACACACAGTCCCCAGTGCTGAGGGCAGAAGAACTTGTAGTCTTTGCTTTTCCTGAGACTTCTTGAACAGGGGGCAAGCTCTACCTCAAGCCCTTGGAGAAACTCACAAAAATAAATTGCAGAAAGTTCAGTCCAGTCCTTTCACTGCCCAAGACAGAAGAAGTCACTGCAGGCCAACACAGCAAAGCACACAGCAAAGCGGTAGTCCCTCCTCACAGCTTCTCCAGCTCTTCTTCTTGGCAGTCTTCTTGGTTCCGAAGAGTTCTGAAGTTTAGGGGTTTGGGCTCCACTTTTTATAGCCCAAAATCCATTGTCCTCTCAGGCAGAGAGTGTCTGTGCCCAGCCAGAACCACCTCTGCCCTCTCTGGTGCAGCTTCCTGGCAGGAGGTGGAGACATCATTGTCAGAGGCAGACCAGGCCCATTCAGGTGAAAGGAAATCTCCTCCCCCTACTCTAAATGCAGCCCAGGTCTATTCATCCGTTCCCTGACCCATCTAGACTCTCTGGAGCCACTGCTCCCCCCCAGCCCCTGTCATCCCATAGCCAGACAGTCAATCCACAAACCCAGCAGAGGCCCACTGGATGGCTGAGCAAGAAAATACATACTTTCTAAAAGTGGTATTTTCAAACACAGAATGTAAAAATCACCTTCACTAAAAGATGCATCTTTAAATTCTGAGTTCAGGCATACTAAACTTTATTTTCCTACCTTGTTCCCAGGGGTAGTTATGGTTATAAGATGTTATAAACAAACTCCCCATTCTGTCCTATGGGAACAGGTAGCCTAGCAATGGTGAAAAACGTAATTGGCAGTAATTCACTATCAGGACATTCCACCAACACCAGGGCATGTCCTACCTTTCACATACACTGCACCCTGCCCACAGGGGTACCTTGTGCCTACCTTGGGGGTGACTAACATGTAAAAAAAGGGAAGGTTAGGGCCTGGCAAGTGGGTACACTTGCCAAGTCGACATGGCAGTCCCAGACTGCACACAGGCTCTGCAATGGCAGGCCAGAGTTACCTTTTACAGGCTGCTTATGTGGGTGGCTCAACCAGTGCTGCAAGCCCACTAGCAGCATTTGATTTACAGGCCCTGGGCACACTCAGTGCACTTTAATAGGGACTGACAAGTAAATCAAATATGCTAATCATGGAAACAACAATCAATAACACAATTTACAACAGGAGCACTTGCACTTTAACACTGATCAGCAGTGAGAAAGTGCGCAGAGACACTAAACCAGCAAAAACAGAGTCAAAACCGGGAGGTCAGAAAGCAAAAAGTCAGGGGAAACATGCCAAACGATGCAAAGTCTAGCAGAGAGGTGACTGACAGTCTGTATATAAATGTGTATATATGTATATTTGCACCATTACTGGCTTTGTTAATACCATGGAGATATGTTTTCAAATGTATAGAGATGGTGAAGATGCTCTGCTGTTCTACGATTGTAGTAATCATTTGATGTCTGATGTATGATTAAGAATTGGTCCCCATAAATCTGGTGAAGGGAAGGTTTCAGTAGCACACCATAGCCTTGCATGTGGCTTTACCGTCCGTTTGACATCAGAAGGATTCCACCCGACACCTTCACTGCAGCTTGCCATCGCGATTTAGATGCGGCTGTGCGGTGAGCACTGCACCTTTTAGAGAGTATAGGCGGTTCCCCTTTTATGATTATGTGGCTTCCCAAGCACTTCTGCCCGGCTCGCTCACTGCAGAGAGGCTTCCACTAACCCGATCGGATGGACGGATAGGATGGCAGTTCGACTATAAGACTCCTTCCTTGCACAGTACAGTAAGACCGCTTAGAGTTTTTAGCCTTGCAAGCCCTTCATGCGCAGCCCCCGCTTTGGGTTAGACACCGGATGGCCTCCAGGGCTGTGGGCGCCATCTCATAATATTGTTTATTTTCCTCTCCCCCAGTTTTACATCTGAGGGCCGACTAACAGACTCCCAGTGGACGTTTTGAGTGCACCACTAGAGACAGGCCACAACGCACCTCTTTTAGCGAGAGAGCAAACACACACCAATGAATATGGGTGCTATCCTCGTTACGGTGACTGAGTAACCACAACTAGCCTGACGAGCGAAGGGAGTACTGTCTTTTGGTGTTCCTTACAAGTATTGGGACCAACGTCTTTGGTAGGCTGTTACACCTTGGGTGGTCAAGGCATGCATCCCATCAGTTGGCATTTATAGCTCACACTGCGTTTTACCGACGGTCACATTAGCATGTTGGATTGCAAACCATACTAACCAGTCCTGATTGTCCCCTTCACCTCTGGGGGGCCAGACCTACTCTAGTAAGACCATTGAGTGAAGTTATTAACGTTGTGGGGTCTGTCTAAGGTGTGAGAATTACCCACTTTGAGCTGAGTGTGCAAATAGTACACAGGGTGCATGGTGTTCTAATTAAAAGAATTTTTTTCATCGGCACCCAGTGAAGATGTTAAAAACATATATTGTTTATCCCTTAGGTCATTTATCTTCTCCCCTTGTCTTGAAGAGGCCCGATGGATGGGCCGAAATGCATCGACTTTCTGGATTGGAGGAGTCCGAATAAGCATAATAGCGTTCATATATTTGTGATACACACCATAGTTTTTTGAGGGGTCCGTGGTTTCCTCCTGTGTGTATTTGTATTGGACTACCTCCTCTATGGACTGCTACTGAATATTCAGCTTTGCAGCCAAATTGAAGATTTGCTTGGAACAGAAATTAAGTACATCTATATGTTTTTGATATGAGTTGTACTATGTTACTGGAGGATATGTGTAATAACATGTTTTTTTGTTCTATGAATGTACTAATTGTTTGTTTGCCCGATAAAACACACCCAATACTTGGATTTGGTGTTTGCTTGTGATTTAAGACTCATAAAGAAATTTTGGTTTGTATAGTGACATACAGTGTTAGAAATTAATTCTTTTTTTCTTCTAGCAGATTCACCTCTTTATTCGTTCCCACACATTACCCCTTTTTTGTATATGCTAATGGCCTTTTGTCAGCTTTCACTAAAATGACAGAGCAACATCTAGTGCACCAGCTCTCTGTCCTTTTTAGAAATCAAAGGAATTCTAGATTGCTCTCCGGCAGGTTTTCTCCCTAGGCATAGTAATGAGTCAGTCTTGTTGGCTATGTTTGATGAGCTGTGAAGCATAACCAATCCAAACCCCTCTGCTGGCCTACTTTTGTTTAGATTTCCCATTCTGATCAATTGTGACCAATTGTGTCTTGACTGTTGGCAAGAAGCATTTCTTGCACAGAGTGGGTTAAGTCCTCTCTTACTGACTAGTCTCAGGAGTGGTTTTGTCACCCCATACGTCCTAAGGAATGTCTTTTAACCTGTTGAGTGCCACAGGAATTAGTCCATTAAACCTATTCTGTTTAATATCTACATGCAGCCACTTGAGGATCTGAGAAGTTTATTTGGCTCTTGTAAGCTGATGACCTTCCATATCCTATTAAGGGATGATATCAAGGTGCCACAGAACATCAGTCAACAGAGATCCTGTTGATTGGAAGAGATCAGGTGTGGACAAAGAATCTCTGGCCACCATTTAAGGGAGTTTCCCAGACTCTGATGGAAATCTTGCCAACTGGTTTGATCACGGTCTTGTATTTGAAAAGCTGATTCAGTGCATGTGGTCTATCTGAATTTAAACTTTAAATTCTCTAAGAAATGGTCTTCCTTTCATTTCACAAGAATCCTGCCCATTGGCGCTTTGATTCTATCTCACGTTATGCCTTATTGCACGTAGTTAGATATGCCAGCATCTCAGTTTAAAAGCTTCACAGATTTATAGAAATGACAGTGAGACTGCATCCTGAAGGGTTCTGCACTGTTTGCCTGTCCCTCAAAGAATCAATTTGAAGGCTCTGTGAGCGGTACTCTTTGCACTTCATTGGACCGGTCGTCCTTTCTAAAGGGACATCATCGCTCCTTTACTTCCCCCGCAAGCATTTTGGTCTGGGTCTCTTGCCACTGTTATGATTTTAAAAAAAGCCTATTATACAGAGAGGGCCATTAGAGTTATGGACCTTGCACTCTGAACAAGAGTTCCCTATCTCTGTGTCTAAATGACAATTTCTACGCTTTCAGGAAGGTTTGAAAGACTCACATGTTTTGCTAATTTGCCCGTGTTGTCCGTCTTGTTTGTCTCACTGACTAGTCTGCGCGTGCACTGTCTTGTTTTAGTTAGTCCTAATACCAGCATGGCTATTGATAATAGTTTGAGCTCTACATATGAATGGAAGAATGAATAAATAAACAAGCAAACAAACAAATAAATAAATATATAAATACATTCATGCATAAATAAAGAAAACATAAGGAAAAGTACACCGTCGGGATTGGTCTATTTTGAGATATTTGTAAAATAGCAGCTGCAGGCGCCAGCTTGTTGTCTCTCTGTTCAGGAATAAGGACTGCAGCCACATTCCAAATATTAGAAACTTCCCAGGGAATTGCATCTAGTTATAAGCAGAAAGCCCACAAGCTCAAATATAAGCAAGAGTAGATGATGTAGGACAGTAAAAACACCAGGGAAGTAATCTTTTAATTTCCTAAGACATTCAGGTTAAAGGTTCTTTAGAAGCTGCCAAGAGTCATAACCAGTTCTTCGCACCGAGTTTGCTCATAATGCTGCAGTCAGAAGAATGGAATTTCTCGCAATCAAGATCAAACATGGAGAACACGATGATGTAATTGGTTGGTTTATGCCAGCTGTTTGCACGTTATAACAACGTTTGATCCACTTTGAGCTTAACAGTCGATTTGGAGCCAGGAAGTATGGATATCTATGACACACAAAACGAAGATGCCTCCCGTATTCAGTTCATCATAAACTTTGTGTAAAATGTATTTTTGTATGCTTATAACTGTCCTCTGTTGTGTGATGGCATTAGCTGGTGGGGTTTTGTGCTCCAATTTTCATTTGTCCTTCTATAATGGTATTTAAATCTGTGAGCATTTGGAGCCTTCATTTGAACAAGTTTTCACACATTTAGAACCGTGTCTCCTTGATCGTGGCAATGACTAGATCTGGAAAGGTCAGCCAATCTCTAGTGTGCCTTGACTCTAGGGAAGTTTCCACTGCATTGAATAAAAGGGACTTTGAGGGATCATCCACTGTCCTCTGTGACTGCTTGAGGCAAAAGCATCCTGTTTCACCAGTTTGTCCATTGAGCTGCACTGGGAAATATCTTCTGTGGTGGACTGTGGCGTCCAGACATGATGCTAGTTGTTAGGAGTCTAGATAATAGTTTTTGCAAATTGAATTATACCCCAGCCATTTTTTAACATGCTGTTAGATTATTGCCATACCTTGAAGTCACAATCTGGTGTGAGACATGGCAGTGCACTTCTACGTACATTTCCTTCAGTGATTCAAGCCACTCGAAGCCATAATCCAGGAAGGTTTGCATAAGTGGCGTTGTATACATTGTCAGGAGGGCTAGTATTGCTTGTTATGTGTTTGTGCATGGCGTGTTAAATACACACATTTATTTATTTATTTATAAAGCGCCAGAATCGACCCCCGAAGGGGTATCTCTGCGCTCGAGACGGGCCTCCTGTGGGAAGGCTGTCTGCTAGAAATCAGAAGCGAAAGAGGAAGGTCTTGAGCTGTTTCCTGAAATGGAGATGTTCCGTGCACTGTCTTAGTTGCACAGGGAGCTTGTTCCAGTAACAGGGGCCTAGATAGGATAGAGCCTTCCCACCTTGTCTGGACCGTTTAATTCCAGGCACTGCGAGGAGGGATTTGGATCCTGAGCGGAGAGACCGCCGAGGTATATAGGGGATAAATTTATCCGCAAGATAGCTAGGGCCAGAATTGGACAAGGCCTTATGTATGGTACAGCAGACTTTAAACTGTACTCGTTCCAGTATTGGGAGCCAGTGGAGCTGATAGAGCAGAGGCCGGGAGGCTGTCCTAGGCGGTGCGTTCAGGATCAGGCGTGCCGCCGTGTTCTGGACAACCTGTAGTCTGTTAAGAGCAGCCTCGTTGGCGGACAACAGTAGACTGTTACAATAATCCAGGCGACTTAAAATAAGCGCCTGGGTTAACGTCTTCCTGGACGAGTCAGGGATCAAGGGAAGGATGCAACGCAATAGTCCCAACACATGAAAACAGGAGCCGGCTGTCTGTGCGGCATGCTCCTTCATGGTAAGGGTCTGCTCAAGGCGAACACCTACGTTTTTTACACAAGTTTTTGGAACGGGGGGAGTGCCTAAGTCTGTGGGCCACCAATCGGGGGTCCACAGTAGTTGAGCTTCCCCGAAGAGCATGATTTCCGTCTTTCCCACATTGCACTGAAGAAAGTTACTCCTCATCCACTGTGAGATACTTCTCATTCCCAGAGAGAAAGCGGCCTGCACTGAAGGAGTAAATTTTGCAAATGGAATAAGCAGCTGGGTATCGTCAGCATAGGAGACGGGGATAAACCCGCTACTCCTTAACAGATTGGCCAAGGGAGCCACATAGATGTTAAACAAAGTCGGGCTCAGACAAGAGCCCTGTGGTACTCCCTTGGACAACTCTGTTACAGCAGAACGATACGGACCGAGGTTAACCGCCTGTGAACGAGAAGAAAGAAAACTCATCAGCCACTGGAGAGCCAAATCTCTAAGTCCAATCTCCTCCAGTCTCCTGAGCAAAATCTTATGGGAAACCGTGTCGAACGCGGCGGATAGGTCCAACAGCACCAGAATCGTGGAATGGCCTCTATCTAGGGTCATCCTGATGTTGTCGGTGACCGCTAGTAGGGCCGATTCTGTGCTGTATTTAGGGCGGAAGCCTGATTGAGATGGATCAAGACTACCCGTCCGTTCGACATGGTTGGAGAGATGTGTGTTTATGTGTTTCTCCAATAGCTTGCCCAGGAAAGGAAGGAGGGAGATAGGACGGAGATTGGAGAACTCAGTTAGCGGGGCCTTGGTGTTCTTTCGGATAGGCATAACCTGTGCTGCTTTCCATTCCAAAGGGACCAGGCCTCCTCGCAGGGAGAGATTGAGGAGATGTGCAATGGAGGGGGACAGGTGACAGGCAAGAGAGGTGGTGGTTTTTGCCGGTATGTGATCCAGGGGTGATCCTGATTTGACTAAGCGGATCAGTGATTCTACCTCCGCCTGCGTCACTAAGGGAAAGCTTCCCAACAATTGGGTAACTGTCTGCCCAGGTGCTTTGGAGATCATAATAGAGGAGGGGTGCTCCCCTAATTGGACTATCTTGTCATAGATAGTCTCAATTTTTTGTGTGAAGAAGGTGCTAATGTCATCGCACAATTTTTGTGTAGGGGCCATTGGATTCTCACATGCTTTAGGGTTAGTAAAGGACTGTAGTATGCGGTATAGCACCTTGGGGTCATTATTAGCCTGATCTAATTGTAGAGCTATGTGAGCTTTGCGTGCTGCCCTGATTTTCCCATGGTAATCGGCCAGAGCTGTATAAAACCGATCCTTATCTTCCTCCTCATGAGTAAGGCGCCACCGTTTTTCATGCTTCCTACAGATTCGTTTCTGGGCGCGAAGTTGGGGGAATACCAGGCATTCTGGGGATGCTTAGGGGTACTAGGGAAGGGTTTCAGAGGGGCTAACTGGTCCACAGCACTAGAGACTGCCAAATTATACTTGACAAGGGCCTCTTCGATGTTGTCTGATTCTGATATCCGTGGCTCTTCAAAAAAGTGTTTGAAGCCCTCTGGCGTAACTCTCTTCCACTGTCTGAAAAAAAGTGGGGTATCGTGAGTGGTGTGGGTTCTTTTCCTAGGCGCCTGAATGCAAAATTCAATTGACGCATGATCAGACCAAGACAGAAACTGGGGGATTTGCAGGAGACATTAGGGGAATTGGAGAAAACAATATCCAGGGTGTGACCAGCTATATGTGTGGGGCCTTCATTAAGCTTGGTCAGCCCTAGAGTAGCTAACTCCATCACAAGTGACCCTGTGTCCACATTAGAACCGCACTCACTATGTATATTAAAATCGCCCAGCAGCAAAAAATTGCTACTCGCAATTACATGTGGAGCGATTAGTTCGGTAAGTTGAAGAGGGAAGCCATTTAGCGGACCAGGAGGCCGGTATACCAGGGCCCCCTTCCAGCTCATATGGGGCGAAAAGTCTATACGAAAAACCATTGCTTCCATGGTCGGGTCACTGTGTTGTTCCAGCTCAGTGATCTTAATACAATCTCTATGCGCAATGGCAATTCCACCTCCCATTTTGTTCTGTCTATCCATGCGAACAAATCTGTATCCCTCTGGCAAAGCAAGAGCTATGGAAGGGACCGAATGGGGCTTCAACCAAGTTTCGGTTAAGAACCCAAAGTCAGGCTGCACCGAGGAAAAGAGATCCCAAACCTCGGCAGAGTGCTTGGGTAGGGATCTCACATTACACAATAGGCTTTTCCACCCCTGCTGCAGGTTGGAAGGGGGTTTGCACATATTAGCTGAGGGGGCACGAGGTGATATGTTGGCCGTAGCATGGTTACTAAGTATCTTCTGGTCAGTAGTGCCTTGGAAACGGCAGGTCAGACAAGAAAAAGGACCTCATAAGAGGGCCAAGAGTCCAACCTACCAGCAAGGCAAGGGGTAGATCTCAACTCTACCATCTCTTTGGTGGAGTATATCCATCTCGGTAGGGTACCATGGTCAAAAGGAAAAAGACCAGGGTTTCTGGCTCCTGGCAACTCCTGGGCAAGGACGGGCGCAGATCGGGCTTGCCTTTGGCGCGCCGCGCGCCGCTGCGCTGCGCCTGCTGCGTATCGTGGCTGGCATCCGGTTTTATAGAGGGGTAGCCACCAGAGCGCTAACCTCCTCTATACCGGAAATAATACCCGCCTCCCTCCACTCAAACGAGATAATCTCGCGGTGGACCGGGGAGTGGTATTCAAGTTGCTAAATGCAGGTGGGTGAGCAAAGTTTTAAAAACAATCAGCAAAGCAGTCTAAAAAGCAGTCTAAAAAGCAAACTTTCCAGCATAACAGTTACTTAGCACTAGTAGCGCGCGTCCGCTGCGCGTCGTGGCTGGCATCCGGTTTTATAGAGGGGTAGCCACTAGAGCGCTAACCTCCCTCTATACCGGAAATAATACCTGCCTCCCTCCACACAAACGAGATAATCTCGCTGTGGACCGGGGAGTGGTATTCAAGTTGCTAAATGCAGGTGGGTGAACAAAGTTTTAAAAACATCATAGCAGTCTAAAAGCAGTCTAAAAAGCAAACTTTCCAGCATAACAGTTACTTAGCACTAGTAGCGCGCGTCCGCTGCGCGTCGTGGCTGGCATCCGGTTTATAGAGGGGGTAGCCACTAGAGCGCTAACCTCCCTCTATACCGGAAATAATACCCGCCTCCCTGCACTCAAACGAGATAATCTCGCGGTGGACCGGGGAGTGGTATTCAAGTTGCTAAATGCAGGTGGGTGAGCAAAGTTTTAAAAACAATCAGCAAAGCAGTCTAAAAAGCAAACTTTCCAGCATAACAGTTACTTAGCACTAGTAGCGCGCGTTAGGATGTCTTCTGTCAACCAACAGTGTTTTCCTTCATAACTGGTCACAGCATTGCATGGTGTAGGAGCCTGCTCCTGGGATATTACCTACATAGTGCCATCTAATACAGATTGCGCACTTTCCCTGTTATTGTCATGGCGCACCTTTTAAAAGGTGCGCCGGGCGCAAACAGGGACAGTGCACCATATTACAAAGAATGCGCTGCCCCCAGGGAAGCCATGAATTCGTGCTGCTCTGGGAGCAGTGCTTACAAGTGAAATACAGAGTGGCTCCTTCACACCCGCTCTGTGTTTCACAGTGCAGCCGGCAACACGCTTTCACTTTTAAGAGTGGTCAGAGACCCTCTTACAGGAAGGGGCAGTCAGTGACTGCACCCGCCTGCAGAGAGATGTCTGCGGGGTCCACTTGTCCCCTTTTCTACCCTCCAGAGGGCTGCCTTCAGGAGACGCACTGAAAATGCGCCACCTGTTTGTGGCGCACGTTCAGTGCGCCTCATAAGGTCATGTTTGCCTCTGCACCTGTGTCCCTAATACAGTACAGGCACAGAGGCAAAGTGATTCCCCCATTTGCCTGGGGACCACACTCACATCCAAATGAAGGAATTTCCTCTCATGATCGCGCTGGCGCTAGATGTGTGCCACAGCTATCAGTATGACTAAAGGGGCCTCACAAGCATCTATGGCCCCTTCTGTAATAACAAAGTGCCCCAGGAGTGCACAAAGCAGGCGCACATGCCATTTGTGCCCCCAGGACACAATGTAAACTATGACCCCAAATATACTGCACTGACTGCCTCCAAAGATGGCCATTTAGGAAGTTTAGTACAATTTTTGTACCTCCATTTTTTCCCAACTATTGCTAGCTATTGTCGTCCTTGTATTTGAAGTGCTTCTGAAGGGACCTTTATTATATTTAGGGAGATTTTATATAGTAAAGTGGAGTTTTTTATCGATTTAATCTTGTTTTTATTCCACTTTAGTATGTAAGCTGGTAACCAAGAACTATATTTTCTGGAGGCACTATGATAGCCCATCGTTTGGAAAGAGTGGTTTAAATCTTCTAATGTGTTCAAGAATTATTTATGGATTCAGGCTTAGGCCACGGAGCAAAAAGTGATCACTTAACATTAACTGGGCATAGAAGGTAAACATATTTTTGAACACCCCTCAGTTTACACTCTACCTGTGGGTACAGAATTGGGCTATTGCCATGGAACAGTGGCATTTATGGAAACATATTTTACTGTTGAGTCAGATCTTGTTGTGAAAGGACTCATGTTAATTATTAGGAAATGGAAGGATGAGAGTTTGTAGATTTGTAGATTTGTATGTTGTTGAGCTAGGAATACCACTGGTCCCTCTGAGTTTAAGGCTTTTCATGAGCAACAACTTAGCAATCAGTTGGTTGTACACTGATGTAGAAAGAAGATATGAGAGAAAGACTTACACTGGAAAAAAACAGCATGATGTTATTAAATTTGTAATATATTTCTGTATGGAATTGAATTAATAATTAGCGCCTAATACATTGGTTAAATACAACGTTATTGGACTTTAGCAGGTTGGATTGTCGCGTTGAAACAGGGAATTGCATCAGGTACACACTTTGGATGTCACAAAGTCGACTCTGAAACATATTTTGTAAGCTATAGGTTCTGTTCTCACTTGAAAGTAGAATACAGCAACTTAGAAGAGTAGGAAGGAAGGCATAATGTGAATGTGGTATGCGAAGACAACACATTTCAGGTATAGGAAAAAGTACGCTCACAGTTCATGGTGATGAGAAGAAAATGTGAGGTTGAGAAACTTATTGACAGGATTGTCATACTGTTAGTTTTGAGTTGCTGCATAAGGATGGTGCTGGATAAGTGCCATGTAATGGTATGGAGTACGAAAGTCCTCCACTAGCAACTAGTAGCATTACATTTACAGGTTCTGTTACATGTGATGCTATATACTAGGGGCCAATTTGGGGTATGCCAATTCTTGCATGTTCAGAGATGGGAACACAAGCCCTTTATCACTTGTTAGCAGGAGCAGGCACGGCCCGTGGTAGGAGTGCCGGTCGGGCGGTGACGTGGGGCGGGGGAGGGGCAGGGTGGGGGGTAGTAAACTACGGATTAAGGCAAAATACAGGTAAGTGAACATTTAAATAAATAAAACGAATTTCGTTGTGAGCGCTGCATCCCCAAATGTGATGCAGTGCACGCAACGAAATTCGTTTTATTTATTTATATGTTTACTTACCTGTAAACCTCCGTAATCCATAGTTTACTACCCCCCACCCTGCCCCTCCCCTCCCCACGTCACCGCCCGGCAGCACTCCTACCACCGACCGCGGCTGTATACACATATATAATGGAAGACTATTTAAAAAATATAAATTTTGACTTATATTATAATTTCAAAATTGTTTTTAAATTTACCATATATATATATATATATATATATATATATATATATATATATATATATATATATATATATATATATATATATATATATATATATATATATATATATATATATATATAAATATGTTGTGTCCAGAAAGTCACGGAGCACTCGTGGGGTAACCATAAAAAATAAATCTCTTTAATGTAAGCAGACGCATTTTGGCAATGCTGCCTTCTTCCGCGCATGGAGATTTTAAATGAAATGGCACGCATGATTAGCGATCTTTTGAAGTCACAAGCATTGCTCCCATTGGAGTATAATCACATCATTAACAGCGATAAAGGACTGTAGCTGTTCTTTACAGGATGTTATCTTTGACCGCCATGTTAGCGTGATATATATATATATATATGTATATATATATATATATATATTCAGAGAAAAAACCAAAGGTTACAGGGACGTTATAGTTACGCTGATATTTCACTCGTACAAAACCAGAGAAATTCAGAGCCCGCACAATGCACTGCTTATGACCTCACATATTACATCACTTATGACATGGTCAGTGGCATCACTGATGTCATCACTGATGACATCTCAAAGCGTTGGTCTCAGGAGGGGTCAAATTTACAATTCCTACTCCAGTCTGTGTAACAGTAGGGAAAGTGTTGGACTCAGAAGGGGGGAAATTTACTATTCCCACTCCAGTGGGTGAAACAGTAGGGAAAGCGTCGAACTCAGTAGGGGTAAAATGTACTTTTCCCACTCCTGTCAGTGCAACAGTAGGGAAAGCATTGGAGTCAGAAAGGGTAAAAGTTACTATTCCCACTCCAGTCTGTCCAACAAAAGGGAAAGCGTTAAACTGAGGAGGGGTTAAATTTACTTTTCCCACTCCAGTCTGTGCAACAGTAGGGAAAGCGTTGGATTCAGGAGGGGTAAAATGTATTATTCCCACTCCAGTCAGGACAACAGTAGACAGAGAATAGTAGTTCACTCCAATCAAATAACATATTTTAACAACTCTATTAAATAAATAAAAAATATTTAAATTGTAAAATTATAATTTTAATAATTAGTATCAATAAAAAAAATATATTAAGTCCATTAAAATACCACAATATATTCTCACAATCTAACTAACCAACAACTAAAGTGTAATTGAAATTAAAAAGCATAACACAACTAATATATTACAAAATAAATACAAATTTTAATAAATGAATGAATAATTTAGAATTTATTACTTAAATAACTTGGCACCCTATACCTCTACAAATTAAACAACACACATCTAAAATATAAATTAACGAATATGATAATTTGACAATTTACATAATTATCAACTAAATCATTGACAAATTAATAATTAACTATCAAAACATATTTCTTAATTAACTTCCCACCCTGTACCCCTAAGAGCCCAACAACCCACACCTAAATTATATCTTAAAAATTATATTAATTACACAATTTACATAATTATCAATTAAACAATTCATAATAATTAACTAATTAATTATTTTAATTAACTTTCCACCCTTTACGCGTAAAAACACAACCCACACCAGAAATATAACTTAAAAAATATCTTCATTACACAATTTACATAATTAATTATCAATTAAATGATTATTAATTAATATTAATTATTAATTAATTATAATTGATTTACTTCCCACCCAGTACCCCTACAAACCCACAACTCACACCTAAAACATAACTTAAAAAATACATTAATTACACAGTTTACATAATTAATTACCAATTAAATAATCAATAACATTTCAAACTTGAATAATTAATTAATTATAATTAATTTACATTCTATCCTGTTCCCTTGAAAACCCCACAACACGTAATTAAAACTTAACAATAATGTAACTGTACAATTTACATAATTAATTATCAATTAAATAATTGATTGTAATTAAATATGAATTAATTATAATTAATTTACTTCCCACCCTGTACCACTACAAACCCCACAACCAGCTATGACACTAAAATTTACAATAAAAAAGTACATTAAATCTAAAAACAAAAAAAAAATTGCAAACTATATTACAAACATTAAAAATAATTATACAAACAATTCATAACATATACAATAAAAAATATACTCAAATACATAAAAAGAATTAAAAAATGATATTATTAACAGCGATATTTTAGTAAACGACATTAACAGCATAAATATTTTTGTAAACGATATTATTAACATAGATATTTTTGATGTTGATATTACTCACCTTAGAAAATCGATATTCTTTTCAATGATATTCCTGTATCACGATATTTGTGTATTCGATATCAAGAATTAGATATTTCTGCATCTCTATATTTTTTACTCAATATTTTGTTTGAATACCCATATAGTAGATCAAGCAGGGCATTTGACAGGATGAAACCTGTCAGTTATCGGTGATGATGCCTCAGCATATAGGTCTAAAATTCCCAGGTTTCCCCTCCCAGATGTTGCTTCAACGTGAACTAGGGAATGTCTCAGGGACATGAGTCTGGAAAAAAGCTATCCCACAGACCCAGTTATCATAAAATCTAGTGTGGTGCCTTCTTTGCACAAGTGTACAGATCTATACCTGCCTGCTAGCTTCATCCCTGTCCCTTAACTCTTCAACCAAAGTCAAGCCAACCACAATACAAAAGGCAACCACTACTTCCTCATGTGCTACATGCCTTCATTTAGGCTAGCACCAATGTCTGGCATAGTCCTACCACTTGAAAGGAGAGAGATGTTACACGGTTTATTCAGAGGCAGATATGCCACAGGAAGGCCTGCGGCTAATCTTCCCTCCCCATACTTTCTTTGCCTGGTTTCTCTTTGTTCTGCCAGGTGCTTCCTCAGGTTGAGCAGAAGGACAAATTATGTGCAAAATGACAGAAAAGTGGATGACGTTTGTTAACCACTTAGTGGGGCATATTTCATATATTATCATATTAGTAAACCAATTTATGTGATACAAATCCAAACTTACCACTTGACGTTTTACTTCAACTCATTATTAAGAATTTGTGTCTTTTAAAATGCTGAGGAATATTTAATGCAGCCTGGCACCAAGAAAAAAACCTAAACCTAAAAGTTTGATGCAATTTAAGGTTTACATGGAAAGCATGCTAAAATTGCTTTCCTTCAGTTGTCTTTTTTGAGGATCCATGTGCATGGACAATTAATTTACTAGAGTACGATTTATGTCAATGTAAAATGAGCAGAATGAAAATGGGTGTGGCTTTTAAGAAAACACATATGGTTGAGACATCATTAGGAAGGATGCAGGCATTGAGGAGGTCAGTAAAACAAGCAACTTGAATCTCAAAAACATTTGCAGATCTACACCCTTAGGTTGTCATCAACGTTTGAAGTAAATTTGCACATTTCTGAAAATTCTCAAAACATTGTAAGAGTATTGTTGGGATGCTGTCATGGTTTTTTAGGAGTAGGCAAATGCATACGCATTTAAAGAAGAGTAAATGTACAATGTGTTAGTAGGAAATTACCCTATTTTCGAATGGTTTACCCCCATTTTTGCCCAATTTCTTTTGCTGGCATTAAAACTATGTGCACTTTGCCCCTGCTAAACAGAGGTAAAGTGCTTGTGTTCCACCTTTAAACATATTGAAATTGGCTTAAAATGATTGGTGCAATTATCTTTTCTATAAGACCAGAGTATATGGTTCAGAAATACACCTCTGTCATGGAAGGTTGACTGACACCTGTGGACTGTAACATCTATTGTGTCAAACAGTGGCTGGAAAACATGGTTTCAGGCCTACCCTGTATAGCCTGACAAGAGCAACTTGAAGCCTGCTACACAGACCTGTCGAATAAATATTAAATGTCACCCCTAAGCACTCCTTGCTGCCCCTATAGTTGGGTGCATAATATTAATAGTGGGACATGTGACACATACCCACAGTAACTAGGCCCAAAATGGCATTGTTACTGGTCAGGCTGTAACTGGCAAAAAGGAAAAAGTCAAAGTATAGAGTATAAGCTTTAAACTATAAAAGATGAGCCATACCAGCTACAGACTCCTTTCAAACACTTATTTTTTATCAAACCTGCTGGTGAAGTTGGATTGCTATTATATATACTGGAAATGAACCTTTTAGAAGGTTACTTTTTCCCTGTCTGCTGGAGGCTAATTTACATTAGCTCTACGGCCATTGCACAGCCTGTACTTGGACTGAATAAGGTGTGAAAGAAATATGAAAATTGCTCCCAGAGCAGGGATAATGGCCTGGGAGTTGGGGAGGTGTTTCCTTAACCTTGCAGGAAGACCAGATGGGGTGTGCCTAGGAACTTAATTAACTTCAAAGGAGTATGTCTTTCACAAGTTAATGCCAGGTGACAATCTAGATGACAACTGCACCCAACAACTCCAATCATTACTCATCTTTGAGGTGCTGCTTTTTTGTTATACATTTTCCCCCAAAAAGTGCTCAGCTGCTCCTTCGAGCTAGCAAAGTGTCTGTTAAAATACCTACAATAAAGGATGCTAATGGTTGGTTAGCTCATGCTAAAGGCCACTTCCATATTTTTTAATTCTATTTCAACATGATTCGGACACACTTTCCACAGAGATAGTGATCAGAAGCAGCTACAGGTAATACTCCCACGCAGAGCCTGCCTTGCTTCTAAGCATCGGAATTATGGCTTTCACAGCTAGGAGAATCTTTTCTATGTTCTAATAACATATATTTCCATTGAGTGATAACTGTCTTCAAGAATACATCAGTCTGGAGTAAAGCCATGCACAATTATAGGCTCAAGTTCTAACAGAGCAAGATATATTTTCTAAGGTGTTGATAATTATATTTGTGCTTCCTTCCATTGTTATTAGCAAAGTCGGAGCATATTTGACAGCATGTGAATTATGTTGTTTTGTAGTGAATGTATAGTTGCTGATGTTCATTTTTCTTTAGTGAAATTTAATGAGCATGTGAAAATAGTTGTGCTCAGGCTGTCGATGTATTTAATATAAACCATTTAAGTGTAAAGATATGGAGAAAGATTCACAAACGTATTTGTATACTTAAGTTAAACTTAGGTGCTTATGTACCTTCATTGGATAATATAAGCACAAGTCTACTAAACACAAACCGAAAAGCTTTGTGCTCATGCATCACTATGGTGTAATTGTATGCCTGAGCAAACATGCTTATAAGAGCAAGTGGTAAGTATTTCAGAGCATGGTCACATGGTCAAGGAGTTGACCACCCACAAACCTGCACTTTTGGGGGTATTTACGAAACTGTAGCAGGTATATTCCTACTCTGGATATGATTAGGGATTTACTGCAATGGAAGGTAATAGTAAATCTCTGTCCAGAGAGGGAATGTGGAGGGGTTATCTCTATTACTGGTAGGGGGGCAGGGTGTAGGGTAAGGCAATTATCCACTTGATAACAATCCCAGGGGTGAAAAAGAATGCTTAAAAGTAGAAGTGCACTCATGTGTGACATTCAGGCATGCCTAAATATGCATTAGCTAATTTTACTCCTGCCTACATGGTTACACATGGAAACAACTTGATGCCCAAATGGTTCAAGAATTATTTCTAGTTAACTGACACTATCACAGATTTCACTGGTGAGTTGCGAATCTTTTGGGAATTCTTCACAGTCTGAAATGTACTCCAAGCATAACCTACCATTGTTTGTTAGGTGGGGTCTAATAGCATAAACACAGTTTGTGTGTAGCCACCCAGAAGAAGAAGAATTATATTGAAAAAAAGCAAATAACTGATCTAGGATAGCATTACACTATTGAGGGACAAACCCCATATGCTAAAAGAGCTAGGACATGGACATTCTCACGACCAGAAGGCAAACAATTTTAACATGTTTTAGAGGTTATAAATATATATATATAACACGATTTTCTGCATATCTAAAAATTAGAAAATACATTTACAGAACAGAACAGGCGATAGAATTACCCTGTTTGCGAATATCTGTATGACCTCTAAGTTGAAAAGATTATTACCTCATTGTCTGTCTCAAGGGTATACATTATGTCAGAAGATTGTTATAGTAAAATTCCTATTTTGAAAAATGCTGATGTGGCAGGAGTAGTGAGCTGTTGAAGAGTCAGATTTAATGTAAATAACTGTATTTCTCAAGGTAGAAAATATTACAACACCGCCTGATTTGCATTTAGATTGCAGATGACAAACTATATCAAACTTGAACGGCTTAAGGCATGGGACAAAATAGCGACAACATTGTCTGTGACAGAAAGGTGCGAGTGCCCTTATTTAGCTAGATGCTAAGGCATGTGAATGAAAGGCCATTCTCTTAGCATCAAATTGGAGCTTTAAATGGGAAGGGTGAGAGCAATTTAACCCTCATTGTATTTCAGCAATTATAATTTAAAGCAAAGGTCTCACTTCTCTTCTACTCATTGGAGTGAAAGTTTTTGTCCTTGAGTGGAACTGCATATTTTTGCCTATATTCTATTATTTGCAACCTCGAGGCATGCTTCCACATACCTGCATGACTCAGAAAGAGAATATACAAGAGGTGTTCTTCGCTTCTGCCATGGTGTCTATGCACGAGGGGAATATATGAATTACAACGGAAAACACATTTATCAAATCTTAGTAAGTACTAAGTGTTGGTATTGCATGTAGGATTTAGACCCATCTACTACAGTCTTTCTTTCCAGATTTTCATACATACAAAATGATTAGCAGGAACACTGCAACTTCATAATCTAGCAGCTCCTTCAGTTGCAGAACTGATATGGTTAACTCATACGCTCCAAACAAACTTATAGCAATCTGCAAGTACTTATATGTTCCGAGGGAACATGAGGTGCTAGCACAGGAAAGGAACTTCCAAAGTTCAAGCAAATCATTTAATATTTTCCCTCATGTTTGTATGTTTGAAAAAACTGTGTGTGTTCAAGCTGGTGATGTTCCGGGATCAACTAACAAATGTGATATCAATAAAGGGTTTCATTTTATTATCGAATCGACTAATGAATTGTATATTGATCATGAGATCCCATTAATTATAAAATTATATTTAAGTTTCTTATTAAAAAATTTCAGTGTTGAGATAAGTGTGCACAACCCTAACAAATGCAAGCCTGGGCGGGGTTCGCGGAGTTCGTAGAGTTCTGCTATGCGGAACTCCGCGAAGTGCACCAAAAACTCTGCCGCACTACGCGGAGCTCCACAAGCGGCGGAGTGCATTGGATTAATGCTTTTCGTGGTGAGTTTCAGTGCCAGGCGCTTGTCTGCACTGTGCAATCATCGCGAACGGCACAATGCACAGCGCAAGCGGGCGCTGATTCCTTTCTGCCTCTCGAGTAGATTTTACTCGAGCTGCAGCTTTCTCAACGCGAGCGGACAGTTTCTCAACGCAAGCGGTCGCGAGCATACGCGACCACTCGCAATGAGAAATCTGACTGCATGCGTTGAAAAATCTCGCCGGGAGGTTGATTTTCCACGCTCGCGCTCGCCAACTTGATGTTGACGATCACGAACGAGGAAAAATCTCACCGGGAGGTGGATTTTCCTCGCTCGCGCTCGCCAACCTGTGGTTAGCGAACGTGACCGAGGGAAAAAACTTTTCGGAACTCCGCGAGCTCCGCGTAACGCGGAGTGCGGAAATCTCCACAAACTCCGCGAGCGGAGCGGAGTTCACCGCCCAGACTTATTCATTAAAGGATGAAGTAGGAGTTCTGGCTTTTTTCCTGCTCAAATGACGTGCAAATTCTTGGTTTGATTATGACAATTTTGAATATGTAGGTTAAATATTTAAAAAATGCACCCACCTCACAGTACCCCCACATTAGATCTTTCAATCTGATATCAGAGAAAAGAAATTATATCTCAACGAATATTCTTGATTTTGTCAAAAGACCTCTAATTGTATATATGTGGTATTTATTTAGTGTGAACCTAGCCAAAAGGCAGCAGAAGTCTGTAGAGTGTCACAGGCAGTACTATAGTCAATGTGTGATAGGAAAGGTAGATGGTATGTAGACTGTTGATGCACTCTGATGTGGTGTTCTTTAAAGGGGTGCATCTTCTATACTTTTCTAAATTGAAGCAGTATTGGAACTGTCCTCATAGATATGAAATGTTGCTACTGGGTGCACAGATGGAAAAGGCCTATACACTCTTAGGGCCCGATTATGACTTTATTTATTTATTCATTTATTTATATGTGAGTTTTATATTGCACAAACTAGACCCAAAGGTATCAGAGTGCTTTTTAGAGTAAGCACACAACAATATCATGAAATACATCAAGAATAGATAAAATATATAGAAACGGTAAAAAGGGCAAACGATATACAATGGGATATGTAGGGAAAGTAGCAGCTAGTGCCCGAGTTACATAAAGTGGAAATAAAAATATATATCAACATTATAAGAAAGAAGAATTCGATAGACAGATGGTTGTGAGGATGTAAGGTTCTGAGGTAGATATAATAGGGAGTTGCAAGGGTAGGGAGAGTAGGTGCACAGTATTTCACTGAGGTAGTGAACAACCATGGCAACACAGCACTTACGATCATGAAACTAGCACTTTACAGAGTAAGCCCAAGAGCAGAAACTTGAGGTACATAGAGAGCAAATAAAAATAAGTGAAACGGTAAGAAGGGAGTAGACGAAATACAGTGGGATATGTAGGCAAAAAGCAGCTAGAACCAGAGTTACATTAAGTGTGAGTGAAAGTACATAGCGACAATAAGTCAAAGAAGAATACGAATGATAGAGTTCATAAAAGTTCTGAGGTAGTTAAGGAAATGAGATGTAAGGATGGGGAGAGTCAATGCACAGTTTTCCCTGAGGTAGTTATCATAGATTTACATGAGGAGACCAGTGTAACATAAGCCCAGGACTTAGGCAAATTACGGAGTGGCAGGAGGCAGCAGACAGATAGAGGGCAGTGTCTAAACAGAGAGCAGGGGCGTGGTCAAGTCCTCAGTGTGAGAGAAATTTGTTGAAGAGAAAAATGTTTGCTTCTTTTCTGAAGAGGGATGTGGATGGCTTGCATCTGATCTCAGTAGGGAGAGAGTTCCAAATGTTTGGGGCCATTCTAGAGAAGGATCGGTTGTAGATTTTCTTTTTCTTTAATTTTTGTGGCTTGAGAAATAAGGTGCTTGTACTTTGAAGACTGCCAAACAATCGGCATTCCCACCTGCCAGATTGCAATAGTAATCCAGGGCTGGTGGTACGGCGATGTGAATGTTTGGATCATAGGAGAGCCTAAACAGCACATTGCCGCCATGACAGCGCCTACAGCACGTTCGGGCCACACAGTGCACGAAGGACTGTGCAATTTTGGGGGGCACACCATGTGACCCCATGCACTCCTATCCGCAAATTTGGCCGAGGGCAAATTTAGGTGCCACTTTACATGCTTTTCCACCATGCCTTTCATGGCGGGGTGGAAAGGCAGGTCACAATCTGCTCGGCGGTGCCAATACTGGCACCACTGCAATTCCGGCCTTCTCTTCCCACCGCCACGGGATCCATAATCCTGGCGGTGATGGCAGTCTTGTGGCAGTCCCACCGTCACCATCCTAATCAGGAGGGAGGACTGACGCAATGGCGGTGGGTGGACCGCCATCCATGGTTACAGTGGTCCCTGGACCACTGTACTTGCAATTAGGCCCTTAGTCTCAAGTCCAGCCTTCTCCAATGAGTAGCACTTGATCTCCAGCTACCTGTAAGTAGCTCTTCTGTGGCAAGTCAAGCCAAAATCCGAAACTTTTGCTTGGCTCAATCAATGTATATATATTGAAATTAAAAAGAGGGCATTTAAGGCAGAAATGTGTGTACTTTCAGAACACATATGCTGATGTTAGGTGAATAATGGTTGAATTTTCAAAATATATATAATCTGATATTGATTGATAAATCGTGGTGTTGGGGCAATTTATTACTAATATTATTACTTTTGTGCCAGTGGCACTGCACCTATGGCTGTTAAGTACTACCCATGACAAGGCATTCCAAATTGCCACAGACATTTTTATATTACTGCTGGCAACCCTGCCTGATGCATGAATGTGTTTGCTGCTGGTAAACTTGCATAGGGTGATCACTAATGTAATCTTGTTTGATGTGGTCACTAGACTAATAATATTAGTAGCTCAGGATAATTTTCATTGAACATAAGTAGCGTTTATTGCAGGAAAATGTTGCAGACTCCTGCTGGAGTCTCTTTACCAACTCTTTAGACTCAGTTCTACCTGCAAAATGGCAAAAAACACTCAACAAGAGAAAAAGTCACCTTGGTTTAATACCAAACTGCTGGCTTTAAAAAATAACTGCAAACGTCTTGAAAGACGCTGGAGAAAAAAGTACAATGAAGTCAATACAGCAACTTACAAGAATGCAGTTAGACTTTACCACGCGGAAATAAAAGCAACTCAATAGGCTTACTTTTCCGCAAAAATTGAGAAATCCACTAATTCCCCTAAGGAGATTTTTCACATCCTTAAGGACTTAACAGAACCTAATTCTCCCAACTTTGCCTTTCAAACTTCAGTCAAGCACAGTAATAATCTTGCTCTTTTCTTCCACAAAAAGATTTTAGACATTTACTCCTACTTCCCCGCTGGCCCAATAGTTGAGGAGGCATTGCTCTTGGCCTTCCCCGATCTCACAGTAAGCAGACTTTCAGATCTTCTGAATGCAGTAAAATCTGTTTCACCCCATGCCTCTATACATCCTGTGCCTAGGGGTTTGATTGTATCGCTACTACTGTGGGGAAGCTATTGAATCTTTCCCCCTGCATGTGGACAACTCCCTCCACAATGGAAACATGCAGTGGTCAAGTCTCTTTTAAAAAAGCCAGGACTAGACCCCCTCTGCCCGAGTAATTGCAAACTGATTCCCCTGCTGCTTTGCCTGTCAAAGCTCCTGGAGAAGCATGTCTACAACCATCTCTCTGTCTTCTTGGAATCCAACAGTGTCCTCCACCCCACACAAATGGGGTTTAGAACACAGCACAGCACAGAAACAGCTTTGCTGGCTGTGATGAAGGAACTTAGAACTTTGTTGGACAGAGGAGGTTCAGCAGCCATCATTATCCTGGACTTGAAAGCTGCCTTCAACTTGGTAGACCACTCCACACTCTTCCATAGGATGTATGGTGTGGGTATCGGCAGCCGTGCTCTGACCTGGCTCTCCCTCTTTTTGTTAGATAGAACCTTCCAGATGCTTGATAACTCCTGGTACTCCAACAACGTTCCCCTTCATTGTGGGGTACCTCAAGGGTCTTCTCTCACCCCCACCCTTTTTGTAACGATGCCCCTTGGTGAGATCGTCCACTCCTTTGGGTTATCAGTGATTTCATACTCCAACGGCACCCAGTTAGTGACCTCAATCTCCTCAGATCTTAGTTCGAGCCACCGCAGCCTGGCTCCTTGTCTCCAGGAGGTGGCCAAATGGATGGCCAACTCTAAACTGAAGCTTAATGTAGAAAAGACAGAGGTGATGATACTGGACAATAATTTTAGTAAAAGGCCTCCACCTTATGTGCCAGATTGTCTGTTGAGTCTCCCCAGTCATAAGGAGATGATCAAGAGCCTTGAAATGTGGCTTGATGCCCGTCTCACTATGGATTGCCAGGCAAAGAAACTCACGGCCACTTGCTTTGACATCCTGAGAATGCTTAGAAAGGTATGAGTTTGCTTCCTTTTCTTTCCCGAAGATTAATTATCCAGGCTCTTATTAATTCATAGCAAAGTTCTCTATCTAGGTTCACCTAGCTATGTCATAAAGAGACTGCAGACTGTGCAGAATGCCACTGCTCAGGTTATATTGAATCTCCAGGGGCAACAATCTGTAAAAAGAGCTTTAAAGGACCTTCACTGGCTCCCAATTGAGCAGAGGGTCCAGTTTAAGATCCTATGCATCCTGCACAGACTGCTTCATGAGAAAGACCCGTCTTAGTAAGTTAGATAGTCACTGTTAGAAGGTGGTTCTGACACTATGGGCCGCCCGGATTTTTCGCTTTTTGAGCACCTAGGTGTTGAGGTTTTACTGTGGGAGAGCCTCATAAATTGGGACTCATCCACAGTGAACTCATGATGAAAGAGACTGCTTGTGGATTTTAATGGTGTCTCCCTAGCTTGACTAGGCCGCTGCTCAGCAGCTGGAGTAAGGGGCACCGGGCTGGTTATATGCAGACACCTGTGTACATGCGTGTGCACACGTGTAGCGGCTGCGCAGGGGAGATTCTTGGCGTGCGCAGTCCAGGAGCAGCTACAAAGTGAATGGTGTGGCAGGACTTATGCAGAATTGGGTGGTGACACGGAATAGGCCTTATACACTAGGAAGGAACATGCCAGGGAAAGTCAGTGTGCTTTACTGTGTTTTTCACTTCATTATTCCCCTATGGGGATGTGGAGCCCATGTGCTAGATTAACTTCCATAAGGCCTACAGATTCCAGACACGCACTAAAGTCCACGGTAGCGGATGTGAAAAGAAGTATTCTTCAGAGTCCAAAGTCATATTTGTACTGCTTTTGGGTCATCCAGAAATGTCATATTTCTATTAGTCCCTGGCTGGAGTCTGGCCCTGGCAGGTTAGATTAATGACCTTTCTTCCCAGAGCGAAGATCTTCCCCCCAAGGAGAGAAGATAGGTGAAGCTACAGGCTAATCCATCAGCAGCTGTCGCTGGGTGCCAGGCACCAAGCTGAATCAAGGTGAAGGCAGCACTAGGGAAAGGGTCTTGTTTCAGAGACCATGTGGCCAGAGACCCTGGACGACGCCATTTTGAACAAACCCAGAGGCTGGACAAGGAGGAGGGAGCAGGGGCAGGGAAGTGATGTGTCGCTGTTTGATAGGACAAACAGAGACTTCCTGCCAGCCCCTTACTCAACTTTTAAAAACCACTGGAAGAGGAAGAGAGCTCTCTCTGGGGTGTGGTCTGCTGAGGCGGAAGGTGCTGGAGCCTGGCAATGGGCAGTTGGAAGGAGGTACCCCCTGACTGCCCCCCAGGCCCCTAACAGCACTAGAAGAAGAGACCAGGACCGGTGCACAGAAGCAGGGGCCTCTGCGCAGGAAAAAGAGAGTCCTAGGAGGAGAGCCAGGCGAAAGTCTGGCGCAGGGAGCCAGTGAAGACCGCTCCCTGCAGAATGCCCCCTCTTGGAGACCCGGAGGGTGAAGGAGAGTGTTCCCAGTGGCTGGAGCTGGCCACCAGGAGCAAGAAGACGCGAAAATTGTGAAAATCGGAGTCCAGGGGGCCGAGATATGCCCCCAGAAGGTAGGCGACCTTTGACCCTGACTGGGACCGACGACGAAGCGCGTGGGGCTCCGCCGCCGGTGATAATCATGCCCCCGGGTGGGTCAGGTCCCGGGGGCTGCCCCTGAAACCGTAAAGGTGGGGGAGCACCGTCGCGCCCCCCATGAAGAGGTGGTCGGGGGCCCGGAGCCCATCCCCGGGCCCCGAGCAAGCCGGGGAGCGCATTGCGCTCCCCGTGAAGTTATCCCCGGGGGCCAGGAGCCCACCCTGGCCCCCGCCGAACAAGAACTGTCGGGGAGCGCCGCCGCACCCCCGCGAGGAGGAGGAGGGGGCCCGGGACCCCATCCCTGGGCCCCGAAAATGCCGTGTTGGAGGGGGGCCGCCGCACCCCCCGAGGATGTCCGGGGGCCCGGGAGCCCATCCCCGGGCCCCGAAGCAGGAGCGGAGTCGCCTCGCGTCTGCCCGCAGGAGCGGGCAGACAAGAAGACTCTGCCGGCTCCCGCAGCCGCACGCGAGTGAGCGGGCCGGGCGGGGAGCCGGCGGGGGCAGCCGGGGGTGGGATCCCCGAGCTGCCCTCCACCAAAACGAGGATGTGGGGGTCCCGGGTGGGACTGGGCCCCTACCCAAACAGAAATGGTGGCTCGAGGGGTCCCGGGTGGGACCAGGACCCCGGAGGAGAAAGGAGGGGCCCGGGTCGGACCGGACCCCTGAAAGTTGGCAAGGCGGCCGGTGGTGGGCTCCCCGCGCCGCAAGACTCACCTGGGGGTCCGGGTGGGACCGGGCCCCCCACCAGAGAAGGGATGCGGTGCGAAGCGCCAGATCGATCGCGGCTCTCCCCGGCACAGCGGGAGAGCCGCTCATCCGATATTCATGCAGAGGAGCACGAAGCGCCCCATAATGCCTTGCCAGGCATTTGGAAATTTGCCGTTTTTTGTGCCTGGTGGCCCCCCGAGGAGGGGGTCACCCTCAAGAGTGAAAAAGGGTGCTGGGGGAGCTGCTGGAGAAGCGCAGTCTCCCCCCAGCACGAAGTTAAGTCCCACCCTAAGTTTCCTAGGGATTTGGAAAGGATAACCCCTCAAGGGCTCAACCTGCTTTTATACACCTTCTAGGCTGGAACTTTTGTTCTACAGCTGAGGGTGTATTGTGACGTGCTTCATGGAGTGAAGGGCTGAGTTGGGGATGGCTTGAGAAGGGCATCCCCTGGAGGTGAAGAGGTGGAATTGCACCAGAACTGCATTTACTCATGGTTATTCCTTTTTAGAGGGACTAAAAGTCACATATGTAATGTGAAGGTACCTGTGTAAGGTGATGTCATAAGTAAAGTGGGTTAGGTTGCCAGACCCTCCTGCTAGGGTGTCTGGCTGTATATGCGTAATCCTGTGATTTAATCTGTGATGCCTTTAGGGCTGTAATTGCAATGCATTCTAATGATCTACAAAGGTGCTGAGTACTGTCATTCTAAAGTGTGCATAAACATGTATTCTTGCTGCTGCGCTTAAGTGAGGAACAACCCAGACTGTTAGCCCTGAATATGTAGGGGTGCATACTGTATGGTCAATATAAGATGCTCAGCCAGGGTTATGTGTCACTAGGGCAGGTGTACCTATTTGTAATGCGTGTGGAGGTAATGGGGCGGGTCGCCACTGGGATGGTGCCAGTGCGCAGGGCCCTCGCTCCAGGTTATGCGCAACACACTGCATTAGGGGGCAAGATGATGTGCAAACATGAGAGTGGTGGTACTAGACCCCACCCCCTCTTTTGGGAGGGTTGGAGATGTTACGCAATGTCACAAAGTAATTCCAACAACTAATGTATATTTGTAAATTGGTGCATAGTATTGAGTAGTGTGTGTGTTTAATAAATGTACTCTTACTTTTATAAAGCAAAGTACAGACTGGACAATCAATTATTGAGTGTTATTTCTGCGCACCTGCAAATGGCGATTACTAGCCCACACCACCTCCCTTGAGTAAAGCCTCAGACTGCTCTGCAACGCTACCCTCTGAGAGTCAGGCGCTACAATTGGGTGTTTGGTTCCCAGTGAAGGACGAATGTAGTCATGTTATTTGTGCAGGCCTCACAGATACTGCCTCGAATTCCAACATTGGTGTCTAGCGGCGGGAAACATAGTATCCCATTCTGGTGCGCATTTATAGCATTTGATAAGTCCAGTTTTGCCACACATTACCTATGCAGTAATGAGCAAATGGAAGAGCGCAAGGCTCTGAGAAGGGTTCAAAGTTTTGGTTATGTGAACTAAAGGTATGGGAAAGGAAAGCCCCGCGCACATATGTGTCATGTGAAGATATTATGGTTTAAATGTAAACTGTATTGATATGACCGCGCTATGTTGATTATCATGTGCTAGCGGGATGGTGCTTTCCAGGAAATGATTACATACAAATGTTCTAAGCCATATTGTACACCTTTGAACCCTAACACTACATGCACTACACCTGCATGAGGAGGGTGTCTCCTCAAGAGATAGGGACAGCAACTGATACCTACATCACAGGTGGGGGTGAAGGGGTGGATTGACCTTTGTGGGGGACAGGAGAGAGGGGTCCTGGGAGATTCCCGCACTTTTTAAGGGCAGGGAGGGTTTCCACAGGAGGGGCCCCAAGTATCCTTCCCCCGCGGAAGGTTTACTTGCCATTGGCGCAGGCCAAAACCACTGGAAGGGTGGGGCAGGAGGTTTCTTTACCCCGGGTAGTAACACCCCAGGGTTCCCATGGTGGGGGACCCCAAGAAGCTTTTCCCACGGTGGTAGGAGGGTGTGGTAGAGTTGAGTGTCCGGCAGGCCCCCCAGGTTAACTGGTGGGGAGGTGAGCAGCCCAGGGGTGGCCCCTGGTAGTGGGTGGCCCCAAAGGAGGGTAGTTCTTGGGTGATGGTGTGTAGTGGTAGCCCCTAGGTACCCTAGGTGGGCTAGGTAACTGATCCAGTGGAGATCTGAGTGGGGGTGATGTACTCCCTGGTTTCCAGGTAAAGGGTTAGTGGCGGACCCTGAGGTGTCAGGGTCCAGTGAGTGGTTGCCCCCGGGGTGGCCCATGGTGATGGGTGGCCCCAAAGGAGGGGTAGTTTTCGAGCTTAGATGTCACCCTGGAGCTAGTGTGGTGAGCCTGAGGTGGTGGCTGGGGCGATGCCTGGCCAGGTGACCAGTCAGAGTCAGGTAGGTCCTGTGGGACTTGAACCCAAGGACCAGGAGCATGGGGGTGTTTCCCTAGCTCGAGGCAGGAGGTGGACTTCTGCAAGGCAGTACCACCCCGAACACAGGTGGGGCCTATCTTAAGTGAAGGGACCCTGTGTTTCGCAAAGGGGTGGTGCAGGCCTAGCCGGGATCTTTAGGGTCCCTGGCTTGGTGTGGTAGTACTACCCTGAAGGCAGGTTGGGCCTATCTTAGGAAGGGACCCTGCTCTTCATAAGGGGTGGTGCAGGCCATCCAGGGACCATGTAGGTCCTGGGCGGTCTCCCAAGGCGCTGCTGGGAGACCGGGAGAGCCATGAGAAGTGGGCCTGGGTCTAGCTAACTCGGGGCCCACAGGCTCTCTAAGGGTACTCCGGGAGGAGAGCGCGCCTCTCGGAGGGAAGGGTGCATAGGCCCTGTTCTCGCAGCGGAGAACAAAGAAGGGGTCTAGGTTCCCGGGGTAGTTTCCGTGTGGAGCTACTGACGGGGGGAATGAGCTGTAGGATGTCTGACGAGGCACCCTCAGTGTTCCTCCATGGCACTGTCAGTGTGGTAGTGAGGCCGGTCTGAGGTCCTATCAGGGAGCCAGGCCAGTGGCCAAAGGGTGCTTTTCTGTGTGGGGAAAGCACGAGTGGCTGTGCTTTCTTTAGGGAAGCCAGTCGTCCCGAAAGGGTGGTGGCAGCAGAATGACCTCAGCGGCAGGCTGAGGGTGAGGGTCCAGAGAGGTTGCATCTTTGGGGTGCAAGGACCGAACGGAGAGAGGGGACTGGTTGGAACAAACTCCAGAAGGGAGACCAGCTAGTGACCCAGGGTATGGGATGTAGACCTGTCCCGGAAGACCGCAACGGTGCTGAGGCACTGGACCCTTGTCCAGAGAAGGGGTAGGCATAGTGTTGCATGCCCAAGGGCAAAGGTGGGCCTAGTGAGGCCAAGTCCATGTAGACCATGAGTGACCTAGAGGTATCTAACCTAGAGCCCGGAGGGTTCTTAGGGTAGTCTGGGATCCCTGTCATGGGTGGAGATTTCATGGATGGGAGGAGTAGGTGGTCTGAGCGGATAACTGGTGAGTAAGGGGGGTCTGGTCAGAACCCCTTATAACTAGTTATCTCTGACTACGGGAAGAATACCCATGTAGGGTGGCTACTTCTTCCCTGTAGGAATCAGCTGGGCGCGGTGTGTGTTAGAAGGTGGTTCTGACACTATGGACCGCCCAGATTTTTTGCTTTTTGAGCACCTAGGTGTTGAGGTTTTACTGTGGGAGAGCCTCATAAATTGGGACTCATCCACAGTGAACTCATGATGAAAGAGACTGCATGTGGATTTTACTGGTGTCCCCCTAGCTTGACTAGGCTGCTGCGCAGCAGCTGGAGTAAGGGGCACTGGGCTGGTTACATGCAGACACCTGTGTACATGCGTGTGCACACGTGTAGGGGCTGCGCAGGGGAGATTCTTGGCGTGTGCAGTCCAGGAGCAGCTACAAAGTGAATGGTGTGGCAGGACTTATGCAGAATTGGGTGGTGACACGGAATAGGCCTTATACACTAGGAAGGAACATGCCAGGGAAAGTCAGTGTGCTTTACTGTGTTTTTCACTTCATTATTCCCCTATGGGGATGTGGAGCCCATGTGCTAGATTAACTTCCATAAGGCCTACAGATTCCAGACACGCACTAAAGTCCACGGTAGCGGATGTGAAAAGAAGTATTCTTCAGAGTCCAAAGTCATATTTGTACTGCTTTTGGGTCATCCAGAAATGTCAAATTTCTCTGAGTCCCTGGCTGGGGTCTGGCCCTGGCAGGTTAGATTAATGACCTTTCTTCCCAGAGCGAAGATCTTCCCCCCAAGGAGAGACGATAGGTGGAGCTACAGGCTAATCCATCAGCAGCTGTCGCTGGGTGCCAGGCACCAAGCTGAATCAAGGTGAAGGCAGCACTGGGGAAAGGGTCTTGTTTCAGAGACCATGTGGCCAGAGACCCTGGACGACGCCATTTTGAACAAACCCAGAGGCTGGACAAGTAGGAAGGAGCAGGGGCAGGGAAGTGATGTGTCGCTGTTTGATAGGACAAACAGAGACTTCCTGCCAGCCCACTACTCAACTTTTAAAAACCACTGGCCAGGCGAAAGTCTGGTGCAGGGAGCCAGTGAAGACCGCTCCCTGCAGAATGCCCCCTCTTGGAGACCCGGAGGGTGAAGGAGAGTGTTCCCAGTGGCTGGAGCTGGCCACCAGGAGCAAGAAGACGCGAAAATTGTGAAAATCGGAGTCCAGGGGGCCGAGATATGCCCCCCAGAAGGTATGCGACCTTTGACCCTGCCTGGGACCGACGAAGAAGCGCGTGGGGCTCCGCCGACGGTGATAATCATGCCCCCGGAGTGGGTCAGGTCCCGGGGGCTGCCCCTGGAAACCGTAAATGTGGGGAGCGCCGCCGCGCCCCCATGAAGAGGTGGTCGGGGCCCGGGAGCCCATCCCCGGGCCCCGAAGCAAAGCCGGGAGCGCATCGCGCTCCCGTGAAGATGTCCCCCGGGGGCCAGGAGCCCACCCTGGCCCCCGCCGAACAAGAACTGTCGGGGGAGCGCCGTCGTGCCCCCCCGCGAGGAGGAAGAGGGGGCCCGGGACCCCATCCCCGGGCCCCGAAAATGCCGTGTTGGAGGGGGTGCCGTCGCACCCCCCTGAGGATGTCCAGGGGCCCGGGAGCCCATCCCCGGGCCCCGAAGCAGGAGCGGAGTCGCCTCGCATCTGCCCGCAGGAGCGGGCAGACAAGAAGACTCTGCCTGCTCCTGCGGCCGCACACAAGTCTGCGGGCCGGGCGGGGAGCCGGCGGGGGCAGCCGGTGGTGGGCTCCCCGAGCTGCCCTCCACCAAAACGAGGATGTGGGGGTCCCGGGTGGGACCGGGCTCCTACCCAAACAGAAATGGTGGCTCGAGGGGTCCCGGGTGGGACCGGGACCTCGGAGGAAAAAGGAGGGGCCCGGGTCGGACCGGGCCCCTGAAAGTTGGCAAGGCGGCCGGGGGTTGGCTCCCCGTGCCGCAAGACTCACCTGGGGGTCCGGGGGACCAGGCCCCCCACCAGAGAAGGGATGCGGCGCGAAGCGCCAGATCGATCGCGGCTCTCCCCGGCACAGCGGGAGAGCCGCTCATCCGATATTCATGCAGAGGAGCACGAAGCGCCCCATAATGCCTTGCCAGGCATTTGGAAACCTGCCGTTTTTTGTGCTTGGTGGCCCCCCGAGGAGGGGGTCACCCTCAATAGTGAAAAAGGGTGCTGGGGGAGCTGCTGGAGAAGCGCAGTCTCCCCAGCACAAAGTTAAGTCCCACCCTAAGTTTCCTAGGGATTTGGAAAGGATAACCCCTCAAGGGCTCAACCTGCTTTAATACACCTTCTAGGCTGGAACTTTTGTTCTAAAGCTGAGGGTGTATTGTGATGTGCTTCATGGAGTGAAGGGCTGAGTTGGAGATGGCTTGAGAAGGGCATTCCCTGGAGGTGAAGAGGTGGAATTGCACCAGAACTGCATTTACTCATGGTTATTCCTTTTTAGAGGGACTAAAAGTCACATATGTAATGTGAAGGTACCTGTGTAAGGTGATGTCATAAGCAAAGTGGGTTAGGTTGCTAGACCCTCCTGCTAGGGTGTCTGGCTGTATATGCGTAATCCTGTGATTTCATCTGTGATGCCTTTAGGGCTGTAATTGCAATGCATTCTAATGATCCACAAAGGTGCTGAGTACTGTCATTCTAAAGTGTGCGTAAACATGTATTCTTGCTGCTGCGCTTAAGTGAGGAACAACCCAGACTGTTAGCCCTGAATATCTGTATGGTCAATATAAGATGCTCAGCCAGGGTTATGTGTCAATAGGGCAGGTGTACCTATTTGTAATGCGTGTGGAGGTAATGGGGCGGGTCGCCACTGGGATGGTGCCAGTGCGCAGGGCCCTCGCTCCAGGTTATGCGCAACACACTGCATTAGGGGGCAAGATGATGTGCATACATGTGAGTGGTGGTACTAGACCCCACCCCCCCTTTTGGGAGGGGTGGAGATGTTACGCAATGTCACAAAGTAATTCCAACAGCTAATGTATATTTGTAAATTGGTGCATAGTATTGAGTAGTGTGTGTGTTTAATAAATGTACTCTTACTTTTATAAAGCAAAGTACAGACTGGACAATCAATTATTGAGTGTTATTTCTGCGCACCTGCAAATGGCAATTACTAGCCCACACCACCTCCCTTGAGTAAAGCCTCAGACTGCTCTGCAACGCTACCCTCTGAGAGTCAGGCGCTACAATTGGGTGTTTGGTTCCCAGTGAAGGACGAATGTAGTCATGTTATTTGTGCAGGCCTCACAGATACTGCCTTGTTTTCCAACAGTCACCCCCTACTTTTCTGGAGAGGTACTCAGATCTTCTTCTGCTCATTTAGTGCAGGTTCCTAAGTTTTGTAGATCCCTTTGGGGTGGCCGTTCCTTCTCACATCAGGCCCCCAAACTCTGGATCAGACTTCCTTTGAAATTGCGTGTACTCCCCAGTGAATTTTCATTTTGCAAGGCCTTGAAAACTTGGCTATACATTAATTAGCCTTGCGGGGTTGGCTTAAGCAACTTTTTACCTCCTTCTGACTGTTCCAGCACGGGTAGGCTTCTGGGTAGCCATGTGCTATGTAAGACCTACAGAATAGAATAGTCTGATCGTGTCCTGGCTATGGGTGTGTTGAAAACCATCAGAGATACTGAGTTTGTCTGCAAGATAATATAGAGCAGGTAGGTTAGCATGATGACTTTGTAAATGGTGAAGCTGGTTTTGAAGATGGAATTGGCCGACAAGGCCAGCCAATGGATTTCTGTCAGGTTGGGATGATGTGATTAAATTTCTGCAGGAAAAGGATGGCATGTGCTGCAGCATGTAAGATGCCCATAAGGGTGTAAGTGTGGATGCTGGGAGGCCATGATACAGGGTGTTGTTACCATTGATCTGCAGGGCTTGAACAGCAGTTCTGAAGTCACTTTGTGGATGAAACATTAAACTTTCTTTAGAAGGGAGAGCTGGCATAAGGCCATCTTTGTGTTTTAAGTCAATGTGTTCCTAAAGGGTGAGGTTTGGAATAAAAAAGAAGCTCTCCATTGGATCCTTCATTTCCCGTGATAGCAACTCAATGCCATTCCATCATAGATGCGAACATGTCACATGACTTTAGAATTTCATGTGTTGTGTTACACACATGGTCTACTTATTACATCAAATGCTCTCATGCCAGGCTAATAATGGCAATACAAGAGGTTTATAATAGGCCTCATTGGATCCTATGATGGATGGCATCTTCAACCAATTATGTGGGTGTACATGCTAAGTGATATCCTTAACTCTTGTTGGAAAATGGCCGTAAAGCATTCCAGCCAAGTGTAGATGTGGTAAAAAAATTAAAATGATCACACTTCCTTTCCTATTAACCATGTGGGCCATTAAAACTAGAGAAATTGGCTAATGATTAGCAGCCCACAGGAAGAAGTTCATAGATAAGACTTAGGGCACACTCTAACTTAGATTTACATAATTGCCAGACTCTACTTCTCATACAGGTATCCTGAAGGTAGAACTTCTTTAAGGAACATCCATTTGGTAACACTCAGAAGTGAACTAGCAAGGAAGGGTGATAACTTGCACCATTTTCAATAGTGCAAATATTGCTAGTAAACAAAAATGGGTAAGCAACAGCTAGAGGTTCAAGCAATGCACGTTTTGCAAAGGGCCCTTATTGCAGATTAGTACTTAGAAACATGTCTGAGGCTGGGTTCCTCCCATGGGTGTCTCCCATGAGTGTGAGTGGGGTATCTTGTAAAATGTGAATTATTATGAATTTATATTATTAAAAATATTTCTGAGAGTGTAAATCCATCTTAATTGTATATTGACCTGTTTTGTTCCTCTTTAATTAAAAAAGTTGCTGACTCACTATATGAACTGCTGAGTCACAAGCACCTATTTGCTTTGACAATAGTAGTAGTGCACCCCCCTGAGCTATTTTCTAATGCTGATGGATGCACTCGACCTAGTGGAGGTCAACAAATGTGAAGAACCATGTTAGGTGTGAGGAATCATAAGATCCCCAGAGCAGGGATTGTATTTATGTCAAGAGGGGCTTTGTGAAAAAAAGCTTGATTTCTTTTCTTGATGCATTTTATTATGAAATAAATGATATTCCTGGTTGTGGTGCAGCATTCCTGTAGAAGTATGGCTACGCTAGTATACAGGTAGCAACAGCAACGTATTCAGGGAGATTACTTATGAGATTAATAGAAGGTAGATAAAGAAAACTCTTGCCCACATTTTCTCCATGTACTCCTGAGTCAACTGAGATGAAGACCCCAGAAAAGTAATACTGACAATCACTGGCACATTGAACAATGTTGTCCCTATGCTGTTCGTTGATTTAAATAGTCCAATATAGTAGTCAAGTAGCTTGGGTTCAGAATCTATCGTTGGGGAAGATTAATGGATATACTTTGCGTTGGTCCAGTTGCGAACCCATAGAGTTTACGAAACAAATCGTGACTAAGTGTTATAAATCTATTATAACCTGTTTGGAGGAATCCACTCCCCATGATAGTACGTTAGAAGCCTTTGCTCAACTTACATTGGAAATACAAAATCTTCTTAGGGTGGAGCGCAAAGGCGCACAAACACGCAGTCAGGGCTGGTTCGATACAAAATGTACGAAAGCGTATACTAAACTTAAGACGGCTCTTCATAAATCTGTAAGGGACAGTGTGGAAATTCGGGAGTGCGGGAGGGAATATAACCAAGCACTAAAAACACGCAAAAAGGAGTTAAAAGAGAATGCTTGGGTTACCCTTCATGAAGCCTCGCTGAACAAAGATAGCGCCGCCTTCTGGCGGGCGGTGAATGCTCCTTTTTTTACTGCCCCTAACAAACCGTCGATAGAGGTTGCAATAGATGAAAAGCAGTGCGTTTACTTTTTTCTAATGTTTATAATTCTTATATAGATGAAGTAAGTGTAATGCCCCCTTGTATTCAGCAGGGAGCCAGTTCCTAAAGTACCTCCTCTGGATCTTTATTTTACGCACGAGGAGGTCATCGGTGCAATTAATGAAAGCAAGGTCGGCAAGGCTCCTGGTCCAGATGGTGTGCCAATTGACTTGTTTAAATAAAATCTGCCCCTCTGGGCTCCTTTATTGACACGGGTACTGCATGCTTGCTGCTTGGAGGGTTTTATTAAGACCTGGTCTGAGTCTATTATAGTACCCATTTTTAAGAAAGGCGACCGGCAAAATCCAGCCTGCTATCGTCCAATATCTTTATTGGACTCTCTGGTGAAGGTAGCAGGGCGGATTGCTTTAAACCGGCTCCAAGACTGGGCAGAGGAAAAAAATATTTTATCAGACGTACAATATGGTTTTAGGCGGGGGCTGGGCACTATGGAGCAAGCTCTTAATCTTAGTATTTTAACAGGGAAATATACTCAGGCTAAAACAGGGAAATTTAATCTTGCATTCGTTGATCTCACAGCAGCTTTCAAATGTGTTATACACAGCAAACTATGGGACATTTTAACTGATATGGGGGTGGATCTCCCGCTGGTCCGGTTTTTGAGACAGTTGTATAGCAGGGCGACTGCCAAGGTACGACATGGAACAAGGGGGGAATGTACTGCATCGTTTAAGTGGAAAGGGGGGTTAGACACGGCTGTGTCCTGGCACCGTTCTTGTTCACTATACGAATGCCCTGGAACAAGTGATGGTGGTAAAGGTAAAGGATCCGCCATATATCAACAAACACCAGATAGCTACCCTTCTGTATGCGGATTATGCAGTATTGATGGCCCGCACACAGTTAGGCCTACCAAAAGCACTTTCCACCTATGCTGCATTTATGGACAATCGTGGCCTAAAATTGAACGCCACGAAAACCTACATAATGACGTGTGGGAAGGGAAGTCAGAAATGTAGGAGCCTGTCCATAGGGGGCAGCAGGGTAGAATCTACCAAGACATTTTCATATTTAGGTTTCTTGTTTGATTCCAATGGATCCTGGCGTCAGGCCGTCAAAAGTAGGAGTCTTCTTTTTATGAAATCGACGCCAGCTGTGGCCAATTTTGCAAAAAAATTGGGTAGAAGGCCTCCTGTGCTGCTCCTTCAGATCTATCAGGCTAAATGCGTGACTATGGCTACCTATGGCGCAGGCGTGTGGGTTTTCAGGATTCCCAACCCATCCAGAATGTTGAAAATGTCTTTTTAGAGTTCCTCCTTGAGGTCCCAGCTAGTACTTCTGTTTATAATTGCCACAGTGAGCTGGGCGTCCCATATATTGCAGATATTATTAAAGCTCAGCCTGTTCTTCTATGGCACAGGATTTGGACCTCTACTAGAACTGGTCTTAACCAAGATATTATCAAAGATTCCATGAAGTTGGACCAGGCCACTAAGATCGCCTGGCTGAAATATATAAAAAACTTCATGTACGACCTTGGGCACCCTGAATACTATAATTCCCCTGAATCTTTTAACTCTGTCCCCAGGAAGGAGTTTAAAAGAATTTGTATGACCCACCTGGAGACAAATAAGCCGACAGTACAACGGCACCAATTGATTTTAACTACTCATGCTATACAGCCGTATATATTGTTTAATCTAAGCGGGTATGATAGATATGTTTTAACCCGACTCAGATTTGGGAACTTTTATCGTTTGATTAGTTTTCCCGAGATAAATAATTGGTCTAAAGAGCTATGCCGTTGTCCATGCGACGATCTGTCTGTGCAATCCTCATTGCATGCGGTTTTATTCTGCAAATTTTACAAAAAAAAGAGAATAAGGTGGATCCTGCTAATTTTAAGGCTAGGTGGGTGGACCCAATGTCGACAGGCATTTTTATTTTTGCAATTTTTAGACAACGAATGCTTTACTGTAGCAATTGCCTGGTTTTTAAAAAGTATATTGAGAATCAGAAAGTCTATTATCATTTAAATCTCGCAAGGATATGGGCTTTTTGACACTCTATGATGGACTTAATTCTGTGAGATATATGTTTTAAAAGTGATTTCCTTTTTATTTTGTGATACATGTCTATATATAAGTCCTTTTGCAAGATGAATTGTTTTTATCTGCTGTGTTTGCTTTTGTGATTTTACATGCATAAAATCAGAATAAAGCTTGTTCTGATTCTGATTTAAATTGTCATTTTACGTAAAGTAATTCCACGTATGTATTTAGAAAGTGAGATATGAACAAATGATTGCTTTGAATATCCCTAGCTTCTCAACAGAGCAATGAGAGATAACTTCAGTGAATGACCATTTTATGAGCATCCATGTGTTATAAACCGAAAGGTAGCTTTTAGTATGCGTACTTGGTTTCTGGGACCAAAGGGGGTCTGGCATTAAGGTGTGTGGACTTCATTTATTTGATTCCTTATTGTCTGTCGCTGAATATCTCAGGAGTCAGTACCCACGATGCTAGGGTGCCAAACAGCTCCAAATAAGCAGTCAGGGAAAGTTCTCCATGTAGCCCTTTGAAATCATGAACCCATTAGCTCTAAGTGCTGTGTAGAAATTGGAGAAGGGTCTTATTTTGGCCTGTGGTGATTACCTGAAAAGGGCTCTTGTTTCAGACTGTGTTATTTTGGCAACAGCTAAGGTTAGAGCTAAGTGTTCAGTCTTTCTAAATACACATGAGCTGTTCAACAATACAGTTGTACCCACCAGTCCTTAAATGATGGCCACTAATGGATAAATTAGCAAAACATGACCCGGGATTAAGGTGACACGTTGGTTCATGTTAAAATTGCCAAGCCAGCCTGGTCTGGAGAACACGTGAAATTTTCTGGCCTTGAGAAATAGTGTTAAAAGCTCATGAAGAAGAAGCATTGGAACTCACATTGTAAACAAGTTGTGGACACAATGACTGGCACAAATGTCTGATAATAGAGTTTTATGAATGGTGAAAGTTGGGTAGCCTTTAGGATAGTGTATTAGGAATCAGAATGATCAGAAATATATAATCCTGAGATGAGGAGAGTGAAATTACATTTCCTAAAATGCAGACACCTAAGGCCGAGTGGCTTTCTTAATCATCTGTCAACGTTTAGTGCCTGTGAATATCAGAATTGTTCTTTTAATATTCCCAGATGAACACAAATGACCTATGCCTTTTTAAAACATTAATTAGGGTACTAGTTATTGTGATAACTCAGTCACCAGTGAGTAGAAAATATTTTGGATCACTGGAAGCTGAAGGGTGCTTGAAAAGACAGATTTGGGATATTGGCAGCAGAATGGGGCAATGTTTCATTTGCAACTGGTAATGACAATATGGGTTGTCTTTTAAATTCATCTAAAATATATGTGCTTTTCCCTCTTGTATGAAAAGTAACCAGTTAGTTAACACTACTAGCCGAGAAACGTTTTAAACAACTAAAACAACATTTATCCAGGACCATTTTTTTAAATGTAATTCTTAATCAAAATACAATTACTTAAATAAGTTGGTCAAGGATTTAATTGAAATGTCTCTTTGGATACAACCATACTAGATTCACTATCACACATACATTCATCTCTAAACCTTTGGCTAAAGCTCTTCAGTTTAGGGTATGTCTATGCTGTTCAATTTATGCTACTGTTATATGAAGACAGTATTGCTTTTGAGTTTCCTTATAATGAAAGCAGGTTTCTGGAGGCGGTATTTTGTGATAAAAATGTTTGTGCTTAATTGTTGTGTGACATGTTGTTATGGTGGTGGTGTTTTATTTTAAGCTGCTATGTTTATGTGCTGCATTATTACTAATTGATGCTGTGTTGTACTGCAGTTGTGGTGTTGCATTCGGTTTTTAACATTTTGTGTAGGTGTGCCCTGCTATGTTTAAATTGTGTTATGTTGCTTTGTGTATTCTATTGTATTATTTTCTTTTGTTTGCTTTAGATGTCAATAAACCCTGCTACATTTCCAGACAAAATAAATAGCATTTGCCTTTGAATTACCTCTGACAAGCAACCATTTACCACTGTCTAATAAGGTGGTAAAGTGACGCTGCTTCAACTATTTAAGACACCAGTCAGTCCAAAACAGTGACAGTCAGTGTGTTGCCATAGAGCGCCCAGGTACTGCCTTTATGTATTATGGCCTCCAGTTCACAAGGAAAGATTACAAAAGTTATTAAAGCTATTTTCTTAACTGTACCATAGGCACATACTGGGGAAGGCCACTTTCTTTAATACGTAAGCAAACAGTACACAGTAAACTGTATAAAGCACATTGGTGCATATATACTATTCAACCCTGCAGTCTGAAAGGATAAAGTTGTAAATCCCAAGTAAATAGTGTCCACTTGCATCTAGATTCTATCAGTCGCTCTAATGACAATAATTCTCCCTATGCTGGCTATGAAATTTGGGAGGATGTTTGTAAGTTGGAAATCGTATTTCATTTCAAACAACAATATATATCAAACCAAACAAATTGTAATCCTACACTTCTAGCTCTGTGTCTCTTTTATCTAATTGAGGGCATATTAGCAAGACCCACGTTAAAATTATCGCCGTTTTAGCGGCAGGAAACTGCCGCTAAAACGGCGATAATGGGCTTGCTAATATGCGTTATGGAATTCCAATAGAAGCCCAGGTTAGATGTCCTGCACATCTAACCTGGGCTTCTATTGAATTCCATAACGCATATTAGGAAGCCCATTATCGCCGTTTTAGCGGCAGTTTCCTGCCGCTAAAACGGCGATAATTTTAACGTGGGTCTTGCTAATATGCCCCTGTGTCTTTTTTTTTCAATCAGAGGGCAAGGCCTTGTTCAGCTTTGCTACGCGAGGTCAATGTGCTCATCTCAAGAGTGGAATTATTATATCTTTTAGCATTCAACGTTTCTCAGCATGTTCTCCTGTGTGATTGACTTTAATTCATTTTCTTTGGCATGATTTTACTTAAAATGATGTCACTTTTTAAAGATACATGTTCATTTATGTGGGGCACTGAGTTACCTCTGGTTATTGTAGGATTTGTCACATTTTTAATAGACAAAATATTTTTCTAAGTTAATAATCATATTTACTTGAAACCACAGATATGTGACACATAATAGCATCAAGCTAGAACAATGCAATACTGTTTAGGCACTGTCCAGAAGTAATAAAACAAATTAAAAAGTAGTTATTAAATCTTAAAAAGTAAATGAAAACCTGGAAATAGATAATTGCACGTTTTTATCACTAATAAGAATTTATAAGAGTATAATGAATAAATTAGGATAAATAGGACCTAGTATTAGATATTAGGATAGGCAGATTGTTTTTCAAGTGACTGTTTTTTTATTCGATTGAAGAAAAACAATAAAGTATGTTAATAGATGCTTAAATGCAATTTCAGATCTTAGGTTTTGGTTTAAATATGTATATTTTGTTGAATTGCAGAGGATCAATTATAGAGCATCGTCATTGCATTAAAAATGTTACTAAGAGCATTCGATGAACAATGCTATAAACTGTTAATTTTAATTAGGTCAAGAAACTATCTATTATTATTGTAAGGTAGACTATGATTACAGTGGCTAGACATGCCAGTCCAGTGCACATTCTTCAGTAAAAGTTTCCTTTAAATTGTTTAGATTTCATTCTTTCACAAGTGCTAGTTTGGAGTTCTGCCAATCTACCAATCAGCAATGTTGAGAAGCGCAGATGATGCAGTTCCATGCTGCTGCTAGCAAAGGCAAAACAGCAGAGCTGAAGCGTGTGTAATTAAGATGATTAATGAGCCCGCCTAAATATAGCCATCACCTATTTGCAGTATTTAATTGGTATTGATTTAGCGGAAAGAGACTGATCAGATTACAAGATCACTTTAAAGTCATTTTACGTTTCATTCATTGAAAACATTCTCATCCGCGCTTTCCAGTGGTAGAGTGACTACAATATAAACAAGATAAAAAGTTGCATAAGTAGGGTAGTAAATTATGACGTTTATTAGCATATGTGAATTTAGTAGTCTACTATAAATTAATTAGTCATAAAAATGCATTTTACAAATGGGTTAAAGAGACATAATTGGAAGATAACTGGAAGTCAGAGAGTAATTTCTTTACCTATTAAGAGATGGTGAACTCAGTGTCCTGAAACATTAACACGAGCCAGTGCATTAGAGAGATGCTGGTTTTCAATCAACACGTGTGTGATAGTGCTGGGTGAAGGAATTTAGACAAACTCTTTAGTGTACATAGTGTGATATCGGTTTCCACCTCCAAAGAATATATGCAAGTGTCGGTGAGTAACCGTCAACAACAGGGTTGTTTATCACTGAGGGTTCTCAGTGAATGATGACGCAGATAACACGTGTGAAGCTGGGTTTGTCTTTGATGAACATAAAGCTTTTTAAAATAAATCCCCTTGATGGCAACAACCCAGCTACACAATATTATGGTATGTATGAATTCCATATGTGATATTTTTTTAAAAACCCAGTTATTTTAATTTTAATTCTAGTGCACTGTAAATAAAAGGGAGTGCACCTTCTCTGGTTTTCAAAATGTAGTGCTGTGGCATAGCAGACAACCCACTGAACTATGTTTTATGTACACTTCCTATGGGCCCTCGCTTATTTTTAAGCAAGTTTAAACACATCGCTTCACTTATCCGGCTATTATTTTGTGCCTATGATGTAGTGGCATGTATGAATCCGAAGTGGACAGGTCCCTTGGTGCAAATCAGCACCTGGTATGGTGTGTGGCATGTAAACACACACATCTAAGCATCTAAGCATAAAAAGGCAGTGGTAGCAGAAAGCATTTCTATTCAGTCTTGTGCCACATCTTTGCATGTAGGTTGCTCCACGACCATGAATTATCTTCACTACCAACCTTCTACAAACATTGTTTTTCCTTTACCCTTAAGAAAAGGAAGAATGGCAATCTTCCCTTACATTCGTGAACTTTAGTACATGCTGAATAGATATACGATTGTATACAATGGGTCCCCTAGCCACACAAAAGCCTTATGGTGTTTTTCAACAGCCTCAGACAGGGAATCTCTATAAATATGTTTCTATATGTTTCTATGGGGCAATTTACTAGCAAATTGTGCACTTGGGATTGTGGGGGTGGGGGGCGGTTATTGTCTAACTGAAAGCCTCCAATTGCATTATGGGGAAAATTTATCATGAAATTGTGCATTTGTGCCACAGATAAATACATGCATCGGGGGAGGATAATTGACTTCTAAGGTCAACTACCTCAAGCCATTGACTGATTGCCTGAAAATGGCTTCGACCACCAACATGAATTTGTATTTGCATGTTTTTCGACATTGAGGTAATTGATGTGCAACGTAAGGCCAGTCCATGGCTAGGGGGAATTTGGTCAACATTCAGTCATTTATGTAGAAATGCAAACTTTTATCCACACTCCAAAGTGACTGAGTAAGTCCCTGACCTCTTGTCTTGGCTCACTCTCTCCCCCACAGCTCCGCAAGCAAGTCGCCTAGCCGCAGCGCTCAGCCCTCCTCCTGGTGAGGGTTCGCGCCTGCAGCCTACAGCAGTCTGCCCTCCAGCCTCATCGTGACCTCCGCTCCCCGCCCACCTTGTGTCCCCTCCTCGCCCTCAGTGTACTCCTCAGGCTCCCTTTACGCTTGGGAGCACACTTGAGCCATTTATTGTAAATAAGCTTACTTGAAGCTTACTTTACTTTATTTTTCATTAAGCTTACTTGAAGCTTAATCCTCTCGCCAGTTTCCCGCCACCGCTGCTGCCCCTCCCCCGCTCACACACCGCTCCAGCGCCCTCCCCCCCTCCCCTACTTAATGGCGACTGCTGCGGGGGAGCGCGAGTAAGTCCCTGACCTCCTGTCTGGCTTACTCTCTCCCCCAAAGCTCCGCAAGCAAGTCGCCTAGCCGCAGCGCTCAGCCCTCCTCCTGGTGAGGGTTCACGCCTGCAGCCTACAGCAGTCCGCCCTCCAGCCTCATCGCGACCTCCGCTCCCCACCCACCTTGTGTCCCCTCCTCGCCCTCAGTGTACTCCTCAGGCTCCCTTTATGCTCCTGAGCACACTTGAGCCATTTATTGTAAATAAGCTTACTTGAAGCTTACTTTACTTTATTTTTCATTAAGCTTACTTGAAGCTTAATCCTCTCGCCAGTTTCCTGCCACGCTGCTGCCCCTGCGGCCCCTGCCCCCCGCTCACACACCGCGTCCCGCCCCCCTCCCCTACTTAATGGCGACCGCTGTGTGGTCGCGCAGCAGACGCACACAGCGGGCACGCTGCTGGCACGCTGCTGGTGCGCCTAAGGCAAGCCTGTCTGCACCCGTCCGTGACCCGAACGCGGCCAGCACCAGGAACTCTGGATCTCCGCCCATCCATTGCTACAGCACCACCACCCTCCAATCACTCAACCCCGGAAGACTCCGAGACTGCCAACTGGCCTCGCCGGACATGATCCACGGCCAGTTCTCCTGCCTCCACTGCCGACACACCTTCACCACCACCCCAGCCTCCAACACCACCGACGCCATCAATGGCAACTCCCTAAGATGCATCCTCCTCAACGTTTCGCTCCGTACACAAACACGCCATAGAAATCTGGAACCTACTCGACTCTCTCTCGCCCAACATCGCCTTCTTGACGGAGACCTGGACCAACGCCTCCTCCGCCCCCGACATCAACACCGCCATCCCGGACGGATACAAGATCCAGAGGAAGGAGCACCCCAACCATCCGGGAGGGGGCCTCGCCATCGCCCACAAGAGCACCCTCCGCCTCACCACCTCCAGCGAAACCATCCCCTAGGTGAACACCTGCACTTCCAGATTTGGACCAGCCCCAACACCACACTCCGAGGAACCCTCGTCTAAAGACCCCCTGGCCCTTGGACACCCTTCGCCACCACCATCACCGACTTCATCGCCCCCCACGCCATCGCCTCAATGAACTACATACTCATTGGAGACCTGAACTTCCACCTCGACAACCCCAGCGACCCCAACTCCACCATCCTTCGTGACAACCTCGCAAACATCGGACTCAAACAACTCGTCACCACACCGACCCACAGAGCAGGACATACCCTCGACCCCATCTTCTCGGCAGGGAACAGCGTTCACTTCAGCCACACAATGCAACCACCATGGACCGACCAGCACTGCGTACACTTCGCCGTCGACAAACCCAAGGCACCCAATCCAGCCCCACGCCCACCACGAAGGAACTGGAGCAAGGTGACTGACGAACAACTCAACTCCACCCTCACCCGAGACAACCACACCTGGGCATCCGACGCAAACATCGCAGCCAGAGAACTCCACACTTGGATCTCCAGCTGCGCAGACGAGCTTGCCCCGCTACTCAACCCCGACAAACAGCGCCCCAGGAAAGCCGCCTGGTTCACCACTGATCTCCAAGAAGCCAGGCACACCTGAAGACACCTGGAGGAGAACTGGAGAAACACCAAGACAACCGACAACTACTCCACCTACAAGGACGCCATGACGGACTACCACAAGCAAATCAGACCCACCAAGAGAAATTTCATCCACAACAAAATCCTCTCCAACTCCACCAACTCCAAGGAACTCTTCACCATCATTCAGGAATTCACCAACCCACACAGCGAAGCCACAGACATCACCCCATCCCATCTCTGCGACAAGCTCGGAACCTACTTCCACCTCAAGATCAAAAATCTCTACGACAACTTCGTCAGCCACCCTCCAAACGCCACAGCCGGCCCCCGCCCTCCAGAGACAACAGCCAGCCTACCATCTCCAACTGGACTCCGATCACGACCGAAGACACCGCCTCAACCATGAAAGGCATCCACTCTGGGGCCCCCACCGACCCCCACCGATCCCTGCCCCCCACATCTACCACAGAGCCGCAGCCGCCATCGCACCGAACTACAGCGCACCATCAACACCACCCTCCAAACAGGCACCTTCCCAGACGACTGGAAGCGCGCAGAAGTCAGGCCCCTGCTCAAGAAACCCACAGCTGACCCCACCGACCTCAAGAACTCCTAACCCATCTCGCTCCTCCCCATCGCAGCCAAAGTTGCAGAGAAAACAGTCAACAGGGAACTGACTCGATTCATCGAAGAGAACGCCGTCCTCGACCCATCCCAATCCGGATTCCGAAGCAACCACAGCACCGAGACCGCCCTGCTAGCTGCCACAGACGACATCCGCACCCTCCTGGACCAAGGCCACTCCACAGCCCTCATTCTACTCGACCCATCAGCAGCTTTCGACACCGTCTCCCACCGCACACTAGTCACCAGTCTACACGACGCCGGCATACAAGGAACAGCCCTGGAGTGGATCAGATCGTTCCTCACTGGAAGAAGCCAAAGGATCAGACTACCACCCTTCCTCTCCGATCCCACGAAACTCACCTGCGGAGTCCCACAGGGGTCATCGCTGAGCACGACCCTCTTCAACATCTACATGGCCCCCCTCGCAGCCATCATATGACAACACGGCCTCAACATCGTATACTACGCCGACAACACCCAGCTCATCCTCTCCCTCACCAAAGACCCAGCCACAGCCAAACTCAACTTCCAGAAAGGAATGCAAGACGTCGCAGCCTGGATGACCAACAGCTGCCTGAAGCTCAACGCAGAGAAGACAGAAGTCCTCAACCTTGGAACCACCCCCTCAGCTTGGGACAGCACCTGGTGGCCGACCACCCTCGGAAGCCCACCTACCCCTTCAGACCAGGCCAAAAACCTCAGCATCGTACTCGACTCATCACTCACCATGAACCGACAGGTCAACGCCGTCACATCCAGCTGTTTCAACATCCTCCGCATCCTCCGCAAGACCTTCAAATTGATCCCCGCTGAGTCAAGGAAGACAGTCACCCACGCACTCATCACCAGCAGACAGGACTATGGGAACGCGCTCTACGCCGGCATCAACAAATCCCTACTCCGCAAACTCCAGACAATACAGAACACCGCCGCCAGACTCGTCCTCGGCATCCCCCGGCACGAACATATCAGCCAACACCTACGAAGACTCCATTGGCTCGCCGTGGAGAAAAGAGTCACCTTCAAAATCTTCACTCACGCCTACAAATGCCTTCACAACAACGGGCCCAAATACCTCAACAACAGAATCAACTTCCACATACCCAAAAGGAACTCCGATCCTCCAACCCCGCGCATCCACAGAACCAGAGCAGGCGGAAGATCCTTCTCTCACATTGCACTCAAAACCTGGAACGAACTACCGGCAGACATCAGACGCGCCCCCTCCCTGAACACCTTTAGGAAGGCCCTCAAGACCTGGCTCTTCGACTAACAGATCTGCGCCCCCCCCCCCCAGCGCCTTGAGACCCTCACGGGTGAGTAGCACGCTTACAATTCCCCCTGATTGAAAGTGACTGATTGGGTGGTTGATGCGGCCCCTACCAACAGGTATTAGAAAAAAAATATACTGATGTGCACATAACAGCAAACCATCTGATAGGGACCTATGGCTAAGCCACCTCTCCATCACCCACTGAATGCACCAATTCAACCCCCTAATTTCTCACCTTGAGAAAGAAAAATATAGCCCTCAACAGTGCAAGAGTAAAGTACAAGTAAAGTAAAAACATGCCATGCTGGATCAGAGCAGGTTGTATGTATCACAAAAACAAAAGTTCAGAACAAGGTTGTTTTTACTGTGGTTTTCTAAGAGACTTCATTGACAATTAAGAGTCGAGCTTGAGTTCTCTGCAGTTGCTGAAACCCAGAGGTGGAAAACCTCCCATTATTGATACCCACTCATATATCGTTTGCCTTTTGTATATGATACCCCATGAGCATTCCCCCCAAAACTGATTGCTATAGGGCATGATATGTAGGGAAGATGAATTACACATGCGGGAGCCATAGACAATTTGGGCCTTTCCTTCTCTACATCATGTTTTTCAGACTTCTTGACTCAATTCTAAATATTAAAAAACATATACCTGCCAACTTTCCAAACTCTTATACCTCTCTCTGATCTTCCAGTGTTCATTAATACCTGTTACCTTTCCCCGTGTACCTCAGTAGCTTCCCCTTTCCTTATACGTAAATGTTAAAAGGCCACCTTCATCTGACCTTTCATCCTTTTTCTGTCTTCGGGGCACTGCTCTCAATGCTGGCAAATATAAATTGAATCGTCTCCTCCGGTGTGCCTATACAGACTTGTGTAAGGCGGTGGAGGGAGTAGACTGTAACAACACTGCATACTCTGCAGATATGGGTTCTCTTGAGTTTGCATAGACCCTGGCGTGGTGAGGAAAAACAGGGGAAGGGACCACCTCCCCCTGCTGATATTGAAGAACTGAGGGGCATATTAGCAACAACTTGCGATAATTATCGCAAACAGTGCTTAGCGCGATTTTTTTGATCGCCGCCTATCGCTGGATTTGATTGCGGAGATAACGCAGTATTACCAACGTTTATCTCCACGGCGATAAAAATCCAGCGATAGCGGCGAATCCCATCATTAACGTGAGATTTCCAGCGATAAAAATCCTATCGCTAAGGGGAATCTCGCTAATAGGCAGGTGGGGACTTAGCCGTAGAATCCACCTCCCATTGACTATAATGGCTAAGTCATGTTTTTACCAGTTCTAAAAACCAGCGCTAATCGCGGTTAGCGCGCGTTTTTATCGCTCGCGAGTTATTGCTTATAGGCGATAGCGATGTTAGCGACTGCTTTCAGTCACTGTTAGGTTGGGAACGCCTCCTTTGCATGTCATTAGCGATAAATATCGCTGACATGCAAAGCGGCACCCAAACCAGTCGCTATCGCTTGAAAGCTGTCGCTAACACCTGTTAGCGACAGCTTGCTGATAGGGAGATAGAAATATCGCCGCTTTAGCGGCAAAAAGTGCCGCTAAAGCGGCGATAGAGCACTTGATAATATGCCCCTGAATACTCTCACTTCTGTTGTGTCCTTGTAGTGAATATCTGTTAATAAAATTCTCATTGTAAAATATTCGTGAGTCAAAATGTCAGAAGTTATACACAACAGTACGTTTTATTTCTAGGGCTGACATCCCAGCAGAAAAAGCATAACAGGATGCAATCCTTCTCATCTGAGAATGATAGTACAAGCAACGCATGCAGTTACATTTTCAGAATTTTTGTCTAAATATATTTTCATACATAAGTCTTGTTTTGATCTTACGTGTGTGTTGTTGATCTGCTAATATAAATACTATTCTTTGTTAATGGGGTGGAGGGTATGTGGTACAACGTGGTACAACGTCACTGACCAGTTAACAATCTGTTAATTTCCTCTGTGAAAATGTACAGGCAAATAACAAGATGCTATGCTAGTTTATCAGAAGGAAGGCTTGCGGTCTGCTGACAGAGATTTTGGAAAGTGAAAAGGGAAGCGGCCAATTAGAAAGCCCCAGCTGGTACCTTATTAGTCCATTTCTGTTAAATGTTCTACATTTAACAGAATAAAACCTACAAAATGGTATTAAGAAATGTTATGCCCTTAACTTCATTTATTCCAAAGGAGAATGGCGTATTCCTCTGAGAATTAATGAGCTGTTTGAATGTTAAATAGAAAAATGAGAAAAAACGAAATAGTAATGATTTGACAGGGTGATATTAAAGGGCCATACGCCGAAGGTAATTTAATTGCCCTTAGTGCACCCTGAAGCCACAGTGTGCGAATGTCATTTCACTTGCCCATCACCAGTCTCACAGCTAACCAGGAGTTACCAATGAATAAAGTTAAAGCCAGAAGGCTGGCATTAATCCGGGAAATGGCATGATCAAGTCCTGGCTTGGTGCTTACTAAAGAAGATTATATACTTTACTGACCTTGAAAAATATAAATATACCTATATAGATAAGTTAAGAACGCATAATGCAATCTGAAACTCATTGAGATGATTACGAACTGTACAAGGTTTTTGTTGTAACATACCTAAATTATTCTTTAGAATCCTATTTTGTGACATGTAACTGCTTTCTCAATCACAAAGTGCCTTTTCGGATATGAAACATAGAATTTATGAGATTTTGATTGTCTTGTATCAGTACACGAATGAGACCATACACATATGTAATCTAATGTTGGACCAAAGCAGTCAATTACACTCCTCTGTCCTACTCCACTCTTAATAGAATAGCATAAATCTTACTTCTTTTTAAGTATTATTTCAGCATTTTCTCCAGTTATCACAGAGAACATTCATTACTATGTGCTCTATTTCCTAACTGTGACAAAATCCCTCTGTTTGTGTGATCACCACCATCTTTTGCCCACTGGTAGTGCTTTTTAACTCTGCTGTGCAGTCACAAAAGTATGTGTTCTGAACCCTAAAAAAATTGTAAAATTGGCAAATTGAAATATTTAACTTTCTGGTAAGGTGAATGTATATGGTGTAGAAAAATACCACCAATGGCATGAAAAGTTAAATTGTCACCTGTGAACTGCAGCACATATTGTGCTACCCACTAGACAAAAAAAAAAAAACATGAGATGTCCTACACGTGTAACCTGACTGCTTCAATTATTAAACCTGCAGGCAATTTTGTCAAAAGAACTCATTTTGATTGGAAAGAACCCTACTTTTTTAAATACTAAATACGTCACCCATAAGTAGGACTTGTAGCCTAAAAGATAGGCTGCTCAGTAGTATTTACAACTGGTACATGCAATAATTTAATGTTGGCACACACCTACAGTCACTACCCACAAACGCTATTTTCACTGTAAAAGGGCAGTAATTGTACTATGAGATAAAATAGAGAAAAGTTATAATTTTGCTGTTGTGAGTTTAGGACCAGATATCATAATGAATCAATCAATATTTTTAATGTTTATTTAAAACCCAATTTACTGGTAAAATCAAATGTTTAATAAATATTTAGAAAAAGATAACTTTAAACAGTTACACTTTGTCTGCCTGACCCTCAAGTATGGTAATTTGCATTAGCCTGCCAGTAGCTGTGCCGGTCAGTGTTTTTCTTAATGAGGTGTGAAAGCTGCTCTTAGTGAAGGAACACTGGCTTAGGCTTTTTCACAGGAAAATCTGGATGTGACGTAAGTTGAGCCTATCAACTCAGGAAGGACAGGTGGGGAGGATTCAGCAACATCATTAACTTGACAGGGGCCAGGCTGAGTTAAGTTAAGAATAAAAGTCAAGTGAAGTGTAAAAGAAGACCTGGGGAAAAGTAGCCTTTGCTTCTGAGGCCACTTTGGCATGGAGGGAGAGCTAGTACCAGAAAAAGTATGGTGTATTTGAGGAGGAAGAAACTGCTCATTTTCCTAAATACACCCCTGGCTTACATACTAGCAGCCCCCAAAGACAAAAGGGCGCTGGCATATTGGATTTGCCTCAGAATAGTGCACTCTGGCATAGCTTGCAGTAAGGCAAACAGGGTGTGCTACAAGAGTTGAAAGAGTTGCCCCTCAAAACTATTCCACATTGCTTTGGGAGTATCTATGAGTTATCCTCAACTACTGACTTGTGAATCCCTCAAAAGAGTCATCTAATCCACAGCTCATCAAAACACTGTAGGGGACTGCGGGAGAACAATGGAAGACTGGACCTGGTGTATGTAAACTGTGTGGAGACCTGAATACCTTCTCCCACCTGCATTCAGGACAAAGAAAAGGAGTCAGAGGAGTCCAAGGTTCGGGTGGCCGGCCTACTGTGTGGTTACAGGGATAGAACAAGCTGCAATATGCCTTTTTCTAAAGTGACCAGTTACAACTAGACCTCGACTGTGCTGGAGTGAGTCTTGGCCCCTATGTGCTGTCCATGAGGTCTTGGGAGCCATTGTTGTAACCCTTTCTTCGTTCTTACTCTTTCCCCTTTTTCCTTTTTTCTCAGTGTTCATACAGCGCTAATCATTACTGTTGTAACCCGATCCTGAAGATGGCCTGAATTTATTACAGGTCGAAATGTCGTCGACCTCCCAGTGAAAACTCTGGCTCAACTCTGATACTTAAAATTATTCATGATTACGAATGTCTCATATAATCACATTGGACCTTTTCTGAATATTCACAACTGTTTAACAATTGTAAATTTTTCCTTTGTGCTGTTTCCCCACCGTGTTCCTTTTCAGTTGTCACTTGCGCCGTTCTCACAACTACACAAGCACTTTTGCGCACAAGTCCCTGTAGTTACACCATCATTCAATGTATATAGTGTTGATATTGTCTTTTGTTTCCCCCTTTAGCTTGCTTCTGAAAAAAATTTGTGCTTTTTAGAAAAATAAAGAGTCATTGACATCTCCCTGCTTCCCTCCCATTGCATATCATATGCATGAAAAATTGTCCTTAAATATTACCTGTTCAGACATTGTTGTATGTTGCATACTGTCAGGAAGTTGGCATTTTCTTGCCTTAGACATGTTGTGCCTGAAGCCCATGTCTGGTCACATGACTGGGTGTAGTTGGCAGTTGGACTTTGAGTATTCCTCCCTCCTAGATAGCCACGCACAATGGGAGTTTAGGTGTGACTGGTAGGGCCATCACTGGCAGGATGGGAGGGAGGAGCTGGGCCAAGCCTCACATTTGAAGTGTCCTGTCTTCTCACAAAGAGCTTACCGACCCTGCACAGTCAAGTCAGCCATCTTTGAGCCAGGGCAGGGCATCAGTGTACCTTAAAGCCACTGTTTAGAGGCTTTTCCCACTTTCCAGAACTAGGATACCAGGGTATAAAAGAAGGACATCAGACACCAACTCTTTAGTACACTTCTAGACCTATGGATTATCTGCCAGAAAGAAGGACTGCTGTGCTGCTGAAAGGACTGTCACTCTGCTGGACTGCTGCTCTGGAGGAACCACGGCCCTGCTGTGCTGAACTCCTGCCTGCTGACCTCTTACCTTGGTGAGAAGGATGGAACCTGCATCTCTTGAACCCAGTACCCACAGTGACACCAAGAGCAATGTGCTGGCCTCCCGATATGAAGTCTCAGGGACATAACAGTCTTCCAACAACCCTCAGCTTCACTTGGAGTCTACCACCTGTGAGTCTTACCTGCCAAGTGGTGCAACCCCAGTCCTGAACCCTTGGAAATGGGCCTAAGATGCTTGCCAGCAGAACCAATGCATCTTCTCTGCTGAGCAGCACATCCCTGAGCAGAACTGACACATCGCCGCTGCTGCATGGATTGGACCCATTACAAAGACCTGCATCGCCTCCGCAGTCCTCAGAAACGATGCTGGCACGATGCATTTACAGCACAGGCCCTCACATCTCTCGTCAATGCCAGCCTCGATGACGACGACGGACTCCACATTGCAGCCTCACAGCCTCACAGCTCCCCGGAGCCATCACACCACCCTGATTGTGCGCCGCATCCACGGTGCCGGACCTCGCATTGCAGGCTCCGTCAATTGGATTCTCGACAATGACACAACAGGACCTCACATCACAGTCTTGCTGCATCTCAGAACTGACACATTGCTTCGGTGTGTGACACATCTTTGATGCAGATTCTCACAATGCTCTGCAACCACGATATTATATACTTTGTTCAGAGGGCCTAACTGGATCGCTGTAGCCAGCCTGCGCTCTATTGCGATCGGCCTGAACTTGTGACTTTGTCCTGGTCCAGTGCAACCAGATATCCACAGTCAGTGCTTTTTGGTTTTTGGCACGATTTTCTCTAAAAACTTTTAAATTCAATAAATCCGGTTCTACTGATTGGTTTTTTGAAATTTTGTTTTGTTTTATTTTGACAAAGTACTCTATTATCCTAAATCTATGGTGGGCTCCTTTTGTGGTGTGTTTTTCACTATTTCACTGTTTGAAGTGTTCCACAAACACTTTACACATTGCTTCTGAGTTAAGCCCTATGCCAAGCTACCAAGGGGGTGAGCACAGGTTAATTTGGGGTTTGCTTGTGTCTTAACCTGACTAGGATTGTGATTGCTGCCTGACCAGGGCATACACCCCAGTCAACCAACATCCCAATTTCTTAAAGTGGCTTTCAGTAGGGTTTGTCTATGATTGTTTCTGACCATCTTTGTGGCCTTTGTGACTATATGTTTGGGGTAGCCCCGCCTGGTTAGCTTTTCAGCTGGGTTGGTGTCAAAGTCTTCAATAGATGAACAATTGAGGTGGATTCTCATGACCTGGTCCACTAAGAGGTTTTTGTGGAGTGCAAGAGGTGGAAGTTATTAAAATGTAGGAAGCTATTTTTATCTGTGGGTTTATGATATACCTATGTTGTTAGTATGCCTTGTTGTGGGGCAATGATCACATCTAGAAATGGTAATGATGTACTTTACATTGCATTATAGTGAGTTGGAGGAAACTATTACAGATGTTGATTCAGTTGACAAACTCAAAAGCAGCAACCAAATGAATTACATTGTAATACAATCATATACAGTTCCTTCAAAACGTAAGTTAAAGGGACGTTAGGTTTATGATCCCAAACCAAGCATAATACCCGTACTTAATTCAATATCTGTTACATTATAGATGTCATACATTAAATCACTGCTGCAACTACGCAGTATACATTACATTACATTATTGATGAAATGCTTCTGGAGCTTCAATCACAAGTAAACCATATCTTGACAGGAAGTAATGCAGTAGCGGCTCCTCGAGGGAGTGCTGCGGGGCGGGGGAGGGGCAGGGTGGGGGGAAGTAATTACATTGCGCGTGCTGCAACGCCAAATAGGCGATGCAGCGTGCAATGTAATTCGTTTTATTAATTTATTTAGTTACTCAACTCTGTTCGCCCATATTCCGGAGTTTACTACCCGCCACCCTGCCCCTCCCCCGCCCTGCCCCACCGCCCCGCAGCACTCCCTCGAGGAGCCGCTACTGAAGTAATGGCAGATGCAAGGCTGTTGCACCATTGTCTAAATCGAGATAAAATGATAGAGGACAGCAGGTGTTGCTGAGACTCTAGCATTGCTTCTATACATGAAGAGCTCCGGAATTATCATATGTATTTATACAGCTGGAGCTCTGTTCTCAATATCTACACAACTCCAGGGATGACACACAATAATTTAAAACGCTACTTTCACATTTGGAAAATGTAGCTCTGTTTCACAAATATGAAAATTAAGGGTACACTGGTCTCCCTACACATTTCAAAGTGCCAAAATGGTCATATTGGAGGAGACAGCCTATGTTCTCTGGCACTTCCCTACCAAAAATATCTACTTGCAGCAAATATGTTGTACCATCAGAGGCAGAACCGATCTAGCTATCAGTTTTCAATTCCAATAGCAAAACGCCATGATACTCAAAATGTACTAGGGATGGCCAACCACAAGAAAAGACGGATCGACTCCTTTTCGGCAATCCTAAAACTATGTAATCTTTGATGATGGAAATCCAAAATGCAGTGCTTAATTTGTAAAAATATAGGTTGCAGGCCCCTCATCAGGAGGCCACTGCAGCTTGAACCACCCATTGTCCCTGCCAGTGCTGCCAATTACAGAAGCAAAACAACTACTAACCATCACACTCCTACAAGTGTGATAATTCAGACTACTCCATGACCCCAAATCTATAAGAATGGCTTCGGTGGCAGGTACTAGTCATTATTAATGCATATTGAATTAATTCACAACTATTGTGGTGCTTATCTCTACGTTAGACAAACAGCGCCACCATGTTGTAGACTGTTATAATTGCCGGTGCCGACAATGAAGTGCCAGTGCCGAGTACCAGAAACCACTGGCTCAAATTAAGCACTGCCAAAATGCCACCTACACTCGAGGAATGGTTGGAATCAGCAGCGACAGTGGCTTTACATCAGACACTGATTTACAATATCAGTGATCAATTATAGACTTTCAATCATATAAAGGGGCAATTTGTGTCTGAATAAATAACAATTACTGGCTGAAACGGAGGGAAGAACATTTTCCTCCAGATGGTTTAGACCACAAACCCACTATGTGAGACTGCAAAGTCAAACAGGAAAAAGGATCACCTACCTAAACAAAAGAGAAACTGGGTAGAATTCCCATCTCATATAAACATTGAGAGGCTACTGCTAAGGGTAGGCTAATAGTGCATTATTATTCCTTCATTTTGTAACCTTAGAATTACATGGTGATACCAGACAAAATTGCTTACTTGACTGGCAAATGGTATAATTACAGCTCTTGTTTAAATTCAAAACCTAATAAAATATATTAAAACAAAAAAGTAAGGTTACCAGACCAGTCCCAACTGCTAAAGATGCTCAAAGAAATGAAAGACGTAACAATGTTTACTGCAGGCACTCTGAAAAATAACAGATATCACTAAACAAACAAAATAGTTGTAAGGCTCCAAAGTACTGTCGCTCTTCTATTTAGAAACATACTAGACAATGTGGAATGGTCTGTGATTACACAAATTAATTTTGTGTAGTCGTTTGTAATCGTTTGTGATGCAAACAGTGAGGACATTAAAGAAGTAATTTCTGATATAATATGCGAGGGAATGATATCCCTGTTTTAATGTTAATTCTTAATCTTAGAAGACACTGTATAGTCCACTGAGGCAAGATTTTTTTTACTGAACTTGTTTTGTTTTTCTAATTATATAATTTAACATTAGCCTGAAATTTGCTGTTTCCATGTCCATAGTGGCATAATCAGCAGGAACTGAGCTCAAAGTGAAACTAGCAGCCATGTCTAGTGTTCCGTACACCTGCCCAAAATGCACACTAGGCACCACCTGATCACACATTCCTATCCACTGGGTCCACTGGGCATTACTTTGAACAGCAGCTTTTTGGTGCCATTGTGTTTGGCACATTTGAGTACTGGCTCAGCATCACCCATTTGTCTTCTGGTTGGAGTATACTTCCTTCAATGACCCCAGAGCCCACTACAACGTCTCATAGAAACGACTAAGCGCAAGTTATTATATTTGGCCATGCTTTCCTTCTAGTTTATTCTAGCCCCAATTGTAGCAGGCTAAAACATTTGGGCATGCTTATAAGACTCAGTGAACATGGTGAGATCGTAAACTACAACATTCAGTCACATTCAGTCACACAGTGTGGCCCACACTCCTACCTTCTAAACTCTCTGAGAAAGGACTTTGGCCCATGAGCAGCCAGTTGTGGGTGCGGTGTATGTGTCACCCCCACAACCTTTGTTGAATTATCTTGAAACCAGAAGGCACTGAGAATAGCCCTTGGCTTTCTCCAGAGAGCTTGGGGCAGGATTTGGTCTTAACTCCCTATGCTCACTTCTCTTTACTCTGAGAACTCACTTTCATGGAGGAGTGGCCTTTGGACATGCAAAGTACTCAGATCCATTTTCCTAGGAGCCAGAAACAAAGAGCATATTGGTAGCCAACCACGAGGACTCTGGGTTAAGGATATGCCCTGTGGTCACACCCTGTACTCATCCTCCTTTCCTACAGAGGCTACAGGACACAGTCTTTATACTCAGCAGACTCTGGACACAGTGCATGACCCTCAACCATGATCTTTTCAATGAAAGCACACAGCACACATAAAGAACATCTTCACACATAAAGGCCCAATTCCTCCTGTACACGGATTCACCTGATCATTTAACATGCTGATTTCCATAGCCAGAGCCTGTTGACCACAGCTTTTGTCTATACCCATTGAGCTGTGGAAACAGAGAGCAGCAATTGCCCATACCCTGTTCCAGTTTCAATATGTTTTCGTTTTTACCTTTTTGTGGGACTTCTGTGAGTACGGCATTAAGAATAAAATATGTTTTTTTAAATGTGTGTAGGAAATCCATGCTTTTCATGAGTCATCTATTTTTTTGGAAAGGTGATATTTGTCCACTCCTATTTAGAGAAATCTCTGCAACATGAGCTCAGAACTAGCCCTGTAACGCTCCAATTTAAGCCTGGATAATAAATTTAAAAAAAATATATATTTTATATTTAAAATGCTAGACAGAGTACTGCGTAAGTGAGCTGTAACTGTGTCTTGTCAAAGATAGTGCCAACCGCATAATGGTAAAATCTAAAATGTAAGCTGTGCACTACGCAGTCACATGTTTAAAAAGGTAACTTGTGCATTAGTGTTGTTACAAGACAGCAGCTGCACGACTCCTACATAATGCAGTTCCGAAAAATCTCTTTCTCCCTACCTTTTAGGTTATTAGTGGAAAAATATTCATTCTGGCTTACAACTAATTAATACAAATTTAAATCATCACTCAATGTAGATTTATACTTTAAATATAGGAAAGGTGATTTTTATAAATTGTGAGATTTTGTGTTTTTTAAGTGATCATTCTATATTGGTAGTAAGAATCCATGGCCTACAGTTGAGACCTCATTGGCTCACAGGTATTATCATTCACATCTACTTTTTTCTGACAAATTGACACTGATCATAGCATTCCGTGCATTATTTTTCTTCTGTTTTCATAAGTACATTTCAAGAGTGTAAATGCGCTTGCTTGCATGGAAGATATTAGACCAGTCAGCCTTGGGGTTGTCTTCCCCCAAACGTTTAGCCTTTTTCCTCGATTTTGCTGATCTCGTTTTGCTGGCATTAGGACTCTCTGCGCTTTACCACTGCTAACCAGTGCTAAAATGCTTGTACTCACTCCTTCAAACATGGTAACATTGACTTGTCCCCAATTGCCATATTTAATGTACTTATAAGTCCCTGGTAAAGTGGTACCATGTGTACCAAGGGACGGTAAAATAATGCTACTAGTGGACCTGCAGCACTATTTGTGCCATTCGCTTAAGTAGCCTTTTCAAACGTATCTCAGGCCTGCCATTGCAGCCTGTCTGTGCAATTTTAATCTACCACTTCGACCTGGCAGACCCAAACCTTCCTTTTAATACATATAGGCCACCCCTAGGGTAGGCCCTGGACCACCCAGAAGGCAGGGTGCAGTGCATTTAAAAAGTATGACAGCTACCTTTAAGTTCTACATGTACTGAAAGCGAAAAAGTCTTAAAATTGTTTTTCACTATTACAAGGCCTACCTCTGCCATAGGATAACACTGGGGTCACCTTATTACATTTAATAACCTGTAACTTTCAAATAGGAACAGGTAAACAGTTCATGTTTGGTGTCTTTGGAATTGTAATGAAAAAATACTCTTTTAAGGTGAAGTTGGATTTTTGGTTACAATTTTGAAATTGCCACCTTTAGAAAGTTGGCATGTTCCTGTCTTAGCCATTCAGTGCCTGCAGCCTGTCTCTGGGTCACATGACTGGGTGCAGTTTGCAGTTAGACTTTGTGTATTCCTCCTAGACAGTTACACACAATAGAGAGCTTAGGTGCACCTGGATGGTGATCACTGGTAGGATTGGAGGGCAGAGTTAGCCATATCACCCCAGTCTTAGACCCTTGGAAGTGGGCCTGCAGGTGTTCTGCTAGCCCATCTGTGGATAAAGCAGAACCGACAAATCTCCTCTGCTGTGCAGCATAACCCCAAGCAGAACCGACCCATCACCTCTGCTGCGAGGATTCTCCCAGCGCAAGGACTCTGCATCAACCACCCAGCCCACATTACAACTGCCACTGTGTGACGCCTCCTCGACACATGCCCTCTCATCACAGCCCTCTTGTTGACCGAAGTCTTGATGATGATGCAGTATCTCGCTTTGCAGCCTTGCAGCTCCTCAGAACTGAAACATCACTTTGGCTGCACGATGCATCCTCGAAACCAGACTTTGCATCCTCTCTCATCGACGACCTCCACAGTGATGATGTAGATGCCTTGCTCGCAGCCTTGCAGCTCGTCGGAACCGATGCATTGCCTCGGCTGTATGATACACCCTTGACATGGGACATCACAATGTTCTGCAACTAGGATTTAAAGTATTCTTGCTAAGTGGGCCTAACTGGGTCCCTGTAGTCGGCCTGTGCTCTATCGCGGTTGGCCTAAACTTGTGACTTTGTCTCGGTCGAGTGCAACCAGACAATCAAACTGTTGGCGTTTTGTACTTTTAGTGCTATTTTCACAGAAATCTTTAGAATTGCAAAACTCTGCAGCTACTGATTGGATTTTAGTCGTTTTGGTCCGTTTTAATTATTACAATTTATTCCATTTTCCTAACCTGATGTGTAATCCTTTCTGTGGTGTGTTTCCACTTTGGTATTGTTTGAAGTGTTGCACAAATACTTTACACATTGCCTCTGAGTGAAGCCTCACTGCTCTATGCCAAGCTACCTGAGGGTTGACCACAGGCTAATATAGGGTTTGCTTTTGACTTCACCCTGATATAGATTGTGGTTTCTGCTTGAGTAGGGTTTCACCCCCCTTCAACCAGTAACCCAATTTCCTTCAGAAGGGAAGGTATCCTTAAGATGTTGAAATGTAGGTTGGAATACGAGAGGTTAGAGTCCAAAGGAGGTTGAATGTTTGGGGGTGGGGTTAGGAGAAAGCAGCGGTCATTTTACAACATGCTCGATTATGCTATTTCGAAAACTGCAGTTTAAGGATTATGGATTAGGTTATTTCAGTAAAGCACTAGGATGATACAAGAACTAGGTAATACTTTTGCAAAATATTTAGAAGAATAGTTGGGAACTCCCTCTGGATTTGCCTACAGGATCTTGCTACTATGAGCTTGGGTCACCTTATACAAATTGCTGCAGCCTCTCTCAAGAGAAATAGTTACTTGGGGCTAAGAAGAGAGATTCTAATATGTTTGGGATATTTCCAATATTCCTGGTGAAGGATTGAGCAGTGCAGACTCCTGTAATGCCTTAAACATCTAGACCCGAAAGGTATCCCCGGGACTGGCCTTATGCTGACCCACAAGCATAAGAATGTCCAGATCTTTAAAGGAGGAGCTTCTGGCTTTGATATGTCTCACTTGTTGGCTGACTAAAGAAGCTTTGCTGATCTGTATGTAAACTTAACTTCCTAAGGGGGTCATTTTCACCTATGGACAAGAGGGCATTGTCTACGATGACTAAGGCTCAGGTATCTGTGGTACAGCCTGATCTGAAGCTAGGCTGGTAGCAGTGCAGGAGATGGTTAGCAATGATGAGGTCTTGTAATTGAACATAGGCTGCTTTTTAATGATCTTGCCACTGAATGGTAGGTGAGTGATGGGCTAGCATCTGGTGAGGTCACTATTGCCTGTTTCTCGAGAAGTAGGAGGATCTGTCCTGTTTTGAGAGCTTCTGAGAAGATGCCATGAGTGAGGGAGGCATTGACAATTGTAATTAGGGATAAGAGATCATCCCCAGAGAGAGCTTTGATGACAATGATAAGTCATCAGCTTCATAAGAAGTGTCTTTGAGGGATTTGAGTATGCAAGCGAGTTTATGGAGGGATATGACTTTGAAGGCTTACCATTGTGGGATTCTACAGGAAGTGGTGAGTGCAAGAAATAAACAGGCTTGGTGTAGTTGATGTGCTTTTGGATCTTTTGTATTTTTCCATGGAAGAAGAGGTTGATGGCATTGTACCTTTCTGTACAGTGAGGAATAGGTGGATCTGGTAGGGGGTTGAAGCAGTGCTTGACTGTTTTAAACAGCAGCCTGCCTCTGTTGGTCACTTCATTGATAGTGCTAGTACAGCACTTTGCTTTGGTTGATGTGATGAGCTGTCTGTGTGTTGAGAGGAGGGACTTCCATAGCAAGAGATCCTTGGAAGTTCCGATTTTCTTACAGTTTATTTGCTGTCTTTGGATTGATCATTTATTGTCAGCAAATTCTTTAGAGTAGCAAGATGCTGAAGGCTTTGGTTTGCACTTGTTTATTGAATGTCAGGCCTGGATGTTCATATAGCTTTTCAAAAAAATATTGAGCTAGTTTAGAAGGGTGTTGGCATTTGTTATGTAGTTGATAGCATGAGAGATGATTCCAAAAATTAGATTGTATATGGAGAAGTCTTTGAAGAATCTGAAGGTTTGGTCTTCTCTTTTGTATTGATCGTAGTTAGTTGGTAGGATGCTACAGATAGAGACAGGCATGGCAAAGTGGTCATACAGTCCAGGGGTATGGATAGTCTGCAATGGATTGTTAGTAATGTTGAGAAAACAAGTTCAAGGATGTGGCCTTGGAGTGTGTTTGGTATGTAACATGCTGTACCACATTGTGGGTACTGATGAGGTTCAAAAGGGTGTCTTTTATGTTGTTACTTTTTTTGGAGCGTGTGTTGACTCGGATGTTAAAGTCACCCAAAAGGGTGGTTTGGCATGTTGGATGGATGAGGTGGCAAGGATGTCTGAGAATTCATCAATGAAGTCCTTGTTCTGTCCAGGAGGCCTTTGGGTGAGATGGAAAGTTGTGGTCTGAGTTGCAGAGATCATGAAATGGCATGTCAACATTGCCATGGGGTTAAGTGCTTGCTTGCCTAGTGTGCAGGACCAGGAGGACCTCTGAATGACAGCAAGGCTCCTACCTTCTTATGTGCACGGCCCACATCATGGATGCCATAGCCTGTGGAAAGGACAACTCTAGGATGTGCAAAGATGTGGGTGTGAGTAATGCTTTTGTAATGAAGAGGGCGCCAAGCTTGTGATAGGTGATGAGGTCTTCAACGTGTGGTGCACAGAGTATTGCAGAGTGAATATTGATGAGCATGAGTTGGAATGTGTGTTCTGTAGTTTGAGGGTGTCTGGTAGTTAGTGAGATGTGTACAATGTTGAGATTATGGGTTGTGTAAATGTTATGTGAGTGTTTGGTCAGCTACATCTGTATGTAGTTGTGGGGAGTGGCAGTATGCGCTGCTGGGTGATGCACATGATTTTATTTTACCATGTTAGTTTAAGTGGAACAGGGGTTCTTGTCCAAGACCCTTCCTGGCCCCAATAGACCCAAAAAAGGTGATGTCCCTGACGGGCCCACCCTTTGTTGGATTCTATCATAGGGCTTTCTTTGTAAGAAAATGTACTGCTATCAATAAAAGCCACATCACTCTGGATTTCTATACATCTCTGGCTTTTAGAGAATCCCAGAGTTAGTAGGCTTCTACGGCTACCGGCCGACCCCTGGACCTGAATTCTTCTTTCAATCGCCATGATGAGTGGGATGAATGTGGGTGTTTATAGGTACCATGATGAGATTTGGTAGATATTTGGCTCAGAAATAAATATCTGTCATTGTTGTGTTTCTCTGAGTGCCGGCCAATTCTGTGACCAAATACCACATATACGCATTATAGAATATTCTGCTTTTTCTGCAGGGTCACGCCAAATTTTTCACCTTTTGACTTGATCTTCTTTTTGCAGAATTTAGGACTCTCTGCACTTTATCACTGCTAAACAGTAGTAAAGTGCATGTGCTTCCCCTTTAAAGCAAGTGCTGTACATTGAAACTCCCTTGTTCGCCTACTTAACTTCCCTTTAAGTCCATTGTAAATGGTTCCAAAACTGTGTATGTAGTCTAAAAAGTAAAACATCATATGTGGGCTGCAGTGTATTTACACTACCCACAGATATGACAAAAATATATGCCAGCCACTGTGCTCCTGCTAGGCTGTCGCTCAAATGTACCATACATTTTTTTGCCAGGCAGGAAAAGCCTGTTTTATATATCTGTAAATCAACTATAAAGTGAGGCTTGTGTGCCTTATAAGCCAAGGGGACACGGTGCAAATGTATAAAAACAGACACACTACATTTTGGGGTCAGTGTGCCCCTACACTGAAATTAATCCCAAATGGTATTCCACTGTGCAGGTATGACTAGATTTTTCCCAAACAGCTCTAGTTATGAATAATACCTTGATTTTTCACCTCTGCTTAAGAAAGGGCTAGAAAAATGCTTTAACGTTATTTACTGCTTAGAGGTCGATTACAATCCCGCTCAGAAGGTTCCGAATCAGATTCGGGTTTGCAAAATCTCATTCAGGACCCTTGTTACCGACCGACTCATACACAGTTCCCAATGACCGATTAATATGCCAGTAAACTGCTAGGGCTATCCGAATCGGTTCCAAAAGGCATTCGGTTGGTCGAGTCTTTTGCAGCCGAATCGTACAGCTCTATGGCCTCTCTTCCCAGCGAGCGAGTACGATGAACGATTCGGACAGTCATTCCGAATCGGTTTCTCCGGAATGAATTGGCTGCCGTAATCTGTCTTTGGGGGCCCGTAGCAGGCCCCCCTTCACCCAGGGCCCTCCAAATCGGGCCCGTGGGGCTACCCACAGGATCCCCCTTTGTAACCATGCAGTCTGTTGCAGGCACCATGGGGTGCCTGCCATAGGTTGCAAGGTTTTACCCAGCCACCCCTTACTTCAATGGGAGCCTGTGTTCTCCTTCGGAACACAGGCTCCCATTGAAGTCAAGGGGAGTCTGACCGAATCTTATCCGGAAGCATCCGGATACATCCAAATCGCACGTTCAGACTCCCCCTATCCGAGTCGTCCGGAAGGCATTCCGGGACAGATTCATTAGGAATGCTTTCCGGACGAGATCGTAATTGGCCCCTTAGATGTTAAAATCTGACTAAATGGTGAAATCAGAGGTTTGATAATTTAGGCAGAAAAGTAACATTGGAAAAGTGTACTTTAGACTGCCTGAGCCAGAACTGGCTTAAAACTAGTTCTACAGTTCATCACACCTCCAGAGCTGAGCTACGCGTCACAGGATAGGAGAGTTAACCACTCTGGCTCAGAAAGCAATGGCCTGTCTCTAACCACTTATCAAGGATTAGCAAACTGACAGTGGCCAGCAGCAGTTGGTGGAACAAAGGGAGCTTTTACACTACCTCTTTAAACTGGAGATGCCAGGGAGTGATTCTCCTATTCATTCACAGACAGCCATAACACTTGTCCTGCCACCTATCACTCCTCCAGAGCTAAAAAACCCATCCTTGGTTGGGAGAGTTAACAACTTTGGCTCAGAGGCTGATGACTTGCCTCTGTGCCTAGAAAAGGCCAATGAGTATTAATTGCTGCCCATTTAGCAGGAATTAGCTATCTGGGAGTGGACACATACAGGTGGCAGAAAAATAGCAATGTCAGCACTTACTCTTTTGACATGGAGATGCCAAGGAGGGATTCCCCTATTCAAACCCAGAATCCTCCTTGACAGACAGGCTCCAGCCACAACAAAGTTTTGACCCTGTCAGATAGGTTACTGGCCAAGAAGCTGAAGACAGGCCAGCCTAGTGGCTGCTCGATCCCATTGTCTTGAAACAGAGGGCACTGCATAATTTTACAGTAAGACAGATGAAATGCTGCAAAATACGTTGGGGGACTGTAAGAAAATAGTTAAGATTGGTTGGTAGAACTTCTTCAATGACTGGCTAGATCATAGGATAAATGTGGGACCTCCACCACCACCTCCACAAAATATTCCTAGGCTTGGGAAGACTCCATCTGAAGAAAAAGGTCCTGCTAGAAGAAAAATGCTGACTTCTGATTCCTGACTCCTGCTGGAAGAATAGGACTCACCCAAGGACTTAATGATTTAAGGACTCCTGGATCCCGCAGCCATCCGGAAATTAGATCTGTTTTCCAAGGGTGAAGTTACTGGCCTGCTTCAGGTAAGAAAAAAGAAGCAGAAGAACCCTTAAGTCCAAGAGGGGCCCGCTGGCTAAAGGGGACTATATCCTGCAGACGTTCTGGCTTGAGAAAGACTTGGTACCACAAGACTGTTCTAAAGGAGTTAAGGTCTGCATGACTGACCAGAAGAAGCTTTTCCAGCAGTTGGAGACTGAGGACCTGATTTATATGTTGGCAGAGAGGAAACTCTGTCTCGATGGTGACAGAGTTCCCTCCCCACCAATACAGTGTTCCGCCAGCCCAATTTTGATGCGGGAGGACCTTAATTTTGACCACAGCGATGAAAACTCAGCCCAACAGAGTAAGGGCCATTGGTGAATCGCCTATATGTTCTTCCACCCAATTAGAATGAGTGGACATATAACCATTTTTTTTACTGACCGTCACTGCCAGGCAAACCCTGGGAGTGAGGAACAGTAAAAAGTAAATAATGCCCCCTTTGCCATGGGAGATAACTCCAATGGCTAGGTGGGCATTTCTTTTTCATTTAAAAAAAAAATTCCTTTGTCAGTAAACTGTTTGATGCAAAGCTCCATCATGTTGACCGAGCCCTGCACCAAACAGCAAAATGCATTGACAGGAATCGCTGTGATGGCGATTCCTGCCAATGCTTTATAAATTACATCCAGCTTGGCGGTCCTTTATAATGTACTCTGTCACCCTAGCAAAACAATGGGCCATTCACCTGAAAATAAATTGGCCCCTAAGCCTGAACTGAAAACATTTGACCGGTACAACCCACCTGGTGTATTCAACTCCTACTCCATAGTTGTTGGCCTGAAATTCAGCAAAGGCTCCTGCAGGTAAGTGCGTTGGGGTGGAGGGGCGTGGGGGGGGGAGAGTAGACAGACAATGGAATAAGGAAAATAAAATAAATACATAAATCCTATTCCGTCATCTGTAGACTTCCCCCCCGCCCTGCCCCACCGCGCTTACCTGCAGGAGCCCCGGCTGCTGAAACTGCGCGTATGTCCTGGTTTGCCAAGAACTGCTTTTTCCATAGTGATTGACTTCTTCTAGGCGCTCCTTGCCTTAAATATTGCAAGAAAACCTCATATCTCTGGTTCCCCTAACTTATTTTGATGATCCTGGTGTCTTTTTGCTCCTTAATGTTTTCTCTTTGTTTCTAAATTGGATTGGACATTTTGTTGTGTTGTGTTCTTTACTTTAAAATTGTTGGTACTGATTCAACTTAGCATGCACTTCTCCAGGTATTTCCTGCTGCTTGTGCAATACCTACCAGGGTTGAGCTGTGTTTTGACCTAACCAGACTGGGCTTATTCAATTGGTAGGGGTACTCCACTCTCACATTAACAACCACATTTCTGACACCCACACTCCAAGAATCAATCAATCAAAGATATGTTTATTTGAGCAACAAGCTCTTAACCAATAATCCAACAAAGAATAATGGGGCATATTAGCAAGACCCACGTTAAAATTATCGCCGTTTAGCGGCAGGAAACTGCCGCTAAAACGGCGATAATGGGCTTGCTAATATGCGTATGGAATTCCAATAGAAGCCCAGGTTAGATGTGCAGGACATCTAACCTGGGCTTCTATTGAATTTTATAACGCATATTAGCAAGTTCATTATCGCCGCTTTAGCGGCAGTTTCTGCCGCTAAAACGGCGATAATTTTAACGTGGGTCTTGCTAATATGCCCCAATATTCCTTAAACACATTCAGTCTACAAACTGTAAAAATCTCTTAAAAAGACATCATAAATACACTATCGACAACTAGCGTCATAAATACACAATCAAGGTGCATGCTCTAGACTCCTTAAAATCATTAAAAAATGTATCAGCACCCTAAATATGCGATCAAGGTACACACTCTTTAAAAAATCATAAAAAATCTCTCCAAGGCACAAGTAACAGAAGAAACATCCATAAATTGCTTTTGAAATAAGAATCCCAATGCTACCAATCTTGAGTTAAAATAATTGCTTTTAAGATTTCACACCATTAAAAAATAAAGACAATCTAATAAAATGTGGGGCATATTAGCAAGACTGGCGATAAAATTATCGCCGCTTTAGCGGCAGGAAACTGCCGCTAAAACGGCGATAATGGGCTTGCTAATATGCGTTATGGAATTCCAATAGAAGCCCAGGTTAGATGTCCTGCACATCTAACCTGGGCTTCTATTGGAATTCTATAACGCATATTAGCAAGTTAATTATCGCTCGCTTTAGCGGCAGTTTCCTGTCAGCTAAACGGCGATAATTTTATCGCCAGTCTTGCTAATATGCCCCAAAATGTGACTTTTTGTACAATACATCGACAACCCACATCCGTACAGCCTTTCTGCGGGGCATATTAGCAAGAAGCTCGTTAAAATTATCGCCGCTTTAGCGGCAGGAAACTGCCAGCTAAACAGGCGATAATGGGCTTGCTAATATGCGTTATAGAATTTAATAGAAGCCCAGGTTAGATGTGCAGGACATCTAACCTGGGCTTCTATTGGAATTCCATAACGCATATTAGCAAGCCCATTATCGCCGCTTTAGCGGCAGTTTCCTGCCGCTAAAACGGCGACTAATTTTATCGCCGGTCTTGCTAATATGCCCCTGCATTCTTAAAGGAAGATATCCAAATGGATGAGCATAAAGTGGCTGGAATCCTATTCTAAATTTACACATTTCATTATGCATTTGTAGATTAGTGAGTTCATGTAATTATTGAAAGGAAGCATTTTTTTCCCAGGATTTACATAACTCAAGAGTGGAAGCCTTTGCAAGCAAATACTGAAGATCAAACCCAACTCGGTAATTTCTTTCTTTAAGTAGGGGGAGGGTAAAGCCACATAAAAAATGTATACATTTCAAGGCAGCTGCCATAGCAGTTAATTGCATCCTTAACATTTTTGCCCAATTAAGTTTACTTTTAATAATCTCATCTTTACATAATGTGGTGCTTTTTGGCTCCTTTAACTTAATCAGCGCATCCAATGAGATGGATGACAAGGATTTGAAGCTTGGTTTTCATTCTAATGGTAGAGGGTGTTGCACATATCGGCTGAGATAGCAGATTTTTTTAGGCAGCCCCTTCCCTAGTCTAGATAGTTGCTCAGACCCAGGAATTCCACTCCATAGTGGACTTGTGGAGGGACCATTGCTTTAGAAGCAGCTAAACTTGGTGAAGTGATGGGCCTCTGTACGCCTCTGTACTCCTGTTTACATTTTTATAGCCTGCCATGGTTGAAAATGGCTTGGCTTTTAATGTAGTCATTAATGCACTCCAAGAATCAATATAAATTAAAGCAAAATTCTGGAAATTAATAGGGAGACATTCTGGGCCAAAGGTCAACCTCACAAGTGGGGTATTAGTTTTATCAGAATTGCTGGGTGGTAGAAGTTTTGTCATTCTCCATCGATTTCTGAGCTTTGCCTCACCGAAGAAATGTCTGTGATTTCACCAAATGTTTCATGTTTTCAGGGCATTTAGGCAATAAAACAGTAGATATATCCTCACAATTCACACTACAATAGACTTCCCCAGGTGTCTTGTTTACAGAAAAGCCAGGATTTGGTAGGTTTCCCGGGGTGATGACCATTCCCGGTCTCACATAATGCAGCTACTCACATCCCCTGAATAATTGACATACAGAGGAATTAGCTTGATAATTCCACATTGCATTTTGGAGCCTTTCCTGTCATCGGTGACAGGACCACTCATACAAATGGGGTAACATTTTTTGATGCAGAAGCATGAGATCACAGGGTAGTAGGACTTTTCTTTTAACCTGCAGAGTCCAGAAAATTCCCTCATAGAAGTATGTGGAAAATATGTTATTTCTATGCTAAGTTTGACATTTGCAGTGCATCATGGGCAAAGAAGGAAATTAAATCCATGCAATTCAAGCATGTTTAACTCCCCAGGAAACTATTTCCCAAAAACATCTGTGTTCCATAGGTTACCTTGGGTGCTTAGCTTTCCCATGACCAAATGCTAAAGCTACCTGATCCCTAGAGTCAGTGTAATTTAAGTCAAATTCTTTGATGTTTCCATTGTGTATTTTAGGTATTTTCTGTCCTGTGCAATAAGCCAAGTTACAAATCTGGGGTAGCGGTTTCACTGGAAAAATTCGTGGATGAAGAGCAGTAGGATATTTTATATAATCTGTTGAATTCTCTACAATTTTGGCTATAAAATGTAAAAAAGTGTGGTGCACAAATGAACACTTTTGTAAAACAGTTTCAGCATCACCTGTTGTTATGAGTAACTCTTGAATTCAGAATAGTATGAATAACCACTACTCCTAAAAGGAGACTTGGGCACATTAAAAAATGTGTATCATTCCTTCACACCCATGTTTCATTTACTAAATTGTATCTTTTGAACTGATGCACAATGCCAAAATCATTAGAAACCATTTCTTGATTGATGGCTCTGGGTATTGCATGTTTTCAGACAACTGATAATAACTATGGGTTAGATTTACAAAGACTTTGCATCAACACAAAGTCATGCAAAATGACACAAAATGGGGCAATCTCTTGGATGAGTATTTACTATCGAGCATGAAAAGGTGTTTTGTGCTGGAAAGCTGCCCTATTGTCTTCAGAAATTGTACTCTTTTTTGCCCCTTTGCATTAAGGGGGCATTACTTGGGTGGATCAGCATAAGCACCCATAGGGGTTGATTACGATGGCGGGCGGAGGCACATCCGCCGTGCTGGCGGAGGCGGAAAATGCCCTTTTCCGCACTCCATCGGCAGTCTTTGCGTCCGCTGTATTATGATGGGCATAGATAGCCCATTTCCCCTCCACTGCGGTGTTCCGGGTTCCGCCGAAAATCTCTATCCGCACCGGTAGCGGACGGAGCCAAGAGAGAGGTACCGCCGTGCGGAATGCGGTCACGACCGCCGGTCAAATCACGATGCCTCAAACAGCACACCACACCGCTGCGGAGAATCCGGCCATTCGAGGATGGCGGTGGCAATACTGCGGATAGCTCATTCCACAATAGCATGTGTACTACACCATACATGTGTGGAATGTTATAAAAATTGTCTGGGCATGAGATTTTGTACTGGAACGGTAGCATATGATAGGCATCACACATACACCTTTGCACCATGGTGCATATGTCATGCATAGCAGTAGGGAGCCTGTTTGTGAACTAGAGCAGGGAAAGAGCTCAGTAGGAGGCCAATTTTAGTAAATATCGCTCTGTGCTGCTTTCTATTTTAACATTGGTTAGTGTGCAGCATTGTGCTAAAAATGATAAATCCGTCTTAATGTGTCTCTATGACTTAAAGAGTTGTATGGACATTTTTGTATATTATTGTCTGGATTAGACTCCAGAGTAAAAATGTACAGATACAAATATTGTTTGCATATTTCAAATAATTTTGAACTCACCTTCACTATTTTTATATTCCAAATGAATCACGCGTTATCCAAACAAATAAATGCTTTCTAATTAAGAATGTTGCCTACTTTGGAGAAATGTTCAACTGCAAAGATGGGTTCAGTTTACTTGACCCCATTTTAAGAGAAAAAATATATATTTTCTTGTACTTCACCTGTTACGATTTTCTAGTTTGCCACTAGGGTATTTAGACAAAATATTGAGTTAGAAATGTCGACTTACACAAATATCGAGGTGTAAATATCATGACAGAAAAATATCAACAGCAAGGATATCGATTTTAAGGTAAGAAATATCGTTTTAAAAATATAGAAGTCATTAATATAGTTTGCAAAAATATAGTTGTTTAAAATATCGATTTATTTAATTAGTGTTATGTATTTTAGTATATATTTTAAATGTATGTGATGTATTTCTTTTGTATAAGTATTGCTTATTGATTTTGAATGTATGTGTTCAATTTTTAGTAGTTATCAATTTTATTTTACTAAAATTTTGCGTTTTTTAGTTCCACAGTGGGTTGTGGGTTTATAGGGGAATAGGGTGGGAAGTAATTTAATTATAATAAATGAATGATTATTTTTTATTTATTAATATTTATTTAATTGAGATGTTATAGCGTCAATTGCAGGAAGTAATGTATTATTAATTGGTTGCTAATTAACATTAATTAATTAATTGGTAATTAATGATGGTAATTGTGTGATTTTTTTAGGTGCTGGTTGTGGAGTTTATAGGGCTAAAGGGTGGGAAGTAATTTATTTTTAATTAATTAATAATTCATTGTTAATATTAATTAATTCATTGAAAATTAAATATGGAAATTGTGTAATCAATTTTAGGCACAGGTTGTGGGGTTTATAGGGGTAAAGGGTGGGAAGTAATTTATTTTTAATTAATAATAATTAGTTGTTACGTTTTTTTTTACATGTATGTACAAAATTTTATCGTGTGGTTAATTAAAACCATGACAATATAAAACATTTTTAAAAAGCAGTAAAAAAAAAGTGCATAGGTCCTTGTGATGTCCTCTAACGTAACTGACACATAATACCTGAGAGTAAAACTCATGGTCTGGGATCTGCTTTAGTTAGCTTTAAGGAAATATAACTCTTTAAAATCTATTATAGACAAACCAAAGTAAAAGATATGTGAGAATCAGTAAGTCATGATAGGTCTGTCTAACACAAGCATGCTTGTAATATCCAAAGAAAAGAAAATTTATTTAAAATCCACTACTGTTAAATTGGATACAGTGAAATTGTTAAAACTCGGTTACAAAAGGACTATAAAGTGCCTAATGTCCATAGTACAGGAAGAAGAAATTATCAATCGGCAATCATCTCTGGGCTTTGTTGTGTTTTTTTTAAGAAGGTCCTGCACTGCTTTAAAAAATTTGCCAATTCTTGCCAGTTTGAGGGGGATCATAGTGCTAAAAATCCAATTCATTGCATTGTTGTTGTTAATTAATTAATTGAAAATTAAATATGGAAATATTGGTTGTGGGGTTTATAGGGGTAAAGGGTGGGAAGTAATTTATGTTTAATTAATTAATAATTAGTTGATCATTAATATTAATTAATTAATTGATAACTAATTAGGGTAATTGTTTATTTTTTTTTGTCGGTTTTGGTTTTATAGGGGTAAAGGGTGAGGAGTAAATTCATTTTACTTACTTTATAATTAGTTGTTAAATACTATTAGTTTTTTTAATTGAAAATAAATTTTAATTGTGCAATTCATTTTTTTACAGTTCCATTTTTGCTGTGGGTTGTGGGGATTATAGGGGTAAAGGGTGGGAAGTTAATTTTTATGTGTTTTAATTTGATTTTTAATTAATAATATTTCTTTAATTGATAATTAATTATGTTAACTATGGAAGTACATTTTTTTAAATTAAGATGTAGGTTGTGAATTTTGTGGTGTTATAGGGAAGGAAATAAAAACGAAAATTATGTAATAATTAATGTTTTTGTTTCTAAATAATTTCTAATTAAAAATATGTATTTGTTTGAAAATTATTTTTTTAATGTATTTAATATAATATGTATAGGTATTTATCATATGTATTTAACATTATAATATATTTTAATTTGTTTAATTTTTAATATTAAATATATTTGTATTTTAATTTTTTTAATATTTATAGATTTTTTTAATTTATTTTGTTTTCTAAATATTTTTGTTGTTGTTGATATTTTGTTTGTTTTTAATTTTGAAATGACTGGAGTGGGAATACTAATTTTTACCCCTCTGCAATCCAAAATTTTCCCTACTGTTGCACTGACTGGAGTGAGAATAGTAAATGTTATCTCTTCACTATCCAACACTTTCCCTACTGCAGCACTGACTAGAGTGGGAATAGTAGTTGTTACCCCTCCGCTATCCAACACTTTCCCTACTGTTACACTCATTGGAGTGGGAATAATAATTTTTACCCCTCCGCAATCCAACACTTTCCCTATTGTTGCACTCACTGGAGTGGGAATAGTAAATGTTATCTTTCCACTATCCAACACTTTCCCTACTGTTGCACTCACTGGAGTGGGAATAGTAATTTCTACCCCTCTGCTATCCAACACTTTCCCTACTGTTGTACTCATTGGAGTGGGAATAGTACTTTTTACCCCTCCGCTATCCAACACTCTCCCTACTGATGCACTCATTGGAGAGGGAATAGTAATTTTTACCCCTCCGCTATCCAACACTTTCCCTACTGTTGCAGTGACTGGAGTGGGAAATTTTAGTTTACAAATTTTTAAATAGCACTGAATTGTATCCTTAAACAAAATCCAACTTAATGACACAGACAAATTTTGTCTAACTATTTCAGAAATAGCATAGAAAGACATTCTTCTTCTGCCTAAAGCCTCTGGTAGCCTTATCAGAGTTAATCCCTAACTGTCACCTGGCAGCCTGCTGGCCCCTTGCAAGAAGGTGTGAAGAGTTCTCAGGAATGGGACCACGTTCTGACAGGATGGCCTGGGGGATGTACCCACCAAATGCACAAGCTTCAAATGGGCATTCACTTTCCCAAGCAGATGTAACTCACATCTATGCCTGCCCTTTCCATTGTCCAGGTAGTCATGATGGCAACAATACCAGTGGGGGAAAACCTGTTTCAGAACTGATTTGGAGAAGGAGTTTCTCATTTCCCTAGACACAACTCAGGGGTGTGCCCAGAACTCTGCTCAGAAGAAGAAAGGTTCTGCCATGTTGGAGTTAGGCAGAGCAGTGTACTGTGGGATTGTATAAGGTCAAACCCACAGGAACTTATGCAAAGGTTATGCAAAAGTGGGATCTATGCAAGTTGCCCATGGCATCTTTCCCCTATTGATCATGGAGTTTCCCCCACCCACCAGCTGGTGCCAGGGGCAAATGTGGCATCTCTGGGTACCTTTTTCAGAACACACCTGGAGCTACGGAAGGCAAAGGATGGACTGCACCTGCTGGTGAACCTGTCGAGAGAGACCTCAAGGGCTGGACCTACTTTCATTTGTACCTAGGACAAAGAAGTTGATTCTAGGGTCGGTTTGCTGTCCTTCTATTAAGCTACTGGGCCACAAAAGCTACAAGAATGCTATTGGTTCCTAGAGTCTAGCTGACCAGTTCTAACTGGATTTGCCTTTAACACAGCTAGTGGCTGCTAAGGGAGTAAATTGTAACCTCCAATTTCTGCCTACAAGGTACTGGATCTTTGGCTCGTGTTTTAGAGTGCCCTCCAGTGGCCCTAAAAAATGCAAAACTAGGCACTAGAGACTTTTTAAAAACGTTTCTTCCAGAGAACCAGCGGCGTACCGGACCAACACCAAAGCTGTAGCTGCCAACTTTTAATTGCCTGTTGGATTCAACTGACAAATTTCTCCCACTGAAAGGATTTTGTCATCCAGAAAATGTTCTATGTCTGAACCTGGAGGGACATCATCAAGGTCAATGCTGCATCTTACAAGACCTTCCTGGGTACGGATTTAGCCCGTTTGGAGCTTCCCACCTTCAAGGAAGTCCTTGCCAAGTTTCCCGCTGGAGCCACAGCTCACACCGAGGACCCATGCCTCACCAGGCCACCATCGTAAAGCCCCCCCTTTCAGGCCCAGCCTACAACCTTACCTGCCCATGACCCATCAACAAGAACATTTCTACAGAATATCTTCTAAGTCAAAAAGTAAACTTTCTACCAGGGCAAACCTGGTCCCTATACCCAACCAGCAGTGGCTCACAGTCGGCTTTATCTTTTTGACTTAAACCTGAACTAGTGCAACAGAATAACCACGATTTTCGCTTTGGACTTTTAGGTGCTTTTTTGCCTTAAAACATCTAAAATACATATCTCCAGCTCCCTACATTTAATTGTTGGTATTTTGGTACCTATTTGTTCATTAAATTTTCTTCTTTTTTTATAAACTGGATTGGGATTTTTATTGTGTTTTTTTTCTCACGTTTTTAACTGTTTTGGTACTGATAAATGCTTTACATATTTCTCTTAAATTAAGCCTGCCTGCTCTGTTCCACAGCTACCAAGGGTTGAGCTCAGGTCTAAATTATTGAGACCTAACTGGACTTGAATGGAATTGAGGCATTGTAACTTGGTGAGGGCTCACATCCACTTCAACTAATAATACACATTGTAACATCACACATTCACTATCAGACAAAATTTGTTTTGGAATTTCTTTTAAATTACAGTAATTACTGGACAGCTCATTATAAAATACAAACAACAAATGAAACCTCTATAACAAAGTATGCAGTCATTCACACATGTGACTGTTCCAGGAAGACTTGTCACAAACCATCCTTTTTGGGAAAATTCATATTATATTCATCGTTGGATGGGATGACTATGCAGGGTATTGCTAGGCAAGACTTTATTTTTAATCTTAGTGAACAAGGGTCTTCAATTCCACGGCTTGTTATTTAATGACATCATTGTTTTGCGGCGAACACCATTTTAGATAAAGCAAAGTACATAGAAAAACGGTCATGGTAACTAAACAACACTCACCTATCGTTAGCTGGCCTGTTAACTGGCCCATGTGATTTCTTGCGTTCACTGTTACATTCCTGTCAGATTGTAAGACAAGTGGACTGTCCTGGGGCCCATAAGTAATATAAGGGAAAGAAAAAGAGAAAGACTCAAAAGAAGCAAGTAACAATAATCTAATTATGCTATGCACAATTTTTGCATCATAAATATTGGCATCATAAGTTTTCAGCTAATAAATTGTGTGTCGATAAAACCTGGTAGAGTAAATGTGACTGCAATTTTGTTCAGAGTTAGGTGCTGGCAATCAACTTCATAGTATTACTGTCAAATGGGCAGTAACATCACAAAGTGCTACTTAAAGTGCAAATGCCTGGATGAACCAAATCCTTTCAGTCAGAGGGTGAACTTTGGAGCACACATAACAAATATATTACTAAAATGTGGAAGGGTGTTGCAAATTACAGGGAACACATTCTCCATCAAAATGCCTCTCTGTGCAAATAAATCATCAGAAACAACCTCTGAAAACATAAAAAGTTTTGATTGGGGAAGAGTGACATATTAATTGTTTATTACAATTTACTGTTATCTGTTTTAAAGAAATACTGGAAGAACCTTGTTGTTAACAGAAATTCACACTGTTCTATGAGCCATCCTTTCCACATGAACAAGTTCCAGGGCACCTCCCCACAAACCAATGTTTTGTGACCTCTGAACACAAAAACAGTTTTCATTGGGGAAGAGTTAAGTATTAATTGCTTATTACAATTTACTGTTATCTGTTTTAAAGAAAGACTGGAAGAACCTTGTTGTTAACAGAAATTGACACTGTTCTATGAACCATCCATTCCAGATTAACAAATTCCACAGCAACCTCCTCACAAACCAATGTTTTGTGACCTCGGCCCATATGTACGAAATTCCAAAATTGTAATTCCCAATTAGCGAATCTGAAGAGAAATTGCTATTTGGAAATCGCAAAACGTAATGTATAGAACCTGTGATTTCCAAATAGCGATTTCTACGGATTCGTATTTGCTATTAGGAAATCGTAAATAAGCAAATCATAAAAGTGTGATTTCCTAATAGGAATTCGTAAAACGTACACATATGGGCCAATTCTGTTTCGGTGATAAAATGATGTCTGCTAGTGTACTCAGATTGTTGTTAAAGAGGAGGCGAGTAATGATAGACCCTTGGAATACTTCTGCTGTTGTTCAGAATGGTTTAGAGCTAAATGGAGGAAATTATATGATGAGCAATTTGGCCGCAAGATATTATTTAATCAAATTCAGGATGGACCTTGAATCCCCAAGTCATAAAGTCTCTTTATGAGAGAGTGGTGATGAGCTGTGTTGAAGGCCAAAGGCAGGTCGAGTCAAAGGGGGGCTATTCTCTTGGTTCAATGTCTCCCATACAGAATCCAGAAGGCCTCTGTACCTCGTCCAGGGTGGAATCCATTTTGATAGCCCGAAAACAGGTTTTTATCTTCAACAAAGGCAGATATCTTTCAGGCAGGTTCCTGAGAAAAGGTTCAGTCAGCAATTATTTGGGTCAGTGGGATCCAATCCATGTTTCTTAACTATGGGTATAATAAGTGTCATTTTAAGTTCACTCGGAAAGGTTCATGTTGCTAGAGAATGATTGAATATTGTCCTAGCTGGGATGACTCAGATATTCTAAGTAGAATGTCCTTGAATATGTGTGCTGGGGATGGGTCCACTGGTGATCCAGATAATCCAGCCATGCAAAGTAATGCTGAAATCTTCTGGTGTTAGAGTGTTAAAACTGAATACCATTTCTCTATGGTTTAGATAGTAATCAGAATGAGGCGTATATGGTAGAGCTAGTGTGGTTTTGGGTTCTCTTCTTGAGGTGGAGTTCCAATTCAGCCCAGCCACTGAGTTCCTTAAAAGCAAAAACATTAGTACAGACGGACTCAGCAATTGAGAATTATCTTCACTTGGTATGGGTCACAATACCTGCTACGCTCATTAAAAAAAAACGTGTCCGTTTCTACGAATAGCAGAGCAGCCTCACACAACCTCACCCACAACAGAAGGGAAGTTAGTGACAGCTGACATTCCGCCCCTTAATGTTTAGACAGAGGGTGACCTTATTTGATGCATTTTGGTTACCTCCAGATCCGATTTGATGGTAATTGCATTTCCTAAATGGTCATTTGGCTACTATTTGCAATTAAGAAATGCTACGTACATGCGTTTACTGGATCACAAATAGAGAATACCTATTTGCGATTTGCTATTTTACGAATCTCAAAATGCGATTTCTACTGGGTAGCAATCACATTTTGTGATGCCGCGTGTGCCTTTCGTACATACCGAACGGAAGCTTTGCATTTCTTAACAGCCCGAAATAGCAATTCGGACCATTAAGAAACGCAAAATTGGTTCATACATATATGCCCTCACATCTTAACCCCTTCCCTGCGGGGGTAATTCCCCCACGGCTGCAGGGGGCGGGGGTGAGCGCGGCGCTGCGGTGCTCGTGACCAGACCAGCTCGTCATGAGTCACAGTGGAGCTGTGCTCATGACGAGCTGGTCTCGTCACAACCCCGCCCACTCATTAATTCTCCCGCACAGGCGGGGAATTAATCCCGCGTGGGCGGCGGGCAGCCTTTATGACGAGACCAGCTCGTCATGAGCACAGCTCCACTGTGACTCATGACGAGCTGGTCTCGTCATGAGCATCGAAGCGGTTAAAAAGTCCACTTGATGTGTGAAAGACTAAGCTAACAGTATATGCAATGGGGTATGTGCTCTCATTCACACATGCAGAAGATCATTCAGCCATAGTGAGTGGCATGCTTCATCATAGGGCTATCCCACCTATCTGCTGTTTTCTGATTTCAAGTGTAGCACTTATGGACTTCACTTAAGAAAAGTACAAATTTGTAAAAGTAAAGCATATATATTTTATTTTTGTCCCACTATCACGGAAAAAACCTTAAGAGAATCCTTAACTAGATTCTTCCTATTCCACCAGCATACACGTTTCTCAATGCAGTGCTTCAAATGACCATTTGCCTTCACATGTGTGTTTTTTCATCAGGTGCTGCCACCGAGGTAATCTTTGCCAGTAGAAATAGTGCCCCATAAAAGCAGCACTTCAATGGAATTGCTCTCCTTTTTTGTTAATCAGAACCTGCTTATCAACTGTACAATAAGCCTTTTTAGTGTATGAAGTAACTGTGCTTCTTGGAATGTAGACCAACACCAAACACATACCATTGTCAGAAGCCAGTTAAACAAGGCAAAGGTTTGGGACATATGCCTTTCAGGCCGTATACTGCAAGATGGCAATGTTTTGGCAGGAAACCATTGTTTGGGATTAGTACTTTACATATTTCATTGTTTATACCTGTACATCTTTGTTTTGCACATGGGTTTATTAGATACTAGGGGTGTAGCTGTCCAGTAAGAAAGCAATTAAAATGTGTGTCGTAAAGACAGTGGCACATTGATTTTAGAGAAGCTGCCTGAATAGAGGTGAAGTGCTATTTTGCCCTTCTCCAGTAATGATGTTGTAAAGTTCACTGGCACACTTCATTCCTGATTGTGTACAATGTCCAAGAGGATTTTCTACCTGTGCAATTTCATTAATTTACTGTGCCAACGTGTGCAATGGTCGTACTAATGACTGCAATAACATTTACTTGAAGACATCCCAGTGATTTCCTTGATTGGAGGGGACCTACAGGGTGTTTTATCAACGTATTAACTCAGAGATTATTTTTCTCTCTTAATTCCTTCCAGGTTATCAGAGGGTGCTGCAGTATTTCCTGCACTCTTACCTCCACCACTTTGACTGCAATTGTGCCAGTGAGTTAATGAGGCCACGTTTTATACAGTGAACAAAATGAAAATTTTTCTTTGGATTAATACGTTTTTCAGAGAGGAATTCAAACCATTGGAGGTGTCAGACTTCACGAGTGCAGGACCGGACTCACTGTTCGAAGCACAGTTACATCGCCGGGGAGTCTGGAGTGCAAGGATTGCCATTGTCTAATATCACGGCCTGAGTTGTCATTAAAAATTAGATTTGTTTATTTATTTATTTATTAGAAGATGGCTGGACTAATTTCAATGGTTAATCATTTCCCAAGGAAGTCATTGCTCCCTATCTGGCACACATGAAGGTATCGGTTGTCTAACTCTCCTTGTCAGCACACATAAGCCCTGCCCTAGCTATTTTGGGGGGAGTTAAGGAGAGAGACTAACTACTTTTAAGTATATAATGGCTTACGTATGATGCACAATTTTAGATAGTTGGTTTGTACGCTTCACTAATGCAGGTGTGAATCAGTGTTGGTGAGTTAGTATGTGTTGTTGAGATACCTATTGTGTAGAATGACAGATCTACATGTGACTAGAATTACGTAAGCAGTGTTGTGGCTTTCGTGAGTAGTGTATGTGCAACTTGCGTGGACCAGATAGACTACAAATTCAGTGCCTGGATTTTTGCAGAAGATTGGATGTCTTGTGTGAGCACAGAATCTTCAGAGATCAATTGCCCAATGCAGCCAACAGGGTCAAATAAGTCAAACATATTAACATGTAAAAAAAAAAACGTCACTGCTACATTTTTCAACGGGTCAGAGAAGAGTACTTAGCTGTTTTCTATTGTAATGAAAGGAAATACTTGGAGCTGGGAAACCTTCCTTCCAGTTTTAAATTAAAGTTATCCCACAGAAGTGTCTCATGATTAAACTCCAGAGGAAACTTTCTCCAGAGTTTGTTTCCTCAACAGGTTTATTGTTTCACAAATACCTTCTAGCATCATTCCTTTCCCTCCACCTCTGCACCCAATCAGTCCAATAACTGGCGGCATAAGTGCCAACATCTGACTGTATTCTTCTTCCAGAGAACCATTAACCGCACCACAATCCGTTATCTGATACAAAGCAATGAGGATGTACATGGCTAGGACCCTGGAAGCATAGGAGCCTGAAGTCAAACGAGCAAAATATTAGTCGTATGTTCACTCTCAGAACAATTACTTGATTAACAAATAAATCAATCCTATTCTAACTCATGGACACTAGAACTGTTAGGTTATTGAAACAAATACTGAGATGGGCCGCATACAAGGCCTATTCCACTGAAACGTGTTCCTTGACAATGATCCAAACTTATTGATGACATTCAAAATGTGGGATAACTTAAAGAAATCTTAAACACAAAGGAGGTATGTCATCTGGATACAAAATAAACATAATTCTCTGCATGTCTCAAAACAGCTCTTCCCACAAGTTCGAAAGGAATGTCAAAAGACATGGGGGGACAATGGTTATCCTGGTTAGTCTCTTTCAAATATTTGCATGGTTAGATATTTTGCCATTCTACGTAACTCTTGCAACCAAACTTTGAAAAGAGACCCACATTTCTTGTATTCCAATACATTGCTTAATAGTTCAATATAATATTATCAAAGGGATTCCGCATCCATGTTTAACAATGTATGCGATTAACTTTTTTCTCAACTAGATGTGTAAAAGCCACTATCAAAATTATGTTGTTTTGCTCTTTCCTTACCAAATACCCTTTGACCTTTTCCATCTACTTCAAGTATCAACTGTACTTGAATTAAACATTATCTAATGTAATAAATATTAACTTGCCAAATCCCTGCCCTCTTTCTAAATTTTAACAACCACAACATCATCAGATTCAGGAGAGAATATTCCATACCGATTTTGTTATTTTATATTCTATAAAAAAGTGCTGAAGGAAGCCTCGTCGAAACTCTATAAACAGAAACACAAAATCAGTTGTGACCCGATGATATTTCACCTTTCAGCTTCCAGTTGCTTTGTGCCATCATGGAATATACAAAACTATTATTAATCTCTGATCAATCACAAAACAATTCCTACTGGCATGTATTTCTTATTTCTGATATGGTCACCATATTATGTAAGCAGCAAGTCAGCAATCTGCCAGTCTTTCAAGAATCCCAGGCCCAGTCAAAAAAGCGAACTCACAGCCTACTTTAGAGTTCACCATAAACTGAAGGAATTCTTGCCCCGCCAGACCCACAGTTCCCCACCTCATTTTGAGTCAAGAGAAGTAGAGTTAAACCAGTTCTGTTGGCATTTCTGTCCTCCAGCAGCAGAAAATAGCATTCCAATTAGGTGTAATGTCTTGTTCTGCCAGGGAGCAATACACTATCTTCAGAAGACAACTAAGGCTGTTGTGGGGAAAACAATTAAATATATTTATTCTAACAGGACAGGAGCACATAGCATTACAGAGGGCTGAATAAACCTCCTTCCTTCTCAAATGAATGAGATCCAAGTGACAGAAGCCTTGCATCAATAGGTAAAAGACACACAATTGATGGATGGAATGTAGAACAAATCAAAACATTCACCCCCAGTCAAGAGATCTGGGTTAACTCCATAATTCTTTTGCTCACCATGCCACCCCAGTTCAGACCTAGCCATATGTAAATCAGTCTTGACCCTGTACCTCATGGGAACAGTCCAGACCGAACTGCCAAGCCAGGTCCTCCCTGGACCGGAAACAAGCATCCTTGGACCGGTTTCGGGGTTTCACCCCTCATCAGCCAGGATAGCTTGAATCCAGTGGCACAGTGAGCCCGGGACCCATGTCTGGGCATACCCAGCGCACTTAGGGCAAGAAAGCAAAAGATACACAATTGATGGACGGAATGCAGAACAAATCAAAACATTCACCCCCAGTCAAGAGATCTGGGTTAAATCCATCATTCTTTTGCTCACCATGCCACCCCAGTTTAGACCTAGCCATATGCAAATCAGTCTTGACCCTGTGCCTCATGGGAACAGTCCAGACCGAACTGCCAAGCCAGGTCCTCCCTGGACCGGAAACAAGCATCCTAGGACCGGTTTCAGGGTTTCACCCCTCATCAGCCAGGATATCTTGAATCCAGTGGCACAGTGAGCCCGGGACCCATGTCTGGGCATACTCGGCGCACTTAGAGCGAGAAAGGGGACCCACGTCTGGACATACCCGGCGCACTTAGGGCGAGAAAGCAAAAAACACACAATTGATGGACGGAGTGCAGAACAAATCAAAACATTCACCCCCAGTCAAGAGATCTGGGTTAAATCCATCATTCTTTTGCTCACCATGCCACCTCAGTTTAGACCTAGCCAAATGCAAATCAGTCTTGACCCTGTGCCTCATGGGAACAGTCCAGACCGAACTGCCAAGCCAGGTCCTCACTGGACTGGAAACAAGCATCCTAGGACCGGTTTCAGGGTTTCACCCCTCATCAGCCATGATAACTTGAATCCAGTGGCACAGTGAGCCCGGGACCCACGTCTGGGCATACCCAGCGCACTTAGGGCGAGAAAGCAAAAGACACACAGATAATGGACAGAATGCAGAGCAAATCAAACATTCACCCCCAGTCAAGAGATCTGGGTTAAATTCATCATTCTTTTGCTCACCATGCCACCCCAGTTTAGACCTAGCCATATGCAAATCAGTCTTGACCCTGTGCCTCATGGGAACAGTCCAGACCAAACTGCCAAGCCAGGTCCTCCCTGGACCGGAAACACGCATTCTAGGACCGGTTTCGGGGTTTCACCCCTCATCAGCCAGGATAGCTTGAATAGCTGGACTGTTCCCATTGGGCACAGGGTCAAGACTGATTTGCATATGGCTGGCTTCAAACTGGAAAGGCATGGTGAGCAAAAAAACGATGGATTTATGCCCAGATCTCTGCACTGGGGTGAATCTATGACATTGTTCTGCATTCTGTCCATCAATTGTTGTTTTTGCATTTGTCACCCCAAGTGGGACGGGTTTGCCCAGAGGTGGGTCCCGTGCTCTCCATGCCACTGGAGTCAAACTATCCTGGCTGATGAGGGTGAAACCCCAAAACCGGTCCTAGGATGCTTGTTTCCAGTCCAGGGAGGACTTGGCCTGGCATTTCAGGCTGGACTGTTCCCATTGGGCACATGGTCAAGACTGATTTGCATACGGCTGGATTCAAACTGGAATGGCATGGTGAGCAAAAACACGATGGATTTAGGCCCAGATCTCTGTACTGGGGTGAATCTATGACATTGTTCTGCATTCTGTCCATCAATTGTTGTTTTTGCATTTGCATCAATAGGTGTCGCTTAGACATTTCTCTCCAACAACAAAATGAAAGGCTGTTGTTCTACGAGGCTGGATATAGAGGAGTCTGACTTCTAGCTTTATAGATGAAGGTCTCAAGGAAGGTTTACAATCAAGTGAGACATGACGTGAGGAAAAATAGGGTTGAGATATAGTGGGAATGGAAATTAATGAGGATAGAAGTCTCCAATCACTGATTTATTTTAGATTCAAAATGAGGCCCTTACACTGACTACTCTGAACATTACTGGAGGGAAACAGCTCTTCCACGATCAGCTGGCTAGGTTTGTGTTGGCTGCTCCAAGGACACAAAAGGCACAAGAAGGACACCATCCTGATTGGAGGAACCAGTTACCAGTTGGGAGTGAACTTCACTGGACCATGGGGGATCTGACAGAGAGAAATATGGGCCATAGAAGTCCGACATGAGAACCTAGAAGCTGTAGGAGAGATCAAGGGTGTCTTACCCAGAATCAAGAAGTATTTGGAAATGACTAAAATGGCATCTAACATCTAGAGGACCAGCACAAGACACCAGTACTCCTTGTCCGGTTGTTCTGGGTTGAACATTTCCTGTTAGCATTTGAGGACACACAAAAAATCTAAATTGAAGGTCATGGAGCCCCCATCAGCTACAGCTTCCTGTGTTGCCTTGCTAGCTGGAACAGAGAACCAGAATAGATATCAAGTCTGAATTTGGACATTGGGACCAAGGGGGAGGTGGAAAATTAATGCATGCCACAAAGCAACCTTGCTGGCTGCTAAATTCTGTTTTGTTCCACACAGTATTTTTGATGCCAAAACTAAAGGGTTTAGCTGGCACTCACATATATATGGCTTTGAGGAATTCTTACTGGCTTCAGTACCCTGCCACTGTAAGAAATAGAGAACCACAATAATGTCCTAAAATAAAAGTTTAATCTTGTGAGTGCAAAAAAGCCTATAAAATTACTGCCCCACTGCAGTTGTCCTTAATCCATTTTAAATCATTTAAGGTTCCTTTTGCTTATTATTAAATGCTTCATTCTTTTATTGTGCTGTGTACTTTGCTTTTATTATCTTTAGCATTACCTTTAAAAGAAGAAGCTAAGCAACATCCCATAATTAAGCTGCACAGTTTCCTCAAGGCTCCTCCCTGAGCCAGACATTCTTCAATGCATACATGATCCATCTTGCCAGGCACATCTGTTCTCAAAATATCAATGTTCTCTCCTATGCTGATGTCACACAACTCATTCTCTCCCTCATGGACAAAGCGCTCAATACCCAAATCAAGTTCAAAGCACGCATAACTGAAATCGCCCACTGGATGAAGACAAACTGCCTAGAGCTGAACACCGTCATGATCTTTGGAAAGAGCACATCACTGTAGGACTCCACCTGGTGGCCAACAGAGCTAGGACTAACAAGCACCCCACCACCCACACCAAGAACCTTGGGATCATTATCAAAATCAAACTCAACATGGCCGCCCATGTCAATCCCGTCCCCGCCTCATACTTCCATATCCTGAAGATGCTGAGGAAGATTTTCAAATGTCTCCCAATCATCACCCAGAAAACCATCACACATGCCCTGGTCATAAGCAAGATGAGCTACCAGATCACCCTCTATACCGGGACAAACAAAAACTAACCAGAAGGCTGCAGATCATTCAGAACTCAGCTGCCAGAATCACTGTCAATCTTCCACGCTGCACTGACATTACACCACACCTGAAAGAGCCACACTGGCTCCCCACTCAAAAGCAAGCACAATTCAAACTCCTCACTCACACTTTCAAGACACTACATATCACTGGCCCAGTGTACCTCAACAATTGCATCTGTCTTCACAAACCTTCCAGACACCTCCACTTGCCCAGACTCCTACTAGCACAAATCCCATGCACATGGAAAACCAGATGTGGCGGTCGAGCCTTCTCCTACAATGCTGCTAAAGTATGTAATGTCCTGCTACTGCACATAAGAGCCACCTCTTCACTTCTTGAATCCCGCAAGAAGCTAGAGAGCTACCTTTTTGAGTAGTCCCACTAGGCATAGGTGTGCCTAGACTCATGCCTGCTCAGCACCAAGATGCCCTCTGATTATATTAGTTCACTTCACAAATCTGAATAACATAACATAAAATAACACACTGAATCAATCTCTCACAAATTTTGCTGGGGAAAACCCTGCTGTGTTAGAGCTATCAGGGTTAATCAGAGTTTCTCACTTAACTGTGGTTTAAAACAAAATGATTGTTTATTAAGTTGGCATTAAAAATAATAATAAGGGGGAATTTTGCCTCATTATTCAAAATTCTTACAGGCCATTTTACCACATTTAACACACAAGTTTATCACAAACAATCTCCTGTGCAGTAAAACTCTTACCTCTCTTGATACTGACGACCATGCACTGTAAATGTCCAACCAAATTACTCCTCAGCTTTCTTCATCCCTCCTCAGACAGATACATTTTTCACTAGATCTGAATTCAATTTGTGTGTATAAGACACTCATTTTTTTCTTCATAATTGGGTTATTTAGACCATTCAAATTCCAGGCAACTACTGTCACAATTTTTAACATTATAAATTAAATCACTTTACTGCATCACTTACATAAAAAAATATTATAAATCCTAAACATCACAAAATCACATTTAGCTAATCTCTACTCATTTTACATACCTGAAATGTTCAATGGTTTCTATTGATGAAACTCACAAGCCCTTAAATAAACCCAAAATCCTCTTAAGAGACAAAAATATCACAAAGTTGATGTGACCTGTAGTTAGATTTATTGGTGCATAAAAAGAAAGACGCACAAAGAAAAACGTGTTTTGTCTAAGGTTATCTTTGGTTCACCAGTGCTAATTTTACCTGAACAGCAAAGAAATGTTTGTGAAGAAAGTACATCAGTGTATGTATTTGGGTGTGCATTCGTGTGTGAATGAGAGAGAGAGAAATCCACACAAACAGAAATACAAATAAAGAAATAAAGAAGTTAACAGCACAAGCCAAGGCCTTTTAGAAAGATTAAAATGCAATAAGTACAATGTCAAGAAAACGAAGAAAGTTGTCTAACCATTCCAATAGAAACAGTAAGAAATTACATGACATGCAAGTCTACAGGAGTAAGAGAACTCTTGCAAAAGAAGACAAAGCTTTCTGTGCATCTAAGACCAGTGTATATGACCTAAGATAGGCTAACCTTCTTGGATACCTACATCTTGAGGCAAGGCCAGTTAAGAAGTTTCTTTCATACACAGAAACAATTTTGGATGAAAATGTAACCCAGCTTTAGGTGAAGCAAACTGAAAGCTGATAATTTAACTGTGAAAATGAAAAAGCTAGAGGAGGGTCAAGGATTGCCTCGCATCTGTCCAAGCTGCATTCTTCTCCAATATTTTTTCTCATTTGTGAGAATGTTTCCAGAAAATTGCAGAATTTGTGCAGTACTGCAAAATATTTTTTCATTTATAGCTCCTTGCGTTTTGATTTTTTTTTCAAAAGAACCCAGACGACTGGAAGAAAGTTGCAGGGGTGTCTCCAGAATTTGCAAATGGTTCACAGCATCTCCACAGTTGCCCAACAGTTTATTTGGGATTCTCCAGTTTGATATAGTGGTGTCCTCTTTTTCAGGACCCTCCCATTCCAAGCACCGGCTCAGGAAAGAAGCTAAACAGCAAGTTGATGGCTGTTGATACTAGAGAATATTTGCAATATGCTAAATAGACGGTTCAGGGGATATGTGAAACCCAGAGATGACAGTAGAAATTCGGCCTACAGCAGAAGACAAGTCTCCTACTATTCCTCCCAAAAATATGGGCAGCCTTCTTTTTCGTGCAAAGGCTTGGATTTGTCTTGTTCTTCTCCTTTATTTGATCTAATGAACAGTGAATTCTGCATAAGTTATTAAACTGCACAAAGAGCATAGATATTGCTAAACCAATCCTTAGGCTTTTCTTAATTTTGCAACCTCATTATCAGCACAATCCTATAATTCCAAGTCTATTTAATTGAATTTATTACTTGACGATTCTTCCTGAGCATTTCCTGTAAAATTAATAATGCTGAAGGCATATACCCAATTGAAACCAAAGCACCTTTCTTGCACAACAAAGCAATTCCTCTCTATTGTAATGAATAGCATTAATATGGCTTTGACAATTATGTGGAGATAGCATTCCAGGGAGTCAAGACAGGCCAATAGTATTCAATGATAGAAATTATTCATTTACCATTCCTATTTTAAGCTACACTCAAGTAGTTGCCATACCTTCAACTGCACCTATTGACAAGGAGGACTTTAAAGTTCTGAAGTAGCATAGATCAGCTGACAGGCCTATCTGCCTAAAGTAAGTGGTGCTATTCTCCTGGTAGGAGATATAGTGTGCCCTTTATTCACGTTAAACGTTTAATGGAGATTAGTGAAGAAGATTAGAAACCCTCTCACAGGTTCAAAACAGTAATTGAAAAAGGACGTTTGATTTGACATTGGTGTCACAAAATATGCACATCTATAAAATATCATAGCTATGACTTGTTACCAAGACAGAACTAATAATGTAGGGCAACTATACAATTTATGAGAAGATCAAGCAGGTCACCTCTTGTGGTGTGAAGTTTGTCCTTTAGGCTGAATGGTAACTCAGAGTAGAAAGCATTGTGTTCCGCATGTTATTTTAAAATTAACTATTTTCCCTAGGATGAGCCAGTGAATATCCCTTAAGATAGATATGCTGTGGTCTGATTTCAATGAGCTTGTGACCTGTCAGGCATCTAGATTTGAAATGGCTCTAAGAGAGACAATAGTTGGCCTGGAAAGCCCCAAAGGTAGTGCATTGACTCCATTGAGGTGAGTGAACACTATAGTTTTTACAACTCATTTAAAGTTCAAAGGTCGGCTGGAGAGTTTCTTCCAAGATCGGAGTTTGAAAGAAGCAGTATTAGTCAGCTTGTCGACATGTTGAGTCACTCAGATATTTTGGTCAATTATCCTATAGATGTTAAAAAAGTTTCAGAGAAGGACAGATACACAGGTGAGATTTAATACTGAGCCATTTGTGGACCTAGGTTGGGGAGCCATTGTTATAGAGAAGTAGCAATTCTGATTTTGGAGGGATTCAGAAAATATAATCCAATTAACTTTTTGAGGTATTATTTTAAGCTAGGTATTCTGGTCAGATTATAAGATTATCGGATTAGCTGCTTATTCATATGTAAATAAATTGCTGCCCTGAAACATTGTGCAAAGAGGTTACACAGGTTATACAGGTCGGGTTATGGAATTCAGCCTTGTTAAAGGAGGGATGAGCATTCAAAGACATTCAATTTTAAAGTTTGGGATTTGTACTTCAGAAAAGATTGTAACCTATTTTTACCCTTACCATGTTTTCTCACAAGATAATGTTTAGTAGACAGTTTTGATGAATGAAGTTATATGCTGATAAAAGCTCTTGTGAAGCCTGTAGATCAATATCACTTTCATTCAAAATTCTTAGTGTTGCATACAGTATCTAAAGTGTAGCAGTGTCAGTGCAGTATGTGGGATGGAGCATAGATGGAAAGGTGCTTCTAGGTTGTTGTTGGAAAGGTGGGCAAGAAACTGAGTAGCAAAAACTTTGTCAATGATTTTTACTTGGAATGAGAGCTTGGTCACTGCTCCGAGGTTTGTAGATTGTTAAGATCAAGGTTTTTTTTGGAGGGTAATCTGCATCAGAAATATGCCTCTGAAGTTTATAATTTTCAGGACTAGAAGAGAGAAGAATAGTTAAACGTTTTTCTTAGAGTAGAGAGAGAGGGTTGATAATGTATGACGTTAGATGAGTGGAGGATGTATTCTGTAAAAGCAGTTGTAAACTAGGTAGTAGAAATGATTATCGGTGAGTGTCTGTTATTTCCAGATCGTCATAGAGTGTTTTTTGGGAAGTTCTTTTGTGTTGCTCATAAATTTACAGTTATTCCGCATAGAAGAAGTTGGCTATATTCTTGCATCAGTGCTGCTGAGCAGGGAATTTTTGGTTGTAAATTATGTTATTGCAGTGCTTTATGGGATGGAAGCGAGAGCAAGGTTTTTCTGAATAGGTAACGAACTCAATAAAAAAAAAAATCATAATAATAAATTACCTTGAAAGCTCCGGAGACTGGCTTTTTGGTAACTCAGAAGTGGCCAGAATGTATCTAAAAAAGCAGTGGTTCTTGCCTCTCTTTCCATATATAGTATGCTAAACATTTCACTTTGATACCCCACCTGTCTTTCAAATTATTCCATAAATTGCAGACCTCAAGTGGAGGAAAATTACCCTTTTTGAGCAGTCACCCCCATTTTTTTATTAGATTTTCTTGCTGGTGTTTGACTCTGTGCACTGGGACTCTGCTAACCAGGCTGGCTTGCATGTGCTCTGACTGCTATAACATGTTGATATTAGCTATATTCATAATTACCATATTTAAGTCCATAGTATATGGTACAAAGTGTACTGCGTTAAAGTTACATTTCACTAGTGGACTGCAGCACACATTATGCCACCTCTAGAGTAACAGTGCAAAATGTGATGGCAGGCCTTCCACCAGTAACCTGGCTGGGCAGATTTAAACCACAAATTCGGCTTGTCAAAAAAAGACCTTTTGGGAGGCCTAAACCCTCCTTTTAAATATTAATAAGTCAGCCTTAAGTAAGCCTTAATCGCTGAAAAGGAAGGGTGCATGTCTTCTAAAAGAAGGACATGTAAAAGTTTAATGTAAAACATGTTCTTACAGTGACAGGGCCCAAAAAGCTATTTTCACTGCAGCACTGTCAGCTGTTCCATAGGAAAGCATTGGTATATATTCTACAAATTAATAAGGTTATCTCAGCCTAGGAAACAGCTAAAAAGTTAATTTTTGAACTTTTACAAATATTAATTACAAACTCAAATTATTGGTCATAATGTTTCTGCCATCTTGGTTTTATGTAAAGAGGGGCACTGTGGGATAATTTGCAGCAGGGCACACAGTAACTGCTGCAAAAGTGTGTAAGACTACCCCTGGGAACTTTTCCCTATTGGTTAGGGAGGGGCCAGTAGTTGCCCCTACTCACAGGCTAGTGCCAGGCAAAAACATGGCACTCCTGATCACTCTCTTCAGAACACTACTGGACCTGGGAAGACAGGACCTTCTGTTGAGACCTGTGAGGACTGGGAAGGAGGACCTGGGAAGACTGCACCTTCTGTTGAGCCCTGTGAGGAGAACACTAAGGGTTGGACATGCTCCCACTTGTACCCAGGACAAAGTAGTGGACTTTAAGGGTCAGTTGCCTGGCATCCTGCTAAGCTACAGGGACACAAAAGCTGCAAGAAGCCCACCTTCCTGAAAAAGCCCACTGGCCTTTTTCAACTGGACCTGCCCTGGACCCTGCTGGTGGCTTCTGTTGGAGTGATTCTTGACCACTATGTGTTGGTTCTGCAGTCCTGGAACCCTTGACTGGTGTCACATTGTACTCCTCTTGCCCAAATCTAGAAAGCTGGAACATAGAAACTATTTGCTAACTTTTCACCTGGGAAACCATCAATGGACTAAGACCATCCAGCAGCCAATCTGCTGAGGGTGCATCGCTGGTGGGTCTGACTTCACCGCAGCTCCTGCTACGTTCTTCGCCGCAGGAGCAAATCCATCTCAATAGGCCCAACACCAACTGGCATCTGATACCTTTGTAGCCTCTTTGGCTACAGCCTGCAACCTTGTCCTGCCAATGAAATCAGGCTTACAGAAAAGAGTATAAGTCCAAAGGTAGAAAGCTTCACTGGGCCGTATGCCAAACAGCATCTGATTGTCATTGATTACTTTCTGGGCCTGAACTCCAGACTTTTACTGCTCAGAGCTTTTCCAACCTTTATTGACGGTTTCCCCAAGACATCGTCCTTCGTCAACCCATCATTGACAACTCCATCTCCGTATCCAGCCTCGCCCCTCTCTTGACTCTACCTTCTTGAAAGCTTTCTAAGAATGACAGTAACTTTCTGACTCGGACCAATTCAACCAGAACATCCAACCCACAATTCATTACGGTCGACTTTGCCTTTGCCTTGGTCTAATGTAACCAGTTGCCTGTGGTTTGCACTTTGCTGTTTTTGGTGCTATTTCTATTACAATCTTTACAAATTCATATCTCTGGATGCTCTGATTGGATTTTTATTGGTATCATATTATTCCTTAGAATGTGCTCTACGTGTATAAATTCAAGTCTGATTTTATTGTGTTGTGACTTTTTAAATGTTTTGGTACCTCAAATTGCTTTACAAAGTTTTTTGAGTTGAGCCTACCTGCTCTGTGCCATAACTACCAGGGATTGAGCTCAGGTTTAAATTATGTAAACCATTACAGCACCTAACAAGAATAGTGGCATTATCACTTGTAGTGGACGACCGTCCACCCCAACCAATGATCCACTTTCTTGGAGAAAGTATTTCCCTGTACTGCTTTCTGCTTTTCGCCATCACTCTTTCATTTTATCCTTTGATGAGTTGTTTGTCTTTGATTTTCTGGTCTTCACTACCCCACATATCTGCAATAATACATAACACAAACGGTTCTCTTGGAATCAACAGTGTTATCATTTTCAAATCAATCCAGCTATTGCTAAGTTCTTTGGACAATGTGGCTTGCAATTTTAAACTCCAAATAACAAGATTAATTTGATATTTGCTAAAAGTTAATTAAATTACATTCTCCTTAGCGCAGAATAACAAGGATCCACTTGGACTGATCACACACTGAAGGCTTCCTAGTTTCTAAAACTAAAGTAATTTTGAAAGTGAAAAAATGAGCAACCGGTGAAATGGTTTCCTACAGTCTTCAAAATTGAAGATGGATTTTCATTGGACTGTGTACACAAACCTCGGCATGTATATCTTGTTTAAGACACATGCATCACTGCCTTGTGTACCTTATGTTATATTAAAAAAGACTGAGAAACGAAAAAGGCAAAGGCGTGGAACACGACGTCCTTAGAGCCCGTTAACTATTAAGATATATTTGTTTACTCTGAAGTGTGTGTGGTAGCTGAATGAAATAAATCCTCTTTATAGTCATTGCATTTCCTCATTCATGGGAACCATTATTTAAAATGTGTGGTGTAAGTCATGCTAAGTATAATGAGAATTTGCATAACATAATAGCTCTCAAAATGTTGAATTGAAAACCCATGAAACCATACCCTGCACTTTCGTTATGTATATTACTGTCACTTATAGGGGCAAAGGATCTATAAGTAAGACTTGAAAAATATTCTTATAGTGTATCTTTGTAGTAGGTTTACAGTGCATGAGAAATGGAATCGCGGTTTATTCGGTGCACTTAAAAAAAAAAGCAGTCATTCAATCAGTCTGAAAAATGTGTCACGAGCTAATGAAAAAAGTGCCATTTCGGGATCTACTTTTGTTATTTTGTCTGCAGAGAAATAGTTTTAGCAAACAATCGTCTATGGGACTAGATCATTCGAAAATTACGATTCTCTATGCTGTCACAAACCATGTTTAAGACATGATGATGTTTACTATAATCTATGCTTCCCTTATGGAAGAAACAGATTCGTTTTGTTTTCAAAGTGGAAAACATTACAAAAGGGCTTATTTAAACACCTCCACAGAACTCAAACCATTCATCACATTCTAATTTTAAAAGCTGTTTGGAAAAAATACTATTTTGGTTTTTACATGTCACTCGAGATATCAAACATAGATCATGTATTGATAACATTGTAGGTATCTTTACATTCATAATAACGGTAACAAGTGATTTCACTTTTCACTAAAGTGTACTTTAGAAACTGTTGGCAGCCCTGAAATGTCTTTCATTCTCATTAATTGGTTCTATTTTATAAAGTGGCTCTTTGCTCACGTTCTCTTTTCAGATTCGGTTGAAAGAGAAGCTAAGATGTGTTTAGTGCAGTATACTTATATTCCACAGATTAGAAGCTATTTTAATGATGACATATTTTCATATTTTACGCATTTATATTTGAGGATCATTACTAAAGTGTTGGAAAGCTCGTTGTCACAAAGCATTTCATGTGAAATGCATCTACTATATTTACCACCAGTAAACTGGAAACCACAAAGCTCTGTGCTTTCTAATGCTATTTTAGCTGTGAAACTCTGCTTGGAATTTGGAGTTCTCAGAACACCAGATTTCGTTCACTGCAGTTACTGTGGCAGTAATTACATTACTTCATATGCATGCACTTTGAGATAGCCTTAAGGCATCATTATGAGTTGCTGTGGCTGTATCTCTGGAGAGGGTAATGCTTCTGGCAACTATACGCTCCCTGGTGTCTCTAAGCTTAGAAATATTGGGTCCGCAGACTCTGGACCTTATAAATGTGGGTCCAGAAATGCCGGACTCAATTTGCAGACAGACCTGCAGAGGCAGCAGGCAGCTGCTGTGCCCAGACCCTGCCCAGCCACATAATGGAGCATGCTGGAGCAGAAAAAAGAAAAGCTGCACTGCCCTCCACCAGTCCCCGCACTACAGCCTAGATAAAAAGCCCAGTAGCTGCGACTAAAGGTTCCTATGGAAAATTGCATGGGGAAAACACGTTTTGGGACCCCCCTTTTTTCTCGGCCCCCACTTGACGAATCACCCCGAGACTTTAAGGATAGGAGCGGACCGGAGCGCCCCACGCGTTGTGAAAATTTCGCGAAGATTCATCAACCAGCGCCAAAGTTATTAAAAATAGAATGTTGTGAATTTCCTATGGAAAATAGGTCCTAACTATAACTACCTACTGGCGACCGCCAGTAGGTAATATATATATATATATATGACTGACTAGCTGTGTAAGTAACTCTATGGGTGAGTGGCGGTGTGTGAGTGTCTGTATGGGTGTATGAGTGCATATGATAGTGGCTGAATTGATGAGTGACTGCATGTATGAGTGACTGTATGGGTGAGTGACTGGATGTGTGTTTTGACCTAGGAATGGTATGTAGTATTTGGTATTGGTGTGTCTATGGTTTCGAGAATGGTAGTCTGTATTTTAGAGTGGGTGTATCAAAGGTTATAGTAGGGTGTGAGGAGGTGCATCAGATTATCACGTGGATGATGCCATCAGTGATGTCATCAGTGATGTCATTTGAGATGTCATCAGTGATGTCACTGACCATGTCAAGAGTGATGTAATATGTGATGTCATCAGCAGTGCATTGCGGGGGCACGAGTTATAGTTAGCTCATCTAACTATAACGGTCAAATTTCTCTGGTTTTGTACGAGTGAAATGTCCAACTAACTATAACGTCCCTGAAACCTGTGTTTTTTTCAGTGAATATCAAAGGTTTTTTAAATGCTAATTTCTAACTATAAAGTCCCTGAAACCTATGGTTTTTTCAGTGAATTTCTAAGGTTTTTTAAATGCTAATTTCTAACTATGCCTACAGAGGTAGGACATGTGCAGAAAGAGGAAGAAAGGTGCAGAAAGAAGCAAGAGAAATGCAGAAAGAGGCAACAGAAGTCCAGAAAGAGGAAGAAAGGTGCAGAAAGAAGCAAGAGATATGCATAAAGAACCAACAGAGGTGCAGAAAGAGGCCTTGTTGCAAAGTCATCCTGTGCCCTGGGCACCCCCCAACTTTTTGCTGACTGGTACTGGTGGTAACTGACTCTGACTGACCCTGGGCTCTGCCTGACCAGGTCCGGAGCCAGTGCCATGCTGAAAGACACTTAGAATACAGTGAAAACACCTACATACACTAGGGTACACTATGGGTTGGGGTACCCCTGTGATTGGCATGACCTCCCCTGTAAGGCCATAGTACATAATAGGGCAGGGTGTTTAAAACTACCTCTAAGTCCCTAGCATATAATAGGGCATGACAGTTTAGAGGCCAGCAGCCCTTTTCTGTACTTGCATGTGTGCACTGCTGAGCCAGATGTCAGTTGAAAAGTAGTCCTGAGGTGCAGAAAGAGGCAAGAGAGGTGAAGAAAGAGGGAATAAGGGTGCAGAAAGAGGCAAGAGAGGTGCAGAAGGAAGCAAGAGAGGTGCAGATATAAGCAAGAGAAGTGCAGAAAGACGGATGAGGGGCGGAGAAAGAGGCAAGCGAAGTGCAGAAAGAAGCAACAGAGATGAAAAAAAGGGGAAGAGGGGTGGAGAAAGAGGCAAGAGGCTGCAGACAGAAGCAAGAGAGCTGCAGAAAGAAACAAAAGAAGTGCAGAAAGAAGGAACAGAGGTGCATAAAGAGTCAAGAGGGGTACAGAAAGAAGGAAGATGGGTGCAGAAAGAGGCACAAGGGTTGCAGAAAGAAGGGACAGATGTGCAGAAAGAAGCAAGAGAAGTGCAGAAAGAAGCAACAGAGATGCAAAAAGAAGGAAAAGGGGTAGAGAAAGTGGCAAGAGGGGTGCAGAAAGAAGCAAGAGAGGTGCAGAAAGAAACAAAAGAAGTGCAGAAACAAGGAATAGAGGTGCAGAAAGAGGCAGGAGGGGTGCAGAAAGAGGGAAGAGGGGTGCAGAAAGACGCAAGAGAGGTGCAGAAAGAAACAAAAGAAGTGCAGAAAGAAGGAACAGAAGTGCAGAAAGAGGCAGGAGGGGTGCAGAAAGAAGGAAGAGGGGTGCATAAAGAGGCAAGAGGAGTGCATAAAGAAGCAACAGAGATGCAGAAAGGGGGAAGTGGGGTGGAGAAAGAGGCAAGAGGGATATAGAAAGAAACAAGAGAGGTGCAGAAAGAAAAAAAAGAAGTGCAGAAAGAAGGAAGAGAGGTGCAGAAAGATGCAAGATGGGTGCAGAAAGAGGGGTATGAAAGAGGCACGAGGGGTGCAGAAAGAAGCAAGAGGCATGCAGAAAGAAGCAAGAGAGTTGCAGAAAGAAACAAAATAAGTGCAGAAATAAGGAACAGAGGTGCAGAAAGAGACAAGAGGGGTGCAGAAAGAGGCAAGAGGGGTGCAGAAACAAGCAACAGAGGTGCAGAAAGAGGGATGAGGGGTGGAAAAAGAGGCAAGAGAAGTGCAGAAAGAAGCAACAGAGATGCAAAAAGGGGGAACGGGGTGGAGAAAGTGGCAAGAGGGGTGCAGAAATAAGCAAGAGGGGTGCAGAAAGAGGGAAGAGGGGTGCAGAAAGAAGCACGAGTGGTGCAGAAAGAAGTAAGAGAGGTGCAGAAAGAGGCAAGAGTAGTGCAGAAAGAAGCAACAGAGGTGCAGAAAGAGGCAAGTGGGGTGCAAAAAGAGGGAAGAGGAGTGCAGAAAAAGGCACGAGGGGTACAGAAAGAAGCAAGAGAGATGCAGAAAGAAGCAAGAGAAATGCATAAAGAAGCAACAGACATGCAGAAAGGGGGAAGTGGGGTAGAGAAAGAGGCAAGAGGGATACAGAAAGAAACAAGGGAGGTGCAGAAAGAAACAAAAGAAGTGCAGAAAGAAGGAACAAAGGTGCAGACAGAGGCAAGAAGGGTGCAGAAAGAAACAAAAGAAATTCAGAAAGAAGGAACAGAGGTGCAGAAAGAGGCAAGAGGGGTGTAGAAGGAGGGAAGAGGCATGCAGAAAGAAGCAAGAGAGTTGCAGAAAGAAACAAAAGAAATTCAGAAAGAAGGAACAGAGGTGCAGAAAGAGGCAAGAGGGGTGTAGAAGGAGGGAAGAGGGGTGCAGAAAGAGGCACAAGGGTTGCAGAAAGAAGGGACAGAGGGGCAGAAAGAAGCAAGAGAAGTGCAGAAAGAAGCAACAGAGGTGCAGGAAGAGGGATGAGGGGTGGAGAAAGTGGCAAGAGGGGTGCAGAAAGAAGAAAGAGAGGTGCAGAAAGAAACAAAAGAAGTGCAGAAACAAGGAACAGAGGTGCAGAAAGAGGCAGGAGAGGTGCAGAAAGAGGGAAGAGGGGTGCAGAAAGAAGCAAGAGAGGTACAGAAAGAAACAAAAGAAGTGCAGAAAGAAGGAACAGAAGTGCAGAAAGAGGCAGGAGGGGTGCAGAAAGAGGGAAGAGGGGTGCAGAAAGAGGCAAGAGGAGTGCATAAAGAAGCAACAGAGATGCAGAAAGGGGGAAGTGGGGTAGAGAAAGAGGCAAGAGGGATACAGAAAGAAACAAGAGCGGTGCGGAAAGAAATAAAAGAAGTGCAGAAAGAAGGAAGAGAGGTGCAGAAAGATGCAAGAGGGGTGCAGAAAGAGGGAAGAGGGGTGTGAAAGAGGCACGAGGGGTGCAGAAAGAAGCAAGAGGCATGCAGAAAGAAGCAAGAGAGTTGCAGAAAGAAACAAAAGAAGTGCAGAAAGAAGGAACAGAGGTGCAGAAAGAGACAAGAGGGGTGTAGAAAGAGGCAAGAGGGGTGCAGAAAGAAGCCCAAGGGTTGCAGAAATAAGGGACAGAGGTGCAGAAAGAAGCAAGAGAAGTGCAGAAAAAAGCAACAGAGATGCAAAAAGGGGGAACGGGGTGGAGAAAGTGGCAAAAGGGGTGCAGAAAGAAGCAAGAGAGGTGCAGAAAGAGGCAAGAGGGGTGCAGAAAGAGGGAAGAGGGGTGCAGAAAGAAGCACAAGTGGTGCAGAAAGAATTAAGAGAGGTGCAGAAAGAAGCAAGAGTAGTGCAGAAAGAAGCAACAGAGGTGCAGAAAGAGGCAAGAGGGGTGCAAAAAGAGGGAAGAGGAGTGCAGAAAAAGGCCCGAGGGGTACAGAAAGAAGCAAGAGAGATGCAGAAAGAAGCCAGAGAAATGCATTAAGAAGCAACAAACATGCAGAAAGGGGGAAGTGGGGTGGAGAAAGCGGTAAGAGGGATACGGAAAGAAACAAGAGAGGTGCAGAAAGAAACAAAAGAAGTGCAGAAAGAAGGAACAAAGGTGCAGAAAGAGGCAAGAAGGGTGCAGAAAGAGGGAAGAGGAGTGTGAAAGAGTCACGAGAGGTGCAGAAAGAAGCAAGAGGCGTGCAGAAAGAAGCAAGAGAGTTGCAGAAAGAAACAAAAGAAATGCAGAAAGAAGGAACAGAGGTGCAGAAAGAGGCAAGAGGGGTGTAGAAGGAGGGAAGAGGGGTGCAGAAAGAGGCACAAGGGTTGCAGAAAGAAGGGACAGAGGTGCAGAAAGAAGCAAGAGAAGTGCAGAAAGAAGCAACAGAGGTGCAGGAAGAGGGATGAGGGGTGGAGAAAGAGGCAAGAGAAGTGCAGAAAGAAGCAACAGAGATGCAAAAAGGGGGAACAGGGGTGGAGAAAGTGGCAAGAGGGGTGCAGAAAGAGGCAAGAGAGGTGCTGAAAGAGGCAAGAGGGGTGCACAAAGAAGCAAGTGAGGTGCAGAAAGAGGCAACAGAGATGCAGAAAGAGGCAAAAGAGGTGCAGAAAAAGAAGGAAAGGTGCACAAAGAAGCAACAGAAATGCAGAAAGAGGTAAGAGAGGCGCAGAAAGAAGCAGGAGTGGCTTGCACACCATTAGTACCAATTTAACACCCACATTTAGCAATAAGTAACAGGTGACCATTCTAGGTTTGCAAAGGACCTTCCACCACGCTGTAACACTTGTCACTGCATTTTTGGTAACGCTTGAGCTGTTTGAGCTAGAAACAAGGCTTTTTTTGTTCAAATCTGCAGATTAGGCAGCAGGTGATGGATTATGTGGCTAATGCAGAAAATGTATAATTCTGCAAAAGTCGGTGCAGCCAAACAGTTGCATCATTCCAGTGGCCCTGCTCATACCTCTGACTAGGTCCAGAAGTGCTCCTCAGTGATTCCTTCTTTTTTTTGTCTCATTGAGTTCATAATTTAGCTTCTATGGAAACGAGGAATACTAAACCTGAGGTTACCACTCCACAACACAGACTACCATCCCACATAATTACTCTCCATAACACATAATCCCACTCTACATAATTCCTATACACTAAATACCACATACTTTCTATCCACATAATTTCACTGCACAACATACCACATAATTCCACTACACACAAAGTACATCCACTCCACTCCAAAAACATTAGTAAAAAACTTTTAGATTTATAACGCCAATAGCTCTAACTCTTGCAAATGTGAGACCTATTAAATTACAAATGCTTCTTTAACTGGTAGTCAAGTTTGCAGAGTGGTGGAGAAAGGGGGCTAGGCCTCCAACCAGCGCTCAGGAATTCCTCTGCGTAGGACTTACAGGAGGTACCAGGAGGGCGTCTTGGCACCCAAAGTCCCTTAGGAGTAAAGTGGACTTCATCCCCCAACCAGTACTGTGCCAGGAGGCGCGTTTGCAGAGTGGTGGAGAAAGGGGGTGCGTGGCCTCCGAAGACCTCTTAGCAATCCCACTGTGTGGGACTTAGTGGAGGTAACAGGAGAGGTAGTTGGCCCCCAAGGACAACCTTGGGGGCCAACTACCCCTCCCATTACCTCCAGTAAGTCCCAAACAGCAGCATTGCTAAGTTCTCATAGCAGGCTATGCCCCCTTTCCCCACCACTCTGCAAACGCACTCCCTGGCGTGCTCTTACATGGGGATTAAAGTCCACTTCGCTGCTGGGGGTCCTTAGGGGCCAACTAGCCTACCTGTTACCTCCAGTAAGGCCCACAGAGTGGGATTGCTGAGAGGTGGACACAGGCCACGCCCCCTTTTTCCACCACTCTGCAAAAGCGCCTCCTGGCGTGCTCTTGGTTGGGAGGTGAAGTCCCCTTGCCTCCTGAGGGTCTCTGGGGCCAACTAGCCCTCCTGTTACATCCAGTAAGCCCCACACAGCTGGATTGCTGAGAGTGGTCCGAGGCCACGCCCCCTTTTTACACCACTCTGCAAACGCGCTGCCTGACGCACCGCGTGATTGTTTTCTCATCGGAGCAGACACAGCGTCCCAGCTACAAACGGCTGAGGGCACCGAAGGACAAGTTCATTCATTTATTATTATTTTTTATCTGTTTATGAGAGGATGAACGCATGAGAGACTGAAAGGAAGGCTGCTGCACTCTCCTTGTTTGATGAAGAATTGGAATCAGACAACTCGCAATCTGCTCCCAGCAGTAGTGAAAGTCCCACTGAACTATCCTTGAAACATAAACTTGTATTATTGGAGAAACTGTCCAAAAGGGAGTTAAACAAATGGTGGGAGGTCACTTCCCTTACCAATTATATTGAAGTCAACAGAGTCCCAAGAGGCTTAAGAATATCTATTTTTCCAACTTACGAAAATCCAAATCCCGAATTGTTAAAGGAATGGTCAACCTTTATGGCAAAGACCTGCAAAGGCATGCTTGAATTGCTAGTAAAATATGCGAAAATAGATTTGGACAATACCTGTAAAGAGTTATTGGAACTAAAACAAGATTTGGAAAAGTCCAAAAAAGAAAAAGAAGTAATAGAATTTTGGAAACAACTTGAAGGCAAATTGAAAACATATGAAGAAGCAATCAAGGCGAAGAAACAACGCAAGTTCTTGCGGTATAAAAAAGACTACGCGAAAGGTCGTATTCTCATCTACGCCAAACGCTTTGACTAGGCACAGAGAAATTTCCAGGTGATTCAGAAACAAAGACAACAAGAGATCGTGTCAACAGGCTCTAGCTCGGATTTAAGTTCCGATACCGAAGCACTGAATCCAAGTGTCCCTTTAGGAGTGCGACCCCTCACCTTCCTTCACGAATTTCAGATCTTGAAAAATAAGAAAGAGCAGAACGAGAAAACTCTGGCAAGGGGCAGGGGAAGAGGAAAAGGTCCCAAAAGAGGAGGAGGCAGAGGAACAAAAAAAGACTCAGAATAAAAAAGAGACGAGGTGGAAGAACAAGACCCGTTTGTCAATTAAAAATCGGCAAGAATATTGGCAACTATTCAGTTATCAATCTTTCATCCAGAAATCTTATTGAGGAAGAGGAGTCACTTTTACAACTGGGACTATCCTTCTGCCCTACAAATTATATGAACTTTGTGGACACTCGAATTGACCTCTTTCTGTACATAAGAAAACTTAAACTCATGAAAATCTTCAAAATGGCAGTGGGACAGAAAAAACCTAGAATCGGCTGCCAGTTACAGGAGGGTTCCCAAGATTTCTGCATAGAAGATGTTGACTTCATTTTAGATTTGCATCAATTGCAAGAGAATATTGCTGAAATCCCCAAAAAGGATAAAGGCAAAATGCTCATTGAACTGGGTTTTAAACCGGATGCAACATGTCACAGTGGTTTCAAGCCGAAATCGGTGTTTAACCCCAAAGTCCCACATGACAATATTGAGGCCTTCAACATGATTATGATCAAAGAAATCAATAAATTAAGGGGCAATGTCCCGAAATTCCAACAAGATAATTTGACAAGACTACAGAGAAATGCTTTACAGGATCTGATGGAGGATCCAAGAATAATCATAAAGCCATCAGATAAGGGCGGTAACGTTGTCGTGATTGACATACAGCAGTACAATAATGAAGCCCTCAGACAATTGGGAGATACCGACTGTTATGAGGAAATCAGTTGGGATGTGTATAGGTCCTCAATCAGTACTTTTCATGATTTACTTAAAGGGTGGTGGGACGCTGGCTTATTGGACAGAGACGAATATCTATTCTTGAAAATAGACAATCCACGAGTTCCATCTATTACCGAAGATCCACAAGCATCCCACTACACCACCAGGATGACCTATAGTATCCTCAAATGGAGGGCTGCTTGGAAATAATTCTATTTTTCTGGATTTGTTTTTGTCACCTTTTGTAACTAATCTAAGGTGCTATTGCAGGGACAGTACGGATTTTTTGAGACATGTCCATGACATCAAATGGGAGGACAGCTATCACATGATAGCATTAGATGTGTGTTCTCTATACACCTGTATTAATCAGAAACAAGGGGTGGAAGCGTGCATGTACTTTCTGAGAGGAAGACGCATATCACTTTGGGAACACACAATGATGTTGGAAACCATGATGTTATACTGCCTCAATGAGAATATCTTTATCTTTGACAAAACTCTTTACCGCCAAAAGTCAGGTACGGCGATGGGTACTTGTTTCGCCCACAGCCTGGCAAACCTTTTTCTGGGCTGGTGGGAGGAACAAACGGTGTGGGTGGAGACCAATGAAAGATACACTGAACACATCCCTATCTGGATCAGGTATATTGACGACCTGTTCCTGATATGGGATGGTCCTAAACGTTTAGCGTTAGAATTCATTAATGAGCTGGGTAGGAATGAATTGAATTTGAGTTTCACTCATAAAATCAGCTCCACATACTGTGAATTCCTGGATGTAGCCATTAGGGTTGAGAACCAACAAATGGTCACGACTCTCTTTAGAAAAGATACAGCTGGAAATACTTTGCTTCACGCAAACAGCAATCATCCCATGCCCTTAGGCAAAAATATCCCCTATGGGGAGTTTCTCCGAGCACGCAGAAACTGTAGCACTGAACATGGTTTTACAATTGAACAACAGACCATGGAAAAGAGATTTTTCCAACGTGGTTATGAAGGCAAAACAATATCAGCAGCCATTAAGAAAGTCAAAGGTATGACATGCCAGGATGCACTTTTTCCCCCCCCAAAAAGTTAAAACCAGTGATAATCCAGTGCCAAGAATGATCACTACCTACAATGTCAGGTCTAACATCTTAAGACGCACTATGAAGCGCCATTGGAGTCTATTAGAAACAGACCCCATAATTTGCAACTGCATTGGGAAAACACCATTGATAACTTATAGGAAATCGAAATCCCTTAAGGATCATCTAGTCCGTAGTTATCAGAGTAAGTCCACCCCCAACACATGGCTAGGAGCCACCGGTAGTTTTGTCAAGTGTAACACTTGCAAAGCCTGCAGGCACAGTGGCAGCAGGAACAAATATAGCATCAGCCATGGCAAGACCAAACAAATCACCAAGTTTATAACTTGCACTAGTGATTTTGTCATCTATGCCTTAGAGTGCCCTTGCGGCCTCAGGTATATTGGCAGTACCAAGCTACAGTTGAAGACCAGAATTATGCAACATATGAGGGTGGTGACCAATGGAGATTTCAGCTATCCCATTGCTAGACATTTCCAAGAAAAACATCAAAGTAACAGCAATCTTATTGTTTTCTTTGGGGTGGATAGAATTCTACAACATCCCAGAGGCGGGGACAGAGAGAAACTACTACGAGTCACCGAATCCAAATATATAATAGAGCTCAACAATACAATTCCACATGGGCTCAACAGTGGGGAGGTGCTAGCAACACACATAGGATATAGATGATCCCTTTGCAGTATATCTTGTCCCTCAATCTCAGTATGTATTGTCACCAGTATTCCTGTTTTTAATCACCTACACATTTTATTAAGGGGATACGAAGTATGGGGTGATCTGTATGAACTACTATTGTAGAAACTACTAGCAATTATTTAGTGGCATGTTGCCATATGAATTACAGTGGTTATACATTGCACTACATGCAGTTATCACATGAATTTAATGTGATACAATCTCCTGTGCATTTATCGTATATTATCCCCTTATCATTTATTATCATTCTTTCTTTTTCACACTGTTGTTCACTTCACCACAATAGGCTGTGCACGAGATTTCCTTCATGGTTGTTGCTGAATACAGAACATTTGAAAAATGTCTTTGTTAATCCACCTATGATATGGCATTTGCAGGAATGGTATGCTCATTGGGTACATTACCCAGGTTCACTAAATCATGGGCGTTAGCTGCTCCTTTACGGTCCAGGGAGTTGGAATTTATTTACATATATATATATATATGTATATATATATATATATATATATATATATATATATATATATATATATATATATATATCTACTGGCGGTCGCCAGTAGATAGTTATAGTTAGGACCTATTATCCATAGGAAATCCGCGACATTCTATTTGAAATAACGTTGGCGCCGGTTGACGAATCTTCGCAAAAGTTTCCAACTTGTTAGGGCGCTCCGCTCCGCTCCTACCCTGAAAGTCTCGGGTTGATTCGTCAAGCGGGGCCGAGAAAAAGGAGGGTCCCAAAACGCGTTTCCCCATTCATTTTTCCATAGGAACCTTTAGTCGCAGCTACAGCCCGAACTGCTGAACGGAATTACACCAAATTTGGCAAAGAGGTAGCCCTTGGTTCAGACTGGTGCCTTTGCTTAAATGGTGTAAATCCGTTCAGTAGTTCCTGAGAAAATCAAAAGTAAAGTCACATATATATCTATGGCCGAGTAGGGTCCGCGTACCCTCAGCGCACCCTGCGTGCACCGTCCCGATCACGAGCTGCATGCTAATTGGCTGTCAGCTGGCTGTCAACACTCCAAACCAGGAAGTGTTGGCAGCCATTTTGTCCTCGGTAGAACCGAGGCACAAAAACAAGTGCGCAAACGCACAAAGGGGGCAGGGTAGAAACACCCTGACCCCTAGGCCTGCTCAGGGGTCCCACAAGGACCCCCTGGGCCGAAAAAGCATTTTTTTAAAAAAAAATCGGCAGGATGCGCTCAGGGTGCACGGATCCCGCCGAGAAAAAAAAAAGAAACAAGTGCGTAAAACGCACAAAGGGGCAGGGTAGAAACACCCTGACCTCTAGGTCTGCTCAGGGGTCTCACAAGGACCCCTGGGCAGAAAAAGCATTTAAAAAATAATAAATCGGCGGGATGCGCTTAGGGTGCGCGAATCCCGCCGAAAAATAAAATCGAGCGCGGTCTCCCGCGCTTTGATGCAATTTGCCCGGGTGGGCCAAGTTCCGGGGGCATGGTTGGGGGTTTAAATTTAATGTGGGGGCCTCTAAGGCCCCCAAGCCCCGGTGACCGCCACCCCCGGGACTTTGAAAAGTAATGGTGCGGGAGGGCTCTTGGCCCTCCCGTAGCTCCGGGGACCGCCACCCCCGGGGCTTCTTTTTTTTTTTTAATTTTTGACCTGTGTGGGGGGGCTCCAGCCCCCCCCACATGCCCTGGGGACCGCCACCTCCCCGGGGCACTAAAGATTTGAATATGGGGGTCCGTTACGGACCCCCAAAGCCCCGGGGACCACCACCCCCATGGCTGTTAAATGGCTGGGAGGGGGCCGCGCGGCCCCCTCCTGGAGCCCTTGATGGCCCTGGGGACCGCCACCCCCAGGGCCGGCTCCTGCAGTGTCCCGGGGTGCCTACCCCGGGACACTGTAGTTTGCTATGACAGGACGGAGCCTCGCGGCTCCCGTCCTGTCATAGCAAGTCTTGGTTTGCATTTTGAAAGAGAGAGCAGGAAACCTGCCTCTCTTTCAAAATGCAAACTCACTAGCTCCACATGGGGAGCAGCATGTTAGCTGCTCCCCATGTGGAAAAGCAATGCTGGCTCGCGCAGGAGGCGGGGAGCCGGCTGGGACTGTGGGGGATTGGGGACCCCCACAGTCTCCAACGAGAGGCCAGGCCCCGGGGGATGGGGTCCCCGGGGCCATAAGTGGCCAGGGAGGGGGCCACGCAGCCCCCTCCCCAAATTAAATTTTTTTAAATAAAAGGGCAAGGCCGGCCCGGGGGATGCGGTCCCCGGGGCCTTAAATGGCCTGAGGAGGGGGCCCCGCAGCCCCCCTCCAAATTTAAAAAATACAAATCGAGGGCATGTCCCGGGGGATGGGGTCCCCGGGCCAATACAGGCCCAGGGAAGGGGGCCACGCGGCCCCCTTCCCGTTTTTTATTTTTTTATTTAACAAAATAAATAAAATGCTCAGGCCCCGGGGATGGGGTCCCCGGGGCCAAAGTGGCCAAGGGAAGGGGGCCACGCAGCCCCCTCCCATTAAAAAAAATAAAAAAATAAAAACGACCGGCATCGTGCCGGAGGCCCCGCCCCTTCCAGCAGTGCTTGCAAACGCGCTCCTGGCGCGTTTAAGAAGGGGAGTAATGCCCTTGAATACTGGGGGTCCCTGTGGGCCAACCAGCCCACCAGGAACCTCCAGTATGCTGCAGGCTGCGTTGCAGAGAGGTGTACAGAGGCCACGCCCCTTTACACCTCTCTGCAACGCAGCTCTGTGGCGCTTTTAGAAGTACATGGTGGGCTAGTTGGACTCCAGGGACCCTCAGCATTCAAGGGGACTTAATCCCCCAACTTAAAAGCGTGCGACGGGGCGCGCTTGCACAGTGGTGAAGGGAGGGGCGGGGCTTCAGGTGACATGTGTGCAAACAGGCCCTGTGGCGCGTTTTAAGATGGGGAATTAAACTCCTTCAATCCTGAGGGTCCCTGGGGCCAACTAGCCCAACAGGTACGTCCAGAAAGCGCCACAGAGCTGCATTGCAGAGAGGTGCAAAAAGGGGCATGGCCTCTGAACACCTCTCTGCAACGCAGCTCCCTGGCGCATACTGGAGGTACAGGTTGGGCTAGTTGGACCCCAGGGATCCTCATGATTCAAGGGGACTTAATCCCCCAACTTAAAACGCGCCACGGGGCGCGTTTGCACAGATGTCACCTCAGGCCCCGCCCCTCCCTTCACCATTGTACAAATATTCCTCTAAAATCAGCCGAACTACGAATTCCTATTTACTCACCTGTTATCAGGAGAGACCTCAGCGCTGCATCTTTCAGCCCAGTACTGATCCTGAAAAGTAATTTTAACCGTACTTACCAGTAACTTGAATTTCCTTCCATAGGATATCATTGCCTGCTTTTTGATGAAAAAGTTTCTAAGTGTCGATTTTTGAAACATACAAATATTCCTCTAAAATCAGCCAAACTACGAATTCTGATTTACTCACCTGTTATCAGGAGAGACCTCAGTGCTGCATCTTTCAGCCCAGTACTGATCCTGAAAAGTAATTTTAACCGTACTTACCAGTAACTTGAATTTCCTTCCATAGGATATCATTGACTGGTTTCACTTGGAAATTCTTCTAAGTGTGGAGTTTTGGAACTTTATAATATTCCTCTAAAATCAGCCGAAATACGAATTCTGATTTACTCACCTGTTATCAGGAGAGACCTCAGTGCTGCATCTTTCAGCCCAGTACTGATCCTGAAAAGTAATTTTAACCGTACTTACCAGTAACTTGAATTTCCTTCCATAGGCTAACATTGACTGGTTTCACTTGGAAATTCTTCTAAGTGTGGAGTTTTGGAACTTTATAATATTCCTCTAAAATCAGCCGAACTACGAATTCCAATTTACTCACCTGTTATCAGGAGAGACCTCAGTGCTGCTTCTTTGAGCCCAGTACTAATCCTGAAAAGTAATTTTAACCGTACTTACCAGTAACTTGAATTTCCTTCCATAGGATATCATTGCCTGCTTTTTGCTGAAAAAGTTTCTAAGTGTCGATTTTTGAAACATACAAATATTCCTCTAAAATCAGCCAAACTACGAATTCCGATTTACTCACCTGTTATCAGGAGAATCTCAGTGCTGCATCTTTCAGCCCAGTACTGATCCTTTAAAGTAATTTTAACCGTACTTACCAGTAACTTGAATTTCCTTCCATAGGATATCATTGCCTGCTTTTTTGCTGAAAAAGTTTCTAAGTGTCGATTTTTGAAACATACAAATATTCCTCTAAAATCAGCCAAAATACGAATTCCGATTTACTCACCTGTTATCAGGAGAGACCTCAGTGCTGCATCTTTCAGCCCAGTACTGATCCTGAAAAGTAATTTTAACCGTACTTACCAGTAACTTATATTTCCTTCCATAGGAATCCATTGTCTGGTTTTCAGCAGAAAAGTTTCAAAGTGTTGATTTTCACAAACTACAAATATTCCTTAAAAATCGCCTGAATGACTTAAACGCATTCTTTCAACTGTTTACAGGAGATGCACCAGTGCTGGATCCAGGATCCACCACTGAGTAAGAAAAAGTAACGATAACACTACTTACCTGCTAAGTGAATTTCCTCCCATAGGATAACATTGGTGATTCTATGTGAAAAAGTTTCTAAGTGTCAACTTTTAAAATACAATAATATTCCTTAAAAATCACTACTGTAACCAAAACGCTTTTACTCAACTGTTTACAGGAGATGTCCCAGGACTGAATCTAGGATCCAGTCCTGTGGTTAGAAAAGTAATCCATAAAGTAACTAATTGCATTTAACTTGAAATTCACATTGAGCTCAATGTTGCATTGTGTTTGAAATTGTGTTGCCCATTGCAATAACTGTAACTACTGTACTTAAAAGTCTATTGCCTATTTGCAAAGTATTTAAACTAAAGTAATTCATTCTGAGAAAGTATATTTTGTAATGTAATGTATAATGTAATTACAATGTATTTAAAAAAATAAAATATCTAAAAATAAATAGTTTTAAAAATGTAGTAAATCAGTATCAAAAAATAAATATAACAATTAATACATTTAAAAATTGTCATTTACAAAACCTTTGAAATTCACTGAGAAAACCATAGGTTTCAGACATGTTATAGTTAGGAATTAGCATTTAAAAAACATTTGAAATTCACTGAAAAAACCATAGGTTTGAGGCACGTTATAGTTAGAAATTAGCATTTAAAAAACCTTACAAATTCACTGAAAAAACCATAGGTTTTAGGGACAGTTATAGTTAGTTGGACATTGCACTCGTACAAAACCCGTGAAATTCCCCCGTTATAGTTAGTTCAGGTAACTATAACTCGCGCCCCGCAATGCACTGCTGATGACGTCACATATTACATCACTCATGACATGGTCAGTGACATCACTGATGACATCACTGATGACATCTCAAATGACATCACTGATGACATCATCCATGTGATAATTTGATGCATCGCCTCACACCCTAATATAACTTTTGATACACCCACTGTAAATTACAGACTGCCATTGTCAAAACCATAGACACTCCAACACCAATTACTATATACACACTCACTGATTCTTAGGTCTACACACACACATCTACTCACTCACCCGTACAGTCACTCATACTTATAGTCACTCAGTACAGGACTATTATATGCACTCATACACCTATATAAACACTCACACACCGCCACTCATCCATAGAGGTACTCACACACCTAGTCAGTCATGCAAAAAATGAAGCACACACCCATTTACTCACCTATACAGTTATACACACACCAGCTCACTTACTCATACAAATACTAGCACGTTCTTACGCTCTTATACAATCTCTGATACAAGCACACACTCATCCATACAGTCACTATCACAATCACACACTCTCGCTTATAGGTATTTATATACTCCAACACACATATATACTGCCTTTCACATACGTAGTTACTCACACATGTACCACTGGGACATACATTCACTCACTAACACACTCTTACACACACTCACCCACCCAAGCAGTCCATCACAGATGCACTCTTGAAATCATGCACCCAGTGAATCACCCACTCACACATCTATGTACAGAGTCACACACACCCCACCCACACAAACATTCAGGCAGCCATACAGATACTCAGAGAACCAATCAATAACCCATATAGACACTCATGTAGCTATTCGCAAATCCATGCATCCATTTACACACCAACAAACAGACGGATACAGACATTCACACAGTTTAGTCACTAACCCATGCATTCAGTAAGATACGTTTAATCACTCACTTGTAGAGTCAGTCACTCACGTACTAAATCATCCATTCAGACACTTATACACCCACTCATTCTTCAATACGCCTTTCCCTATATATATTAAACATATTTAAACTTTACAGAAACACACAGTCACTGGATGATGTCATCAGTGATGTCATCTGAGATGTCATCAGTGATGTCATTGCGGGGGCGCGAGTTATAGTTACCTGAACTAACTATAACGGGGGAATTCACGGGTTTGTATGTAGTGCAATGTCCAACTAACTATAACTGTCCCTAAAACCTATGGTTTTTCAGTGAATATATATATATATATATATATATATATATATTTATGTATATATATTTGTATGTATGTATATATATATATATGTATTTATGTATATGTATATATTTATGTATATATATATATATATATATATATATATATATATATATATATATATATATATATATATATATATATATTCACTGAAAAACCACAGGTTTCAGGGACGTTATAGTTAGTTGGACATTTCACTCGTACAAAACCAGTGAAATTCGGACGTTATAGTTAGTTCAGCTAACTATAACTCACGCCCCAACAATGCACTGCTGATGAAGTCACATATTACATCACTCAACAGAGGTGTAGAAAGAAGCAAGAGAAGTGCAGAAAGAGGCAAGTGAGGTACAGAAAGAGGCAAGAGAGGTGCAGAAAATGACAAGAGAGCTGCAGAAAGAGGCAAGAGGGATGCAAAAAAGGGGAGAAGGGTGCAGAAAGAAGCAAGAGAGGTGCAGAAAGAGGCAAGAGGGGTGCAGAAAGAAGCAAGTGAGGTACAGAAAGAGGCAACAGAGGTGCAGAAAGACGCAAGAGAGGTGCAGAAAAAAGCAAGAGAAGTGCAGAAAGAGGCAAGAAAATTGCTGAAAGAAGCAACAGAGGTGTAGAAAGAAGCAAGTGAAGAGCAGAAAGAGGCAAGGGAGGTGCAGAAAGAAACAAGAGGGGTGCAGAAAATGAAAAGAGAACTGCAGAAAGAGGCAAGAGGGATGCAAAAAAGGGAAGAAGGGTGCAGAAAGAAACAAAAGAAGTGCAGAAAGAAGAAACAGAGGTGCAAAAACAGGGAAGAGGGGTGCAGAAAGAGGCATGAGGGGTGCAGAAAAAAGCAAGAGATGTGCAGAAAGAAACAAAAGAAGTGCAGAAAGAAGGAACAGAGGTGCAGAAAGAGGCAACGGGGTGCAGAAAGAGGCAACAGGGCTGCAGAAAGAGGGAAGAGGGGTGGAGAAAGAGGCAAGGGGGTGTAGAAATAAGCAAGAGAGCTGTAGAAAGAAACAAAAGAAGTGCAGAAAGAAGGAACAGAGGTGCAGAGAGAGGCAAGAAAGGTGCAGTAAGAGGGAAAAGGGGTGCAGAAAGAGGCACGAGGGGTGCAGAAAGAAGCAAGAGAATTGCAGAAAGAGGCAAAAGGGATACAGAAAGAAGCAAGAGAGTTGCAGAAAGAAACAAAAGAAGTGGAGAATGAAGGAACAGAGGTGCAGAAAGAGGCAAGAGGGGAGCAGAAAGAGGGAAGAGGGGTGCAGAAAGAGGCACAAGGGTTGCAGAAAGAAGGGACAGAGGTGCAGCAAGAAGCAAGAGAAGTGCAGAAAGAAGCAACAGAGGTGCGGAAAGAGGAATGAGGGGTGGAAAAAGAGGCAAGAGAAGTGCAGACAGAAGCAACAGAGATGTAAAAAGGGGGAACAGGGGTGAAGAAAGTATTGAGAGTGGTGCAGAAAGAAGCAAGAGAGGTGCAGAAAGAAACAAAAGAAGAGCAGAAAGAAGGAACAGGGTTGCAGAAAGAGGCAAGAGGGGTGCAGAAAGAGGGAACAGGGGTGCAGAAAGAAGCACGAGTGGTGCAGAAAGAAGCAAGAGAGGCGCAGAAAGAAGCAAGAGTAGTGCAGAAAGAAGCAACAGAGGTGCAGAAAGAGGTAAGAGGGGTGCAAAAAGATGGAAGAGGGGTGCAGAAAGAGGCACGAGGGGTGCAGAGAGAGGCCTCATTGCCCCACCAGCAGTGCGCCAAGAGGTGCGTTTGCAGAGTGGTGTAAAAAGGGGCGTGGTCTCAGACCACCTCTCAGCAATCCCACTGTGTGGGGATTACTGGAGGTACCTGGTGGTCTAGTTGGCCCCTAAGGACCCTTAGGATTGAAGGGGACTTAATCCCCCAATTGAGAACGCGCCAGGAGGCACTTTTGCACAGTGGTGCAGGGAGGGGGAGGGGCCTCCGGCGAGATGCCGGCTTTATTTTTTTAAACATATTTTTAGAAGGGGGGCTGTGTGGCCCCCCTTCTTTTAGTATTTTTTGGGCCCTGGGGACCCCATTCCCCAGGGCTTGACCATTTTTTTCTTCTTTTATTAAAAAAAATGGGAAGGGGGTCGCGTGGCCCCCCCTCCCCTGGGCCACTTCTGGCCCTGGGGACCACATCCTCCGGGGCCAGGCCAGCCTGGTTATTTTTGGGGAGGGGGTCCACATGGCCCCCCTCCTGAGGCCTATTATGGCCCTGGGGACCCCATCCCCCGGGGCCCGGCCTTATTTAAAAAAAAAAAAATTACATCAAAAGCCTCCTGGGCCACTTCTGGCCGGCCCTCACATTGGGGACCACGGGGGGAGCCCCAATGGCCCTGCGGTCCCAGCCGGCTCCCCGCCTCCTACAGGAGCCGGCATTGCTTTTGGGCAAGGGGAGCTGCTAACATGCAGCTCCCTTTGCCCAAAAGCAATTCTGCTTTGCTTCTTGGAAGCGAAAGCAGGTTTCCTGCTCTCACTTCCAAGAATCAAAGCAGTGTTTGCTATGGCAGGGCGGGAGCTGTGCTCCCGCCCTGCCATAGCAAACGGCAATATCCTGAGGGTGGGCACCCCGGGACATTGCACGAGCCGGCCCTGGGGGGTGGCGGTCCCCAGGGCCATCTAGGGCTCCAGGAGGGGGGCCGCGCGGCCCCCCTCCCAACTGATTAAAGCCCCGAGGAGGTGGTGGTCCCCGGGGCCAGTGATATCATTTGAGATGTCATCAGTGATGTCATCAGTGATGTCACTGACCATGTCATGAATGATGTAATATGTGACGTCATCAGCAGTGCATTGCGGGGCGTGAGTTATAGTTAGCTGAACTAACTATAACAGTGGAATTTCTATGGTTTTGTATGAGTGAAATGTCCAACTAACTATAACGTCCCTGAAACCTATGGTTTTTTCAGTGAATTTCTAAGGTTTTTGAAATGCTAATTTCTAACTATAACGTGCCTGAAACCTATGTTTTTTTCAGTGAATTTCAAAGGTTTTTTAAATGCCAATTTCTAACTATAACGTGCCTGAAACCTTTGGTTTTTTCAGTGAATTTCAAAGGTTTTTTAAATACTAATTTCTATCTATAACGTCCCTGAAACGTATGGTTTTTTCAGTGAATTTCAATGTTTTTTTAATGCTAACTAATAATTATAATGTTTATTTAACCTATAGTTTTTTCCGACACCCAAGAAGGACACAACACCCACTGCCACAACCCTCAGGACCTCCCCCCGTACCACCCCTCTCCCTACTGTAATTTTTTTTATTTGTTATTTAAACTATATAATGTCTTCTTGTTTTTTAAATATTAAACAACTACATACAGTATGAAAGGGAGCCCAGCCCAGAGCCACATCTGAAGACCAACACATGTCATAGACCTACTGATCAAGCAGCTCCGACACCCAAGAACGCCACAACACCCACCACCACCCCCAGGCCCCCCTCTACCACCGAGGCAGCGCAGAACAAGACAGCAAACTTTCCCAAAACGGCAAGGCCCCTCAGCCACACAATAGCTGAATATTGGGACAGGTGTGAACAAACTATATGTGAAGGAAGGAATTCACCCATGTTTAACAATGCACACAATACAAAGTGTAGTGGTGATGTGCTGGAAACATCTCAGTATGCAGAACACACACCTCTCCATGTGCACAAATACTACTGGTGCTTGTAGTGTCGTGGACAGTGGACCCAACCATGTTACGTCAAACACTAGGGAAGATCTCAGTCATGTAGCTGTGTCGTCCCCCCCTGTAAGCAGAAGCATAACCGGAGTGGGCTGGTCCGACCTACGCCACTTCAGCGTAGGAGTGTCAATAAATAGGCCGGAGCTCTGGGCGTGGTTCACTTGTGGGAAGGCCAAAGCGTCTGCCAGGGCGGTGCCCCTCACCCTGCCACGAGGCCGCCAACATAACCGCCAGCCTCCTAGGCCGATCGCTGGCTTCCGCCACACAGGCCCCCAGCGGCACAGCACCGCGGACTTATGTTTGTACAAACTACTGCCTTCGATATACACTGCGGACAGCAAGGCTCACAATTCAGATCGAGTCGCGATTGCAGATGACGCAGTCCAGTAGGCAAGAGACATTGCTCAAGTCAACAACACATGGCTGTGGGCCCTTCCTGACCGCTGCCTCCGGCCTACACTGCGGTCAGTAGGGCTCACAATTCAGATGGAGCCGAGATTGCAGATGACGCAGTCCAGTAGGCAAGAGACATTGCTCAAGTCAACAACACGGGCCTGTGGGCCCTTCCTCACCGCTGCCTCCTACCTCCACTGCGGTGAGTAGGGCTCACAATTCAGAGCGACTCGCGATTGCAGATGACGCAGTCCAGTAGGCAACAGACAGTATAATTTATGACAACTGCATGGCATAGACAACATATTCGCTTTTACAGGTTAACGGTTTCAGAATTTGCCATTTGATGTCAGAAAATGGCAACAATACCTCAGTGGTATTCAACCCATAATGACAGGCTTTGCATTTATTGCAGCATCGAAAACCTTTACTGTTACTTAGCCAACTCTGTTGTGTTTTCAATCCGGGAATGGTGTTCACTAGATCGTTTCTCATGGATCTGGCTTTCCGAACTATTAGCAGGGGTCTTTTATGTATTACAGGACTTAAAATTGGGTCACTGCATATCAAGTGCCAGTGCTTTTGGAAAATGGCACTTATCTCCTGATGTTGGTTGCTAAAACCCGTGATGAATCTTATGGGTTGCTTGTAATCAGTCTGAATGTGTCTTTGCCTATTTTCTGTGAAAATAAGCTTTTCCCTGGGTCTCTGGTTAGCCTTAATCATAGCTGTCTCTAGTGTGGATTTGCTGTAGCCTCTCCTAATGAACCTCCCCATTAATTCGTTTTGTGCTAATTGGAGCTGGTCAGGTTCACTGCAGATTCTCCACATGCTGAGATTCTCTGCATAGGGTATGCTATTTTTGAGCTTTGCCGGATGAAATATGTATATAACTAGGTTTTTTATATATATATATATATATTTCTAAGGTTTTTGAAATGCTAATTTCTAACTATAACGTGCCTGAAACCTATGTTTTTTTCAGTGAATTTCAAAGGTTTTTTTAAATGCCAATTTCTAACTATAACGTGCCTGAAACCTTTGGTTTTTTCAGTGAATTTCAAAGGTTTTTTAAATACTAATTTCTATCTATAACGTCCCTGAAACGTATGGTTTTTTCAGTGAATTTCAATGTTTTTTTTAATGCTAACTAATAATTATAATGTTTATTTAACCTATAGTTTTTTCCGACACCCAAGAAGGACACAACACCCACTGCCACAACCCTCAGGACCTCCCCCGTACTCACCCCTCTCCCTACTGTAATTTTTTTTATTTGTTATTTAAACTATATAATGTCTTCTTGTTTTTTAAATATTAAACAACTACATACAGTATGAAAGGGAGCCCAGCCCAGAGCCACATCTGAAGACCAACACATGTCATAGACCTACTGATCAAGCAGCTCCGACACCCAAGAACGCCACAACACCCACCACCACCCCCAGGCCCCCCCCTCTACCACCGAGGCAGCGCAGAACAAGACAGCAAACTTTCCCAAAACGGCATGGCCCCTCAGCCACACAATAGCTGAATATTGGGACAGGTGTGAACAAACTATATGTGAAGGAAGGAATTCACCCATGTTTAACAATGCACACAATACAAAGTGTAGTGGTGATGTGCTGGACACATCTCAGTATGCAGAACACACACCACTCCATGTGCACAAATACTACTGGTGCTTGTAGTGTCGTGGACAGTGGACCCAACCATGTTACGTCAAACACTAGGGAAGATCTCAGTCATGTAGCTGTGTCGTCCCCCCCTGTAAGCAGAAGCATAACCGGAGTGGGCTGGTCCGACCTACGCCACTTCAGCGTAGGAGTGTCAATAAATAGGCCGGAGCTCTGGGCGTGGTTCACTTGTGGGAAGGCCAAAGCGTCTGCCAGGGCGGTGCCCCTCACCCTGCCACGAGGCCGCCAACATGACCACCAGCCTCCTAGGCCGATCGCTGGCTTCCGCCACACAGGCCCCCAGCGGCACAGCACCGCGGACTTATGTTTGTACAAACTACTGCCTTCGATATACACTGCGGACCTAGTAATAGTTAGGACCTAGTTTCCATAGGAAAAGCCTTTTTTGACTTGACTATATCTTTGGCGCTGTTTGACAAATCCTTACGAAATTTGACAAAAAACAAAAACAATGTGTCAGTCATTCTAGTTGTGCATGGAAAGTTTCGGGGTGATCCACCAAGTGGGGGCCAATAAAAAGGGGGTCAAGTAAAGTGCATTTCCCATGTGAATTCCCATCGAGATTTTGGACACAACTGCAGCCTGAACCGCCAAACGGAAGTACACCAGATTCGGCAGAAAGGTAACTCTTGATTCAGAAAGCACCCTTTTTGTTATCTGGTGCAAATCCGTTCAGAAGTTTTAGAGTTATTAAAAGAAATCCAAATGTGTATATCTGGGGACGGGAACTGATTGGCTGTCAAGATTTAAACCAGGAAGTGTAGGTCTTGGTTTAGTGTAACACTTTAAAACAGTAGTGCTATTTCTCATAGTGGCTTGCTTTATAACGTGCTGCAAGATGAGATTATATATGTTGTTCGGTGACTGAGTCCCTAAATTGTTTACGCTCTCTGTGTCCTTCATGCCTCTCTGCACATGCTTTCTAAAAGGTCAGGAATATTTTGCTAGCGTTTTGATAATTTATATTTGTTCGAATTACTATAATCTAGTAGAAAATCACCTCGGCCAATAAATCACTTTCAGGCATTCTTACATAATGCAAAGCCAGCCTTTATTGCAAAGCCATACAAAAGGGGATGATGGACGGAACGTCTGAGCCAATCAAACACTCTCCCCCAGTCAACTGATCTGGGTTTAATCCATCATCATTCTTTAGCTCACTCCACCACCCCAGTTCAGACATGGCCATATGCAAATCAGTCTGACCCTGTGCCTCATGGGAACAGTCCAGCCCGAACTGCCAAGCCATGTCTTCCCTGGACCGGAAACAAGCATCCTAGGACCGGTTTCTGGCATTTCAGCCGTCATCAGCCAGGCTTGCTTGAATCCAGTGGCAAAGTGAGCAAGGGTCCCACGTCTGGGCATACCCCGCCAACTTAGGGCGACCAAAGCGATACAAAAGGGGATGATGGACGGAACGTCTGAGCCAATCAAACACTCTCCCCCAGTCAACTGATCTGGGTTTAATCCATCATCATTCTTTTGCTCACTCCACCACCCCAGTTCAGACATGGCCATATGCAAATCAGTCTGACCCTGTGCCTCATGGGAACAGTCCAGCCCGAACTGCCAAGCCATGTCTTCCCTGGACCGGAAACAAGCATCCTAGGACCGGTTTCTGGCATTTCAGCCGTCATCAGCCAGGCTTGCTTGAATCCAGTGGCAAAGTGAGCAAGGGTCCCACGTCTGGGCATACCCCCGCCAACTTAGGGCGACCAAAGCGATACAAAAGGGGATGATGGACGGAACGTCTGAGCCAATCAAACACTCTCCCCCAGTCAACTGATCTGGGTTTAATCCATCATCATTCTTTAGCTCACTCCACCACCCCAGTTCAGACATGGCCATATGCAAATCAGTCTGACCCTGTGCCTCATGGGAACAGTCCAGCCCGAACTGCCAAGCCATGTCTTCCCTGGACCGGAAACAAGCATCCTAGGACCGGTTTCTGGCATTTCAGCCGTCATCAGCCAGGCTTGCTTGAATCCAGTGGCAAAGTGAGCAAGGGTCCCACGCCTGGGCATACCCCCGCCAACTTAGGGCGACCAAAGCGATACAAAAGGGGATGATGGACGGAACGCCTGAGCCAATCAAACACTCTCCCCCAGTCAACTGATCTGGGTTTAATCCATCATCATTCTTTAGCTCACTCCACCACCCCAGTTCAGACATGGCCATATGCAAATCAGTCTGACCCTGTGCCTCATGGGAACAGTCCAGCCCGAACTGCCAAGCCATGTCTTCCCTGGACCGGAAACAAGCATCCTAGGACCGGTTTCTGGCATTTCAGCCGTCATCAGCCAGGCTTGCTTGAATCCAGTGGCAAAGTGAGCAAGGGTCCCACGTCTGGGCATACCCCCGCCAACTTAGGGCGACCAAAGCCAGCCGTCAGTGTTTGGAAGTCACCCGAGGTAAGATATACAACAAACATCAATTTGATCCCCAGTGTCTGAGTCATCAAGAAAATAGCTTGTTCAAGGTTTGTGTTTCTCATCTTACAGTTTACTTTTTTAATAAAAAAAATCAAAGTTAAGATGACCACACTGTATAACATTTTTACTACATCTATGCCTGAAATATCTCTCCTTGTTTTAGCCCTGGTGTCTTTTTTTTAGGTATTTAGACTGGTTTACGGAAGTAGCGAAGGTGCTTTTAGTTAATCTGCTTAATCTAGGTCTCTTTCTGAGAGGCATAAGAAGTACTAACTCAAGTAACTGTTTGCTCTTCGGCAAGATAGATGACTCATCTTAGTACCCATGATATCTTTTTAATGGGTTATGCATACATATATTTTTATTTGCATTCCTCAATCCCCAAAATTTGTCCGGTCTTAATAAACCTAGGTAAGAAATACCTGATTTTATTCGAGTCTTTAACATTCCAAATATACCTTCTGGTTTAGGGAAAGCCAAGGCTTGGCAGTTTGGGCTGGACTGCTCCAATTGGAGAAGGGTAAAGTCTGATTTTCGCATAGATGGGTCCAAACTGAGGTCGCATGGTGTGCAAAATAACGATGGATTATGTTGAGGCCCGAGTGATTACAAGTGGCTGAGAATAATTCAAGTACTCCATCCATCACTGTATTGTATACCTACTTTTAGAAAGTTGGAATTTTCCTGCCATAGCCATTAAGTGCCTGTAGACTGTCTCTGGTTAACTTGACTGGGCGTAGTTGACAGTTGGGCTTTGTGTATTTCTCCCAAACAGGCTCACACAATAGAGAGCTTAAGTGTGCTTGGATGGGCCATCACTGGCAGGATGGGAGGGCGCATCTAGGCCCAGCCCTACTTTCACTTGAATAGCCTATGTCCTGCCTCCAAACAAATAGATGCATACCCCATGTAGTAAGTCTGGAGCCAGGGCAGGAGAGGAAGGATGCCTAGGGACTTCAAAGCGAAACCTCTAGAAGCTTCTCCCACCTCACAGAGGAAGGCTACCAGGTATAAATACTGGACCTCGGACACCACTGACTCAGTACAGTTCTGGACCTGTGAATACTCTGCCAGGAAGAAGGACTGCTGTGCTGCTGAAAGATCTGCCACTCTGCTGGACTGCCGCTCTGAAGGACTGCTGCCCTGCCATGCTGCCCTGCTGCAGAGGCTAATTGACTGGCTTCCTGACTGGAGCCTCAGGGACAGAAAGCTCCAACAACCTTGAAAGCAGCACCTGGACTATGCCATCTGTGAGTCTACCCCACCAAGTGGTGCCACCCAAGTTCTGGACCCTTAGAGGTTGGCATAAGGTGCTCTGCCAGCCTCTGTGGATCCAACATTACCAACGCATATCCTCTCCTGCGCGGTGCAACCCAGAGCACAGCCGACACATTGCAGCTACCTTGTGGATCAGAACCTTTACAAAGACCTGCATTGCAGCCCATTGCCTCATCTGAAGCGCAGCTGCGCAATGCATCCTCTGCGCAGGCCTTGCTTCCTTCATCAACGGCAGCCTCGACACCGGACTCGACATTCCAGCATCGCAGCTCCTCAGAACTGACGCACGCTCCAACTGAGTGGTGCATTCACCATGCAAGCCCTCATTGACAGGATCCTCAATGATGATGCAGGGCCTCACATCACAGCCTCGCCGCATCTCAGAACTGCCACATAGCTTCGTTGCATGACACATCTTTGATATGAACACGTGCAAAGCTGTGCAAACCAGGATTTAAGGTACTTTGTTCAGCATGTCTGACTGGGCCCCTGTAGCCAGCCTATGCTCTATCTCGGTCAGCCTGAACTTGTGACTTGGTACCTGATCATGAGTTTGGTGGATAGGTTTACTCCATCACAAACATGATGGTTATCCAGTCCCCCAAATTACAATTCCATTATAACTTATGGAATTTGTAATATGATGGACGGAATATCATTCACGTTTGTGATGGAGTATCCCATACGCCAAGACCCAAATGATGCCCTTTGTCTCGGTCCAGCGTGACCAGATAGCCCCAATTGGTGCTTTGTGCTTTTTGGTGCTATTTTTATTGAAATCTTTAAACCTGCATATCTCCTATTCTACTAATTGATTTTTTGTTGTTTTGGTCTTATTTTATATATAAAAAATTACTCTATTGTTTTAAACTTGTGTGGGATCCTTTTGTGGTGTGTTTTCACTGTGTTACTCAGTAGCGGCCCGTGGTGGGAGTGCTGCCGGGCGGTGACGCGGGGGAGGGGCAGGGTGGGGGGTAGTAAACTATGGAATACGGCCGCACAGAGGTAAGTAAACAAATAAATAAATAAAACGAATTTCGTTGCTCGCGCTGCATCGCATTTGGCTGTAGCATGCTGTGCTTGTGAGGCATATTAATGCCCATGGATCCTTGGCATCTGAGCACACTTACTGCTATGGCTGCTACTTCATGACGTATATGAAGACATTTCGGGATCTCTATTCATAAGCCTTTATTTATATCATCACTACTGCTCACTGTGGCTTGCAATTTCCTAATGGCCTAGTAAAAATAAATGCGAATGGAATGTAGTTGACATAATGGACGATACTACATAATTTTTAAGTGACAAATTTTAAAGTGAAATTGCTTAAACATATTTTTTGAACCGGTTGTAATGCATTTATCTCTTACACATTTTTTTGCGTCAATTATGGTTAAAAAAAATGCATCATTTGCCAGCATTGTTTTGATAAATCGCCTACACTGGATAAGCCCCAACTCCCATGGGAGCACAAGGTTTGCCTGGCCGTCCATGAAAGAACTGGAATATTTCATGAGTCTCCCTTCAGAATCTCTAGACATATGGGCAATTCTTGTGAACATTTTGATTTAGAAGGCAATAAATACCATTTGTTACCAACAATTTTCAAGGGGGAGCCCCATGCATCTCGGAAACAATTTGTTAAAGTCATAATTGCTGAAAGTGTTAACTCTTTTAGTGCATTACGTGGGAGGCATTTACGCCCAACCAAGTTCAGTGTGTACAAGGCATGAATATCTCTTTGATACACACCATACGATTCGAAGTATTTGGAGTATGTTTTAGAGACTCCAGGGGCATATTAGCAAGGGCACTATCGCCGCTTTAGCGGCACTTTTGCCGCTAAAGCGGCGATATTTATATCGCCTTATCAGCAAACTGTCTCTAACAGCAGTTAGCGACAGTTTGCGGGCATTAGCGCACGTTTTTACCGCTTTGCATGTCAGCGATATTTATCGCTAATGACATGCAAAGTGGGCGTTCCCGACGAACAAACCTGGGAAACACTCGCTAACAGGCCTATCGCCTATTAGCAAGGTGGCCATGGCCCCAGTTAGCGACGTGAAAAGTCGCGCTAACCGGGTCATCGCCATTTATTTAACACCTGCAATTAGCAGGTGTTAGCCATACCTAACATGGGGGTGGATTATGCTGATACGACCACAGGGTCGTATCAGCAAGGTGTTCTCCCTTCTCCATGCAACATCGCTGGTTTTTCAGCGATGTTGGCCCATTTCCTCGCTATCGCTGGAATATTCATCGCCATAGCGCTAATCGTTGCTAATACAGCGTTAGCGTGGCGATATATTCCAGCGATAGCCGGCGATAAAAATAATCACGCTAAGCAGGGTTAGCGATGATTATCGCCTCTTCTTGCTAATATGCCCCTCCAATTTTTACTCAGACAGCAGTGTGTTACCAAACTCCGGAATTTTAATTGGCTCATAGCCAATTATCATCTCCAAAAACAAATCATTGCTAAAAGCATATGCCAGCCCAATCACCAACACAATCCATAAAACCTCTCTCTTCAAATAGGGCATCATCCCCCTAATTTCCAAGTGTCTGAAGACTGGTAGAGGATGCAGGAGCCTCCTTGCCCCCTTGGCACTGTACAGTATTCAGGCTCCCACCTCATGCCTCAGAGCAACAGTCTCCAATCAGTAAAGGGGGATAGATTGATTCATCTGGGAAGTGCACACTCCAGTAGAATAATAGCTATATTTCCTATTGCATAGTGTCATGCTGCTGCTATTGCTGATGTCGTTTGAAATACATAATTATCACTCACAGTCATCCCCCAAGCCACCTCCACACCAAATTGGATTTTACTCCCTATAAAGGCTAATATAGGATCAATCCTGGGACATTCGGAGACCACCCCCGACATTGTGTTTTCTGTGTGTGTTGTTACGTGACCACCAGAGCCGGAAAAAGATGAACAAAGTTTCAAGCCAATGGCTTGAAGATTCTGGTCCAGAATGTCAATAGGTTGAAGGGGCAGACACAAAGCCGTCAACCACAGACCTAAAAAAAGTTATCATCTTGTGGGCTCCTACTTTAGGTGTGATAAAGACTACTTAGGGTCTCTCTCTCTCTCTTCCTCTCTCCTACTCTGTCTTTCTCACTCTTTTCTTATTCCGGCAATAAAACAAAAAATATGCAAGTTAAGTTGATTGACCTTAGCAGAATGTTGATATAATTTTTAATTTGTTGATCCCATCTCTTTTTAGCCGAGTTTTTCATCAGCATGTTGGTTTGTAATGGAATCAATAAATATTAATAACTGAAAACCAGCCGTAATATTCCAGGAGAGCTAGTATTATGCAAACAGTTTTGAATCATTAGCAATATGGCATTGATTGAGGCCATCTGGTGCATGGGCGATTACATTAAAATGAATTCCGAGTGCAATGAATCTTGGCTGAGGACCAAGCTTTTCTCTTAATTGGTATTTTACTAGTTACCTCAAAAATACTTCATCTCTCTGATTTATGCTTTTTTGTCCAGTGCAAAAGAACAATTAGCAAGGAAAGATCGTTAAAATGAATAAAACACAGATCATTTCTTGTTTTTTTTCGTGTTGTGTAGTAACAGAACCAGCAAGTCAAACCCCATTTCTAAAAGAAACAATTTCGATAAGAATTCTTTGCTTTTGAGCTCGTGAAACCTGGAAAAGACGATTGTCTTGGCCTAGCAGCCATTTTATAAAAGTGCTGGGCTAAAAGTTTCTCTGTAATTCAAATTATAGGAGTGCATTTTTGTTCGATTTAAAAATATTAAAGCAGCAATTAAGGATAAACAGATATAAGGACAGCATTTAAAATTACACTTAGCACAATGAGGGCATCATTTTATAAACTGTTACTTGAGGAACCTGGCTACATTGTTTAACAAGCTTTGGCAAAGTCAGTAGGTCTAAGCTCTCTTAATTCGAGCTATTGACTCTGACAATACTTGTTTTATTAGAATTGACAAGCAATACATGTAGCTGCATGAAACAAAACCGATTGCAAGATGCCCACCATAGCATTGTGACACATGTACCCATGTGCATTGTGATGCATGAATGCATGTGTGTTGTAGAACATGCATGCGCGTGCATTGTGATGACATTTTTGAATGGTACGTTCAAAATAATAACAAAATGAAAAACAAAGTGTGCACTAGTGAAAAAAAACTAAGCGAGTAGTAACCTTTTCCAACTGCCGGGTCCTCATAAAAAGTAAACAAATAAATATAAAAAATATATTAAATGGGGAGCAGGATGGAGAGTTGGGGAGGGGACGTGGGAGTGAAAATAAAGCATGCATGGGGCAGACAAACAAACAAGGTAGAGACCAAGGAGAAACATGCCCTCCCATAAGATGCTGCATGTTCACCTAATCACAACACTGAGACCGCTGGGTGGGACAAACATAAAAATAGTGAGGAAAGCCACCATCAAATCAAGAACAGATACATGAGATAGCCAACAAAGCCCTCTGATCATGATCAAGTGGCTGACCCAAAGCCCTCGCTAAGCTTATGTTATGTTTTGAAAATAATAGATCTGCTAACAACAGCAAACTCTGGGGCATATTCTCAAGGAGCTATCGCCGAGCTATTGGCACTTTAACGCATCCAAAGTCGCGCTAAATTTATTGCCCCTTTCACAAGCTGGTGCTAACAGCCCATAACATCAGTTTTCCTGCGAAAGCAGTCGCAAAAAACATCGCCACAGATGACCCCGGCAACTAACGCTAATGAGATGCAGAGTAGGCGTTCCCGAGCAAAAAGCCGCGACAACACCACAACGCAACATTCTCAATGACCAGCCACATCGGCGATAGGAACACAAAACAGGCGATACAGCACGTTACCAGCAGGAAATTAACACCTGCTCTGACCTGGTGCAAAGTCGGACGTCAACCTGCACAAGAAAAGGGAGCCCAGCCCACAGCTACACCTGAAAAACAACAGATGCCATGGAGCCACTCACCATGCACCCCGGAGCCCCGAGAGGGCAACAGCACCCACCGCCACCACCCCCAGGACCGCAACCCACCCTACTGACCCCCCGGACCACCACAGAGGCAGCGCAGACAAAAGACAGCGGACCTACAGGAAATGCACCAGCCCCACAGACCTAACACCAGACAATGCCAATGCCCACCACAGGCCCAAAAGGACAACCATCCACCGAATCCTGAACATCATTGCCCACAGGCTGACGGTACCAGCACAGCGGACAACCAACATCCCTCCGCAGACAAAGCTGCTGGCTGTGCTGCACCTGTTGGCCTCTGGTATCCCCCCAAACAACAACCGCCTGAGTCGGAGGAGTCTCATAGCCAGCCCCATCCAAGTTCCTCACACCTGTCCTGGATGCCCTCACCAGCTAGGGACCCCAGCACCCATACATCCCCCACAATGCGCAGGAACAGCTGGAGACCAAGCAAGGACTATACGCGATAGCTGGATCCCCGCATGTGTCCGGGGCAATCGACTGCACATTTGTCCCACTTGTGCCCCCTGCCAACACTGCACACAATTAACGCAACAGAAAGCACACGCATCCCATCAACATGCAGGCAATAGTGGACCACAGGGGACTCCTCACCAATGTCATAGCCAACTACCCAGGCAGTGTGCATGATCCCTTCATCTTCCGACAGTCCAACATCAACCAGCGCTTCCAGGATGGCACCCATGGGAATGCACTGCTCGTTGGCAAGTACCAAATGAACACACCACACACCTCAACCCCACAATCATGCAACTCACAACTCTGGCACTGCAAAAGTCACAAAATCACATACAACATGCCAAACAACATGCCCCCCCACCAGACACGACAGCACAACTTACTGTGGCAACCTTGGTTAGCCATGTACATGAGCCATCAACGGCATGGCACCTCAGCCACACAATACCGGAATGTGGGGAGAGGTGGGAACCAGGCATGTGCGAAGGAGGCAAGTGACCCATGAATGAGAATGTACACAATGCCAAGTGTGGCGGAGATGTGCTGGACAGACTGCAGTATGCAGACCACAGACAGCCATCATTCACCGAACCCAGGGCGGTGAGGGCTTGACACATGTGCGCACAAGTCGTTGTTCTTGGATAATATTGTTCTCAATTCAAATAGCAATGCTCAACTCCCCGTGGCCCACCGCTCACAGGCCACAATCCACAATGAAACAATACCAATAGGAAAGGAGCGTATCCCCTTCTTTCAATGTTATCAATCAATTATTGAATTTCTCAAAGAAAGTCCAGTCCACAGGCCATTTTTTCAGTTCCAAAGAATTTTTGTTCCAAATTTATTAAAGAAAGAACATCATATAATGTCATTCATTCAATTTCATCAAATCTTTTCAGACAATTTCATCAAATCTTTTCAGCCTACGCTGCTTCGTCCTCACCTGGACTTCATCAGGGCTTGTTCAATTCTTGTTGGACCTTTATTCATATCACAAGCGCTCCCATGAATAACCTCTTTATTTCATGTAACCAATTTCTTATACATTCCTCACGATCAATCCGTAATCGACGTCCTGATTTTCACACTATCTCATTCACGAATACTGTGTTCTTGTTTCACATCAACAGTTTTTGCTCAGTCCTCACGATCTTCCTTACTCCATATTCTGTAGTCCTCTCTTTCACAATCACAAGTGCTGCATTCTTCTCTACTTCTGTAAGTCATTCCCATGAGCAGCCGGTCCGATAAATCCCGCCGTCAGTTACATGAAAGAAAGAGGTTATTCATGGGAGCGCTTAAAAAAGATGCACGTTTGACAACAAGAATTGAACAAGCCCTGATGAAGTCCAGGTTAGGACGAAACGCGTAGGCTGAATAGATTTGATGAAATTGTCTGAAAAGATTTGATGAAATTGAATGAATGACATTATATGATGTTCTTTCTTTAATAAATTTGGAACAAAAATTCTTTGGAACTGAAAAAATGGGCTGTGGACTGGACTTTCTTTGAGAAATTCAATAATTGATTGATAACATTGAAAGAAGGGGATACGCTCCTTTCCTATTGGTATTGTTTCACAGACATAGCCATGTCTACATGCACTGCTGGTGTTTGGAGTGTAGTGGACAGTGGACGCAACCATGTCACCCCAGCCAGTGGGGAAGATCGCGGAAATGTAGCTTGTGACGTCCCCCCCTGTAAGCGTGTGCGGAGTGGGGTGGCCCGGAGGACGCCAGGCCAGCGTAGGGGTGCGAATAAAAAGCACGTAGCTCTGGGCGTGGTTCTCTTCCGGAATGCCCAACGAGTCTGCCAGGGTGGCGCCTCCCACCCCTCTACGAGGCCGACACCGTCGCCGTGAGCGGTGTGGCCTGCGATCCTGTGCTCCTGCTGCACCCCGGGCCGCTGGACCCTGAACCCATCATGCCCACCCCTGCGCAGCCAGGCCTCATTGCTCACCTGCCGACACCGGCGTGTGTTGAAGAGGGCCCACCACGTGCCGGTGCAAGCTCCAAGCCCGAAGCCCGGGACCTTGGCAGCCTCCTCAGACCATCACGGCCTCCGCGACACATGCCCGCTTTACTCCTTTCTCGTTGACGTACTCCACCGCTGCCTCCGGCCTACACTACGGTCAAGTAGGTTACACATTTGGAACTGAGTCTTGATTATGCAATGGCAGAGTACACACCTTATGGCTGAGTTTATATCACTGTACTCCCTTCGATGTGGTGCCACCAACTCTGTGCATAGCATTGAACTACACCTGTCTGTGGTCCCTTGCTGACTACTGCCTTCGCCCTACACTGCGGTCGAGTGGGTCACACATGTGGAACTGAGTCTTGATGTTTGCATGGCGGAGTTCATATCAATATACGCAAGGAGACGAGTAAGAGGAAGACGCGGTTCAGTCCGGAGGAGAAGAGGATCATTGTTACGGAGGTGATCGAACACTGCCGACAACTGCTCTGGTGTCACTAACTCTGTGCATCGCGGGCCAACGACATGTAGCTGTGGGCCCCTGCTGACTGCTGCCTCGGGCCTACACTGCTGTCAAGTAGGTCACACATCTAGAACTGAGTCTTGATTACCCAATGGCCGAGTACACATATCAATGCTGAGTTTTAATCACTATACTCCCTTCGATGTGGTGACACAAAGTATGTGCATGGCATCCCAACCACACGTGTCTGTGGGCCCTTGATGACTATGCCTTCGGACTACACTGCGGTCGAGTAGGTCACACATTGGGAATTCAGTCATGATTCATTTATAGCAGACTTGATATCATTGTACTGGCCTCATCGCAGACTGCATCCCCTTGCAGCTCCGGTGCCACTAAGTCTGTTCCCCGACATCCATGGACACTTTCTGTTTGAACTTTGGTGGCGACTGAGTCTATGGACTGGGGGTTGTCTTCATCATCATGTCAGTGATACTGACTTTGTGGCAAATACGAGGCTGTAGCATTCCACTCCTCCATTTGCCGCTTCCGGCCAGCCGGCTTCTGCCCTCTGCATCATGCCCTGGAGGACACCTTCCACTGTCCCCCGCAAACCTCCACTACATTCACCTTCGACATCGACGAGGACCCGCTCACCTCGCATGGCCTTATCTCACTGCACCTCAAGTCACCGTCCCGTGGCGGTGTGCCTGTGCCGGCAGCAGTGCATCCGGGGCCACTAACTCTGTGCAGCTCAAGTCATGGCCCCTGTCTGATAGCATATTGGATGGCCTCTGGGTCGACGGACTGGGGGTCATCAAGGCCATGTGTCTGTGGCCCTGCGCTGTCCGCTGCCTCCGGCCTCAACTGCGGTCCACCTGGGCTCACACATCAAATCGAATCCTGACCTGCCCGGACGTCGCATCACCGCAGGATGCACACGCCACCACCGCCAGGACCAACTCCAAACAACAGGTGCCAGAGTCGGAAGTGTCTTACTGCCGGACTATCAGAGTTGCTCACACCTGTCGTGGGTGCCATCATCAGCTTGATACCCTGCTCAGCTCTTCAGGTGCCACTGACTCAATGCACCACAAATCATGGACCATTCTGCTTGCATGCTGGGTGCACACTGTACTTTCTCCGGGCACCACCATGATGCTTCACAGTTGTTTCTGTTATGCTGGTGTTTTCTGTTTCCGCTTTTATTGTGATCACTGTTCAAGTTGTCGCCAGCATCAACGACTCCATGAGGGCTGGCTTACACTCACCCCACACACATCCAGCACATGCGTCACTGTACATGTGACCATGCCAATAAAGGTGTCAAGCGCACGTGCCCGTAGCCATTTCAACGAACTATCTGAGTGTGTCCGTGTGCTCATGATGTATGCATTAGGGCCCCGGGCCCTACAACATTACATTGTGCCATGTACAGAGGACACAGCCCTGTCACCGCAGGCAGCGGGTGAGACATTGCACATGTAGCTTTGTCGTCCCCCACTCAATACGAAAGAGGAGTGACCTGGGCCGGCGTACGGCAGTCCAATGTGGGGGTGTGGATGATTATCCCGTGCCTCTGGGTGTGGTTCAGTACTGGAAATGTGCAAAGGCATGTGTCTCTGTCGCAGTGTGGGTCTCCGTTGGGGAGTGTAGGTGGTCCCTGATGGGACTTGGACACCCACGTATGTGATCTAGTTCGTCTTCCATGAGGTAGTACCCCACCCGCACCTGTTCGGCCAGCCCCTTCTGGCAGTCTGACAGCTGCCCTTGGAATGGGATGTGTGCTTAGGTGGGCTGCTGGGAGCCAGCCGGGTGGGTGGGTGTGTCCAGCTGTGTTGTCCATGCAGGGGGTGGTGTATCCTCGATGCAGCGGGGCTGCCTAGCTCCTGGAGCTCTATTGCCTGGGATGCCCATGGACTGTTGTGGGGCGTCGGTGTCGGAAGTGTGGAGGTCCTCTTCAGCCTCACTGATGGGTTGTCAGGTCTGCTCTGCTGGAGGTGTTGTTTGTCCCTCTGCAATGTGAAGGGGAGATGCTTGTTGACATTGTGTTGGCATGTATGTTGACGCATTGTTCGAGTTTACATACAGACTGCATGACAATGTACATTGTGACTGTTTGGGAGGGGCGGACTATTTGATGCGTGATAGTGGACATTTGGACTACATGAGGTGGGTGATGTTGAACACATACATTTTCATCTCACAGTTTCCTGCTATGTCAGATGTGATTGGCCATTTTCTACGCACAGGCGGACCCAGTTGTGTCCTCTGTTCTGCAGTGTAAGTGTTGCACTGTGTCCCACATTGTCGTCCATGTGGATGTGCTGTGATTGCTAGGTGTGTGTGCTGCATTGTGTGAGAGTCGCACCTGCAGCTGTGATTTTGCTACCCCTTATCCCTTGGAGGCGGTGTGCCTTTGGCTTTCGTGCTTTTGAGGTGCTGTGATGTTGGCGACTTGGGTCATTTGTGCTCTTGGAAGGTTTTTGTACTCTTGTGCATTGTTTGTCTGCAGATGTATTGTTGAAGACAGTGGTTGTTTGTGCACGTGGATGTGTCAGAGTGTGACCTGCTCCTTCCGGATGTGGTCCACACTCAGGGGCCGATTCCGATCTCGGCCGGTAGGGCACCGAATCGGATTCGGCTTAACCGGATCCGATTCGGAGCCCTCTTTCCCGACCGATTCGTATGTGCGTCCGGCCGAGCGAGTACGATGCGAGCGCACGCAAAATCGCCGACCGACTCGTTCCCGGGTCCGACCGCTCCGACCGACTCGCACGGACACGACTCGCACCGCACAATGGAGACGTTCCCCGGCCGGGCAAGTACGATGCGCGCCCGAGCAGTCCGACCGACTCGCACCGTCCGGCTTGAAAGAGCAGTCGGAGCCGGACTTTGGGGGTCCGTGTCGGACTCCCTGTACGCGTAGCCACGCGAGTCGCACACAGGGGGGACCCATGGGTCCCCCCTACCTGTGCATGTACGCCGCGAGTCGCATCGAGGCGTACCCGCTGTAGGGGGCACCCTTGTTCGCCTCGCAACCATTGAGTCAATGGGACCCCGCGTACGCGTTGTACGTCCGGCTCCCATTGACTTCAATGGGAGTCCGACCGACTCGAGTCCGATTGCATGCGTGCGCATCGTACTCGTTCGGTCAGACTGCCAGAGTCCGATTCGGTCGGAAATCTCTCTGGGTCCAGCTCGGTCGGAGTGATTTCCGGCCTGAATCGGAATCGCCCCTCAGTCTCGAGGCGTGCACAGTGTCATGGTGATTGTACTCCGGCTATGCTGCTCGTCATGTGGTGTCACTTGCGTTGTCAGTGTGGCTCTCGCATACGCATCTTTGCTGTGTTTCGCACTGGTGCATGTGTGTGTTGTGGAATTGGTGTTGTGTGGGGTGGGACCCCTTCGGGCACATGGTGTACGGGGGCCTACTTGATGTTTGTATGTGTGCTGCAGTGTTCCACGAGGATCAGGGACATGACCCAGGGTCGTTGTGGGTGTGCGGTGTGCTACACGTGGTTGTGCATGTGTGCCATTGTGCCCGTCCCCCCAGTCCCTGTTCGCTACTCACCCTGTTGATGTTGTGTCAAGTCATGGCGAGCAGGGTCCGGACTCCAGACTTCTTGCACCGTCTCCACAGTAATGACTGTGGCCACCATTTGCTCCAGCTCCTGCTGTGGCGCAGGACTCCCACCTCCATTCGCCATTGCCGCCTTCCTGTTGGCAGTGGGTTTCTGCTTGGTTTGGCTTTTGACATCGTGCCAGCGCATCTTGGCCTCCTCTGCACTCTGACTGCATTCACGATGGGATGGCATTTTTCCGTCTGCATTGCCAATGACACGGTGGTGGTGACGGACAGTTGTTGTTGGTGCTCTGTCACCTCTGTGACGACGATCGGGTTTTCCTGCGGACTGTACCCCGTCTTCCTCTTCCTCTTCTCCTTGGCCTTCCGAGGTTCCTTGCTGGTTGTCTGTGGGGCTTGTGGAGTTCGTGTTGACCTGGGCACTGGTCCCGGGTGCATCCATGTTGCTGCGCAGTTCGATTTGTTTATGGTGTGTTTTTCTTGTTCAGCTTTTATGGTGCATTTTCCCGCCAGACACGAGGGTATTGCAGGACTATCGCTGGTTGTCGCAGTTTTTTTTTCGAGGTTGGCCTCATCGCAACTTTATTCGCATTTTTTCGGCGTCGCGTTATTTTTAACGCGGTCTTTTGACGCGTTATCGTGGGACTATCGCATGGTGACGCCAGGTTGAGAATGCTACGTTAACACGGGGTTGTTTTCCCGCAATGGACTGCGATGTGCAAAGTTGCGTTAAGCTAAACTTGCGGTGGTTATCACACGTTCTTCTGAATATGCCCCTCTGTCTGTAGCTGAGACCTGAAAATGTACTTAGCCAGCAATTTGTTGTCTGACCTGTTGGCAAGATAAAAAGCAGGGATTGTCCTATTTAATTTACAAAAGGGTCCCTTATTTTCTATCTGAAGGAAAAATATTTCATGCTTCCACTTCCTTGTTGATTTGCCACAAGCAAGAGCTCATAATTCAGACTTAATTTGCCAAAATCATTGTTCAGGCTTATTGAGGCCACGGTATTCAGCCTACATTGGCCACCTTTTATTGTTTCTGAAACATGTTGTTATGTCTTCTTCTCAAAGGAAGCCATGAAAAATCTAAATCCTAGGCTCCATTGCAACAGCAGCAAAATTCCAACTGCAAAGTAAGCCAGGAAAATCTATTAGGTGTAGGATGACATAATTTGGAAAATTCTCTTTTGTCTTCTGCATCCCAAAGCAGTTTTTCAATGAGGGAGAATCTTGACAGTTTCCATGAGGGGGATTGAAACTTTCATGAATCCTGCTTAATTATTGTTATTGTTAAATCGAATTAAAGGTTTTGGAGATGCTACAAAAATACCATCTTGATTCTGCGATAGGCTGACTAGATATTTCCAAATAGACCTTAGTCAAGGGCTTACGTTTGTCTGCTTGCTTTGCCAAGGGCATGCTCTGGCAAGACGTGGCTTGGATTTCCTTGGTTACTAAGAACCTTTGCATTGAAAGTGGCCGACTCCAACTCTTGGATCATAACATAGGTCATAGATACAAGTCTTTACAGAAGCTCCTTGAACCCTAGAGACTGCGACTTAAGCAGTAGGACAAAAAGTGAAGAAGATCTCCCTCTTGTGCTAAGTATTGTTTCTCGTAGACAGAGTCACTTACAGACATTATCATCTTTTGCAGCAGATCCTGAGTGAACTCATGTGCACACATGTGTGGGCTGAGCATGTGAGACTACTGTCTAGTTCAACTCTGTATCTGCAGACAGGTAGCCTGCCACAACCGGGGGCCCACAGGAATTGGTGCTGAACTGGTGTAGCCCTTATAATGTGTATGGGCATACATAGCATAGATCTGCAGTGATTATTGAAAAGGCTGTGTGCTCACTGCATTATACCATATAGATGAAATTTGTGCCACAGCAGTTTCACCATACTTGGGCCATCCAGGTATCAATTTTAGGTTAAACGTGTACACCGAATGCAGATCCACTGTCACTGATATCAGTACTACTTATGGAACTTGGAAAATTATCAAATTTTCCTTTGTCCCCCTACTGGGCCTAGTTAATTATTATGCTGTCTAGCAGGAGGACCAAAGGCATCCCCACACAAAAGAGTGTTTGGACCAATTCTTGGGAAAGGAAGGGGTTGGAAGGAAATGTGCTTGTGTTGAATAACTGTTCACTCTGCACCTGGACAAGCCCTAGCCTACTGGAACAAAGGAGGAAGTCAAGACCTCTGGAGCCAAACGCAGGAGGGGCTCCCCTCTGACTTTTTGGTGGAAAGGGATTAGACAGCTGTGTCATTTGGTGTGGGTCTCTGATTTCCAGAGAAGGTCTTGTTATAGCTCACTTCAAGTCACCATCCCAGGATGTTGTGTAGGAGGATTAAGCAGAGAGGCATACCTTTCAGAATTTTCACTCCCACCTAAAAACCCCTGCTCAAGGGAGAGACACTTAAGAAATCACTGGACCTGGGAGGGATGACAGCAAGCAAATGCTCAGCTGGAAAGAGAAGTCATCTTAAGCCACTGCAAGGATAGACTGAAGGACATTGACTCCAATTGGCAGCCAGGGACTGAAAGAGTTTCTCCAGGGCCAGTGGTGCTGACCACCCTTTGTTTACTGAGGAACAGCTGGCATAATGATCTGCGGGGAGAACCTCCAGGCTTCGCTTGGGACTTTTGTGGACTGGCACAGGCTCCATTGCCACACAGGCGCACTGCATGTAGCCAGGCCACAGTGACCTTTTGACCACATTGAACCATGAGAGGTTACATTTTCCTGTCGTGGCTCGAATACTTCCTTTAATCCTGACCCCAGGATGTTCCAATAAAATTAAATTTTAACATACCAGGGAGTTAGTTTTAACTTTCACTACCCTCACATACTCCCTACACACCCGGCTCATCTTAAGATTTTAGTATACCTCTTTCCAACAACACTTAAAACATCCCTGAGCTCCTCCCTCACAGTGAGGGGGTTGTAGCCCGCATTATGACTAGGATCGCAGTGCGAGGAGGTTCCCGATGATGAAGCATGCCACCCACGGGTGGGTGAGGGAATTTGTCCTATAAAAGGGAATCCCCCACTCTCCGCTGCTATTTGTTATGACCCAGGGTGGCTTGTCTGTATTGGAATAATATTGCCATTCATCAGCAATGTGTATGCAGATATGCTAACAGAAATTACAATTTTTAACTATAATAGATTTTAATCTTTTGCTATATGATGGGCTTATTTTTTAAAGTAGAGATTCTAATTATCGGCATAATTCATCCATTTAGGAGTCACCATGGGATTCAGCAGGAGTGCCTGGCAGAAAGGGTACAGGAAATCACCAACTATGACGTTTATGAAGTCCAGGAAACAATGAACAGTGGGCACAGTGTTCAATGCACGGCACACATACATATTTGTCATTTAAAAAACACACTTCCATGAAATGTCTGTGATTGCTGTCCGGCAGATGGACCAACTCCAGGGGTATCTCTGATAGTGGCGGTACTGAAGAAAAACACAACAAAAAAACGCATCTGTGTCAACATGCTTACCAAACATGTCAATTGAAAGAGAAAGGCACCCAGGCCCTCATTTGAATGACATTATCAGCTCCCTTATCGGATCCTCCCTATTCTCAAAACGAGATCTGTTCAACGGTTACCATCAACTGGAGATTGATCTACCATCACGCTACATCACAATGTTCTCCACGCACCTGGGTCTTTTTCGCTACAAGCGACTAAGTTTCGGAATATCATCAGCAGCGGAAATATTTCAAGAGATTGTGAGGTGGGTGATCAAGCCGTAAAAAAACGTCTAAATACAGCAACAACAGCTTAGTATTTGATCGCTCGAATGAGGAGCACGACGAGGCACTACGAGAAGTCTGCAGCCAGCTGGAACCTGCTGGCCTGACTCTGAATGAAGACAAATATGAGCTGGGTAGGGAGAACTAGCGTTCTTTGGCCACATCTCTTCAGGGAAATGAATGGGACCGAATCCAAGCCAAGTAGTAATGTTGTGCAAAACAATGCCTCCAGCAGACGTAGCAGAGGTTAGGTAATTCCTGGGGCTGGCAAGTTACTGTGCTCGCTACATCAAGGATTTTGCCACAGTGAGCACGCCACTCTGTGAACTGACGAAACAGGGCAAGTCATTCCTCTGGACCTCGAAGTGTCACAGGGTGTTTGAAGACATCAGGCATGCAGTATCAGCAGTGGGCCAACTCGCCTTATTCGACGCATCCCCATGCACCAAGCTCACTGTTGACGCCAGCCAATGGGGCTAGGAGCCATTCTCACACAACACATGCCAGGAGAGACTTGCCCAGACAGATTGTTGCATATCCAAGAAGGAGCCTGTCATATATAGAAAGGGCATATTCGCAACTAGGAAACGAGAGCCTAGCAGTAGTGTGGGCATGTGAACAGTACCACATGTTAATCTACAGGAAGCCATTCACCATCGAGACAGATCACCAAGCACTAGTGACGATATATGGAAACCTGAACACAAAAATTCCACCGAGCATTGAAAGATGGGGGGTAAGCTTTATGGACTACAATTTCAAAATAGTGCACAAACCAGGAAAAGAGCATAACCCTGCTGATTACATGGCACGGCATTCCCTACCTCGCACACCAGAGAGCACGTCCATGGCTGAGGAGTACCTCAACTTTGTGCTGCGACAAAACACACCTGCCCCAATAACGATTGATGAACTGGTGCAAGAAAACAATGGATGATGCCACCTTACAAGCAGTCAAAAGCACTACAGAGCAACAGAGGTGGAGACATGTAAACAACAGCAGTCGAATAAGTGAAGGAGTCAAAAGAGAAGAAATGCTGGCCTTCAAACAAATACAAAAGGAGCTGTTGGAAACAGAATGAGGAATTCTACTTCGAGGAACAAGGATAGTGATACCAAAACACTACAGTGGCAGACCGTAAGCCGGGCACATGAGTCTCACAGGTGCATAGTGACAACTAAAAAAATGCTTAGGGAAAAAATATGGTTCCCGGGACATGATCATTTGGTCGAAGACATGATCATGAACTGTCAATTATTCCAGATAACTCGAAGGCCAGCAAAGCCAGAACAACTACGTATGTCTGACCTCCCCGGGGTGGTGTGGATGACAATGACCTATGAGTTCTATGGGCCACTGGTCATCGACGAATGCTCCCGGTTATCCATAGTATGTCATCAACATCAACAACTGCCACCCTACCAATACTAGAAGACATATTTGCAGCATGGGGCACCCCGCAGACACTGAAGACGGACAATGGACCACCATTTTCCAGAAAATAATTTTGCAGGTTCACGGTGTACCTGGGAATACATCACAGGAAATTAATAACTCTGTGGCCTCAAGAAAATGGAATGGTAGAAAGGTTCATGGGAAACATTAAAAAGGCCTTCCAACATAAAAAATTGGCACAGATCTCAGTGGGCCAAGTACTGTGCCAAATACTGTGAGACTATCACAACACCCTGCACAATTCCACTGGAAGATGCCCGGCAGAACTAGTGCTGGGGAGAACAAGCAGAACCAGATTGCCTCAACTGGAAGTAACCTGAGCACAGCAACATTGCTGAAAGAGATCAAGAGGCAAAGACGAAGATGAAACAGTATGCTGACACAAGGCGTCATGCAACAGCATCTGAATTAAAGCAAGGTGATCTAGTACTAGTGCGCCAATGGCAAACTAGGAAGCCAGACAGTACTTTCTCGAGTGAGCCACCAATGATAACAAACGTGAAAGGGTCCATGATAATGGCAGCATCTGGACTTTACTGCATCACCAGAAATAGCTCACACGTCAAAGGATTCATAACATCAGACTGTGAGGAAGGAGAGACAGTGCCAAGGAACAAAGCAAAGATCATGAAAGACAAAGATGAGGAATGCGTGGGAGGAGTACCTCACAGCAGCGAAGAACCGGCCAGGGCTGGAGCAACAGGGAAGGTACAAAGTGAGGAAACATAAGTGCCCCGCCCAAAGAGAGTGAGCAAAAGACCGAAAAGGCTCATTAAGGAACTAAAATGATGGGACAGAATGTCGCCAACTTCAGAGACAAAGTGAACAATGACAATTTTTGTTTTTCATTACTGTGTGTATGTTTCAATTTTATTATTGGGGTCTTTTCTTTTCTTTCTTTTCTTTTCTTTCTTTCACTTCGTTCGCTTCTTCTCAGTCTTGTTTCTCTTTGTGCTTTTTTTTTCTTTTCCACAAAAGGGGGAGATGTCGGAGCGATGTGCAGGTGGGTACTAGGACCCTGCACAGGACACAGGGGGAAGGGACTAACCAATGGACAACACTTCCGGTTAGGGAAGCGGGACGGGTTCATTCTCTGCATACCCCATGAGGAGGAAGGAAGTGCCTGCATGCACTGCGAAGCTAAGGAAAAAAAAAAAGATTCAGTACACCTACCGGCATTGTGTGTGCTGCTTGTGGGCTAGGGCCAAGAGGGACACGACAACCCGGAGCAAGAATAAAACAGATCATGAGAGGAACCATAAAGATTTTGCCAGTAAAGCACATAGAGATTGCATTTACAATTATCATAGCAAGTAGACAACTGGGTGATTAATCTATAAATATTCATGGTTTGAAACCGCCAGGCTTGCTCTTTGCTAATGCAGATGATCTGATGTTGCAGAAGAAGTATTGATTTCGGCTCGGTCATTATCTAGCACAACACATGTACAGCAGCATAGGCCTGCCTGCCTGCCCGGTATCTCTCCGACAGCTACCCGTCAGCAGCTCATATTCTACTTTGCTATCAGAGTTCTATTCTTTGAATGAGTCTGGTAATTTCTCAAGGTTTTGTGAGGCCCATCCTTTCACTACATCTTTTTTTAGTCAAGACAAAACTCTATTCACTGGTATGCACAAACTACAATCCACAAAAATGATGTGCTATGCTCTAAAAAAAACTAATTTTGAAAAGTACAATACAGGTCTGGTCCTTTATAGATGACTGTGCATACAGATTTTCTATAGCACTGACAGGAATTCATCACATTGAATACATAGCTGAAAAGTTGTACTTTTTGAGGTACTAAGCAGTAAAATGCATAAGATGTCATCAGATTGCCCTGATGCCTACTTATTGGCAAGGACATTTTGCATGCAAATAAGGACAATTTGATTGTTTTCCTTATGAACATAATTGGCTAACTCTGTAACTTAAGTGCTTGTTTAGCTTATTCTCAATTACTATCAGGTCAGTGGACATTTTCAATAAATAAAATACAGTTAATTTCGATTTCACTGTCAGCAAAAGTGCCCTGGCAAGGTACTGGAGGGAGAGTGGTAACAGATTTTTATTTGTGCTCTTACTGATGTTCCCAAACTACTTTTCCAAGAAGGATGCATCCGTGAAAACTACAATTCAAAATGCAGCACAAATAAAAGAATAATAAACTCAACACTGACTCGGGTAATAAAACTTCTAAAATGTACTAACTAACTAGCACTAAAAATATGATAAGATAAATATGGAGAAATCAGATATAAATTAGTATCGCATAGGTTTTGCTATTTTCATTGTTAACGAATTAAACTGCCTCTTCATGAATAAGTCAGGAGGAACCAAAGGTAAAAAGTCTAGAAATCATAAAATTGTTGCTATGGGTGTTTTTTGTGGGGCTGAGATGAACTGTTAGGCTCATTTAGAAGAGGATAAGGTCAGAGAAGTGTGGAGAGAAGTGAGCTGATGGAAAAACCTACATTGCCACTTAGGGACAAGATCTTCGGATGAGCTGGTTGGCTTCTCAGGGTCAGTTGTTCTGTTGCAGATTTATTTCACAAACCTTTGAACTCCTGAAGAACTCCTATATGGGTGATGGTTGCAGTCATCTAAAGCTAACAGAATTTCAAGGCCTCAGACCTAGCATGCAGGTGTTCATAGAAAAAGATCTTAGGGAAGTGGAGGAATGGATCACAGTGGAAGGTGGGGCCATGCAATTCCTCATTGGATCATCAAAGAGCTCATTCTCCAATTCAGAAGAGTTGGCATGCCATACTTCATAATTTGCAACATTACATTATGGCCAATATTTGCAATGGTATGCCAATGTTTCAATAATCCTATTGCTGCTTTTTCATGCCTTTATGGCACTAATCCAAAATATCACCACATCTGAGGGACGTTCTGTTTTCATCTTGGTGGTATTTCTAAAACTCAGTATGGTTTCTATAAGATAGATCATGCTTCCTTGACTTGTTTCAATTAGTATCTAACTTTGCTCCTTTTCACTTCCTGTGAGTCTTTCTGCCATCACTGACTGCTAGTTCAGATGCAAATGTTGGGATCAGTGAACTGAAGAGTGTTACGCAAGGCAACATGGTTAGTGCCAGTGGTCTTTTCCAGACAAAAGCCTATGCTATCAGAGTTCTTAACACCTTAAAGGGTCTGCCAGTGAACTTGATTGGAAACTAGATATCCAGGAAAATTGATTTTATGTATAGATTTTATTTGCCAGCGAATACATGTATTGATTTAAATGCTAATAATTGCATTTATCTTAGTAATCAAAAGTCCATTTACTTTTGTCAGTATATTAGAAATCGTCCAAATAGGCATATACAATTTTTAATCCCATTAAAATTTGAATATTCATGAACTATCAAACACATTGCATAACTCTGCAAATGCAAGTAGTTATTCCAATTTTAGAAATAAGGCAGTAACATATATTTGCAATGTAAGTATGTCCTTGTTTTATTAAAAATAAGGAAATTTTCTGGTTTCAAGTATATGCAGCATCCTACTCTCTGAGACTAGATCTCTTCCATGCATTGAAATAACTCTCCTTTCATAGAAAAATGCACAAGCAAATTAAATTAATAAATAACATGACACAATGTGTGATGGTCCATCCAGTACCTATGACTGTACCATCTGATCTCATCTGAGATTTTGGAAGTTGAGTAGAATATTGTGGCTACAAGTATGTTTCTGTTAGTATCATAGCAAAATTAAATTACCAATGAGCAATGCAAAGATTAAGTGCATTAATGTGAGGTTATGACAACAGTCCAAGAGGGGGATATCTCTTGCCTAATCCTACTTGAGGTTCAGTGCTAGGTTCAGTGCTTCCAAATTCAGGTGACATCACACATCTAGAAACAAAAAACAGCAATCGTTCTCAAGAGTGTAGCAACTCACAGACAGCACAGGGCCAAAACATCCATTAGGTAATGATGGTGAAGAGGCTAAACCAGAATGATTGCAGTCACTTATGGGATGTAAACGTTGAAGGGCAAGAAGTGTCCTATGCTTAAACCAGTTGCCCAGGGTTGTTTTTTCAATTATTTACTGAGTTTTGTGATGTGAAGAAATTGTACATATTTAAATAGGTGTCATTATGTTACAAACAGTATATAAGAAAAGACCAGACTCAAATATAACACTGTTGTCCTCAATCAACCATCGCGTTCAAACCCACTTAGTCAAGGTAAACATGACATGCAATGTAAAGAAGGGTTGACTACCCTTGTCAACTATATCTAAGGTTTGCAGGTGGTTATGCTCACTGGAGAGTCTCTTCTGTAACTGGGTGGTGTAGAGGTTGGAAGGCAGCGAGTTATACACACGTCTGTTTCGCAATATTTTGGCACCAAAGAATGGTTTGTTCGATTGGCATCCCAAGTGTTGGTTGTTAGAAATGGGGATCTCTAGCTGGCAAAGGTAGGTAACTTTGTCCAAATAGGGACCCTTGATTCTAGTCAGGGTAAGGGGCATGCACACTTTAGATAACCCCTGCTCATCCTCTTGGTAGCTTGGCACTAGCAGACAGGCTGATCCCAAAGGCAATGTGAAAAGTATTTGTACTCAAAACACACAGTAATACAGTGAAAACACCACAAATGGACACCAGTCCAGGAAAAATAAAGTATCTTTATCTAAACTCAACAAGACCAAAATGACCAAAATCCAACATACATGTAATAACAATATGACTTTAAAAAGGTTTCAAGCAACTTGGTCCATAGGAAGATATGGATGCGTAATTTTACACAAAGTACCTGTAGATGCCACAAAATTCACAAAGCTAAACAGCCGCAGAGAAAGGAAGCGTTGAGAAACAAAGGGATACGTCAGTTCCTGAGTCCTTGGGGAGGCAATGCAACAGTTCTGCTGCAAGCAGGAGAAGTGATGTGTTGAATCCGGACTGTAGGGGTAAGTGATGCATTGACTCCAAAACGGTTCTGGTGAGTGGGTGACGCATCGGGAAAACTTTGTGAACAGGTGTGATGCATGGAAATCCGGGATTCGCTGGCGATCAGTGCGGCAAGCAGCGCTGCACTGGTTTCTTCAGCCGTGATCCCATGATGCGTCGGTTCTTGCAGTTACAGATGCTGCCTCGTCTTTGCAGGGGTGCAGCGGTGGTGAGCAGTGATTCTTCCCGCACGGAAGTGCTGCGTCGGAAGAACAACTGCAAGAAGGGCACTACGTTTATTTCTTCAGTTTCCTCAGGTTCTTCCAACTCCCAACAGCAGTAAAAATCTCCAAAGGCCCAAAACTGGAACAGGCACCTCAAGGCAGGTCAGAACTCTCAGCAGTAGAGTAAAAGGGAGCTGGGGGTGAAGTCTTTGCGTCCTTGAGACTTCACAACAGGAGGCCAGCAGACACAGGCCCTTGGAGATTCTTCTTCAAGCAGTTTCACAGCAAGGCTCCAGTCTATGTCTTTTCGTTGGCAGAAACAGCAACTGCAGGGCAACCCCACACAGCACACAGCAAAGGGGCAGTACTCCCCCTCACATCTCTCCAGCTCTTCTCCTTGGCAAAGGTTCCTCTTGGGTCCAGAAGTGATCTAAAGTTCTGGGGTTTAAGGTCTACTACTTATACCCCATTTTGTCTTTGTTCTCTTTGTGCCAGGGTCTCTGAGCCCAGTCCAAACCAGTTCTGTCCTCACTGGTGCAGTATGACCACAGAGGGTGGAGACAGCATTGTGCAAGGGAGACAGGCCCTATTCAGGTGCAAGCAAAAGTCCTCCCACTACTCTAAATTCAGCCAGGCCCCATTCAGCTCAGCTCTGTGTCATCCAGGAAGGGCCAGGCACCCCTCAATCCCCCCCTAGTGGCTGTCCACATTGAATGCACATCCCCAGCCCCTGTCACTCCAAAACCAGACAGTCAATCCACAAACAGGCAGAGGCACACAGACTGGTTAAACAAGAAAATGCCTACTTTATAAAAGTGGCATTTTCAGACATACAATTTAAAAACCATCTTTACTAAAAGATGTGTTATTAATAAGCCTGGGCAAAGCACTACGCTACGCTCGCGTAGTTTGCGAAGTTTGCGCTACTTCGCACTACGCGAATTGCACGTAGCACAGTGCAAACACGCATAGCGTAGCGGTCATTTTGCTTGCTCGCGGTCCTCAACGTCAAGTTGGCGACCGCGAGCAAGCAAAATGACATCCCGGCGAGACTTTTCTCGCTCGCGATCAGCAACATCAAGTTGCCGATCGCGAGCGTGTAAAAACCTCCCGGCGAGATTCTCAACGCGGGGAGGTCAGGTTTCTCATTGCGAGTGGTTGCGCATGCTCGCGAACGCTCGCGATGAGAAACTACCAGTCCGCGTTGAGAAGCTGCCGCTCGAGTAAAAATCTACTCGAGCGGCAGTAAAGACAGCTCGCACTGTGCAAGATGCCGTTTTCAATGATTGCACAGTGCGGACAAGCATCCGGCACTGTGCAATCAGTGCGAACAGCATTTTGCACAGTGCACTACGCAGTTCGCGTAGCTACGCGTAGCTCGCGTAGTGCGAGGTGCACTTCACGTAGCTTTGCGTAGCGCTACTTCGCGAACTACGCCCAGGGCTAGTTATTAAATTCTGAGTTCAGAGAGCCTAAACTTATTTCTCTAATTTGTCCCAATGTGAAGTTATACTTGTAAGATGTTACAAAGTATCTCCCATTCTATCCTATGGGACAGATAGCCTTTCAATTGTGAAAAAAGAAATTGGCAGTTTCTCACTATCAGGACATGTCACACATACCAGTATATGTCCTACCTTTCACATACACTGCACCCTGCCGATGGGGGTACCTTGGGCCTACCGTAGGGGTGCCTTACATGTAAGAAAAGGTAAGGTTAGGACCTGGCAAGTGGGTGCACTTGCCAGGTCGACATGGCAGTTTAAGACTGTGCACTGACACTGTAGTGGCAGGTCTGAGATACCTTTTCAGGATTACTCATGTGGGTGGCACAATCAGTGCTGCAGGCTCACTAGTAGCATTTGATTTACAGGCCCTGGCACATTCAGTGCACTTTACTAAGGACTTACCAGTAAATCAAATATGCCAATCAGGGAGAACCAATTGTAATAAAAGTTTACACAGCAAGCACTTGCATTTTGCCACTGATCATCAGTGGCAAAGTGCCCAAAGCATCTAAGCCAGCAAAAACGAAATCCAGCACAGCATCAAAAATGCAGGAGGTAGGGGCAAAAGTCAGGGGAAACCACGCCAAAGATGCCAAGTCTAACAGTGGTTCACATGTGCCTGGTTGGAAGCAGGTCAGTTGACATCATTGCTGTGCTCTCTGCCAGATGATATGTTGATATGTGTGGTAGGAGGAGGCTTCCAGAAGTAGCGTGTGCTATTCATTTCTGGGATTTTAGTCTTAGTTTCTCCCTTTGCAGCTGTATGATTTGATGCCTGAATAAATCTGACTTAATCCTGATTCTTTAACCAATAAAAGGAGCATCCCTAAGCTATACATAATCTTGGTGCTATTGTGATTGTTACTGTCTGTACTCTTTCCAACAAAGATATGTTAAGGCTTACCCTGCAAAGTCATTCCTAGCTTCAGATATGAGATATCCGAAGATGAGATATTGTCTTGTACCACTCTCTCTAAGCTTTTAATAATATGATTCTCTAGTGTTTAAGATCTCTAGGTGTCCATTGCACTGGGTGTGTACCTTGGCAAACATTTGTGGTGACTAGTGACATAAGCAATGCTACGCATATGGTGCTGTTGAAACTATATCTGGAAAATATTGAAAAGGATAGAATTGGAGTCATCATGGCAGCCAATGGTGACTCCAGCCTGGACTGGGCTAGCAGTATAATAACTGCATAGAGGCACCTGTCTCTTAATTGGTATATGGCAGCTAATAGGAGTTCTAAGGCCAATGGAATAAAATAGTGCAGCAATCCCTGTCTGGTGCCACACCCTTTTGAAGCCATTGTACCTTGAATATGTCTTGGTGAGATGTTTTGCAAGGATTATTATATCTACATTGCTCAGGGATATTGGATGGTAGTTGGTGCAGTGAGGGTTTTTTGCCTTCTTGGTATCTGAGACATATGAGGGCCTCACTAGAGGTGCAATAGGGTGCACATTTCCAGTTTATTTTCCCTCTTTTATTGCTATGTATAACAAAGGTACCAACAGTACTTTGCCGATCTTATTAAATTCACTAATGAAGCAATCCTGTCTTAGTGATTTACTTGTTGGAAGAGCAGCTGTTGCCTCTGTTATTTCTTCTTTATTGATCATGCCATCTAAAAAAGCATTTCAGAGCTGTACATAATCTCATACTCAGAGGCAAACTTCTTAACTATGTCTATGAAATTAATCAGAGGGCTGCCAGTTTACAGGTCTGTGATTCTCTTTGACACAAATGTGTCATCAATAGCCAATTGGCTTTCACTCATGTTCATAGTGTATCTGCTGCAAATTTGGATGCAGTTGCTATGCCCCATCTGTGGCAAAGCCATTGAATGATAGTCATCATTTCAGGTCGGAGATTTGTCCAATATTATAGCTGTGTCAAATCTCTGACGTGTGTGTCTTGGTTGTTCAGTTTTAGATTTAAGTTTGCCAAGTGCAGTCTCTCATTTTGAGCCCTCTCCAAGTTACCTTGCCCTCTGCCTATTACATCTGTTAGGATCGAACGGATTCTTTGTTTTCAGGCACATATGTTTGTATATGAGAATGCAGCAGTTTCTTGTCTTGAGAGTTCCTATATGCAGTCTTCCTCATTTGCCCTCAAGCATCACTAGTCCCAATCCCAGTGCTATGTGCTACAGCGAGTGAGTGGTAGTTCCCCTCTCAAAGAATGTTCGAGTGGGAGATATTAAGCAGGAGCCTTGCACTAAGAAATAATCTATTTCTGAAGCTGGAAAATGGGGAAAGGAAGGAGTATTCTTTTAATAGGCTGAAGTCAATGCAAGATGTCAGTAAGATTGTTGTGAGTCATGAAGTCATGTAGCACTGCCCTGTCTTTCCTGTTACATGTGTGAGGGCATCCAGATTTGTCCAAAATGGCAACTTGCATGAGATTCTAATCACCCTAGACCACAATAGGTGTGTGGCCGAATTCAGTCAGTATCCTTGATGAGACAGAAAAATAATATGCTTGTGAATATTTGTACCTATTGTCAGAGTCCTGTCCCTCGAGATTTGTCCTGAGTTTTGATAATCTTGTGACTTAGGGTTTTTCAGAACAGTATGGTGAAACCAAACTTTGTGGTGCAGGCTTTGGAGTCAAAGGAGGCTACATACGTGTTACCGATATGGCACAGGTTCAGCTTCTACTTATTTCTGAAGCAAACCATTCACACTTTTTAGCTTCAGGGATTCCTCAACTTATAATTGTATAACTTGTAGTAGGACTATGCTAATGTGCTTGGTGTGCTTGGTGTGAAGTTGTCTTGCACTTAACGTAAAGAGATATTCTTATATATGGAATGGCTGCATCTGGCTGGCAGGGACCTTGGCAAAGTAATAGCAGTCTAAATATCGCAGTTCCAGATAGCTATCTGCTGCGCCGCTCTGCAGGTATGCTTGTAGGCCTGGTGGAGCCAAGGGGTCAAGACTGAAGTGTGGGTATGTTTCAAATGCATCTCTTCAGTGGAGACCTCTACTTGATTCAACTGTTTGGTACAGATAACCTCTTTCTGAAAATCTGCATGGTGTTCTAGTGGTTTTACCTGCAGTTTTGTGCTGGCATCACAGATGCTATGGTGAGACAACCTACTCCCCTAACAGTACCAGATCAGCTTTGCCGGCAGTCTTCATTGATTCATTGTTCAGTCCAGTCATAATGTTTTTGGATTCTGAGTGTTTAGTGGTATTTCCATCAATCTTATTGCCGCAGAGGGCATAGTTCTAGGAATGTCTCCATTTGAATGTTTCTTTCTGTGAAAAGTCTGCAAAAGCATGGATGGGGTATTTGCCTAAAGTGAACATTAGAAGTATTAAGTGCTTATGTTGATTGTAAGAAATCAGATTATTATTTGAGGTAGATGACAATCTACCTCAATGCATAATCACAACCTTTGTCAGGGTGAACCCTCAAAGTCACTAAGTTAACTTGAGCTCAGCCCCCTGGTACCTATGGCGCAGAGTAGACAGGCATGACTTAAGGCAACGTGTAAAGTATTTATGTAGTGCCAAATCAGTAGTGAAGTACTAATGGAAAATGATAAAAATCCAATCTCAAATTAGAAAAATAGAGTATAATGTAATCAATAAAATGACAACAAATGACAAAAATCCAAAAAGGAGATCTGGTGATATGATTTATTAAAGTTTTAAGTAGGAATAGCACCACGAAGCATAAAGTGCCAATGACAGTCAATGGTTGCAATAGACTGGAACAAAGGCACAATTTGATGCTGACAGCGTAGGAGAGTGGGTCGAATACATCAATCAGGTATATCCTGGTCAAAAATGTCACCTTGTGACTTTAGTCCTTCAAGTCCCAATTCAAAACAGAAGTACACTTCTAAACCCCCTCAGGATCTCAGGGGAAAGACTTATAGACTCACAAGGTGTCAGGCAGAGGCCAAACAGCAGGGTCCAGTCCAGGTTCAGTTGCCTCTGGTCAGCTGAGTAGTTGCGGTAAAAGGCCTCTTGTAGCTTGTTGTGCCGCTGTAGCTTTAACATGAGGCCAGAATTATGACTCTTGGAGTGTACTTCTTTGTCCTAGTTACAATAGAGAGCAGATCCAGTCTCAGGTCACAGACACAGGTTCTGTCCACTTCTGATATTTCTCAGGCCCAGGAGTGTTCTGAAGCGAGTGCCTGGAGACTCCGCGTTTATGCCGGGCAAAGGCTACTGGGTGGGAATGACTCCTCTGCACGCCCTAACCAATGGAGTACAAGTTACCATGCTCTGAGGGTAGGGTGTTTGTTAGTGAGGAGTGCGCTATGGTAATCCTAGTTCACTCCCACATTCAACACTAGAATCTAGTTTGGGACAGTCACTGTACCCACAATAAGCCCAGAGATAGAAATCTGGTAGAACGAAAGTAGGGGTTTTCATCACCCAGACAGAAGACACAGAAGAATTGTTTTGGCATCCTGTTGCCCTTCCTTTCAAGTGTAGCCCCAGTGTTTTATTTAAAGCCCAGCGACAGAAGTCTAGTAGAAACAAAGTAGGGTTTTCTGCAACCAGACAGTGGCTACACATGAAAAGATACTTTTCCTTAATATTTATTAAAAATATTCACCAATGAATTGAATTTCTAAAATCTATTAAATTAGTTGTTTATTTATTTTTCTAGCTAGTCTTATTCCTGTGATACAGTATAACAATTTTTGGTCTAAAGCCATGTTTTACGCAGTCACTGTAGGGGATGGTACAATGGGTACTGCAGTTGCACTACTTACATTTAACTTACAGGCCCTAGGTATATTTTGTAATATATACAAGGGACCTATATGTAAGTAAAATATACCAGGAATATGCCATTCGACCAAGTTTTAAGGGTGGGAACATGGTTACAGAAGGATCACAGGCACTTTACTAATGGTTAGCAGGGATAAAGTGCACAGACTTCTTAAAACAGCTTAAATAGAGGGTCTGGCAAGAGATGAAAAATAAAGGGGTGACCTCGCAGAAAAGGCAGATTTCCTTTGTTGATGATGTAGGCAAGTTGTGATGATTGGTCGTGGGTTGTTTGTGGTCATTGATTGCATCTGCACCTGTCGCCTATGTGCCCAGTGAAATTCCTGGAATCAAAAATATGCTTCAAAGTAAGATGCTTTAACAACAACCTAAAGAAAAACTGTGTCATTTGCATGCTGAGGCTCTGGCACAGCTGTAAAAAGGCAATTTGGTCTGAAAGTAGTGACTAACTAGACAAATTTAGTGCATTTAGGCATATCAAGCAGAGCATACACATTTCTACTGAAAGATCATCCTCGACTGTCTTCCATACTCTAAGCAAATTTGTGTGCCATGATGGTTGTTACCTGATTGATTCCTCACCTATAGTTCTGATGATGATGATGACATTTGAAACAAAAGAGGTGAATGTGTCAACTTGTATTTGTTTGATCTATCACCTGACTTTATAACACCTCTTTGGCCATCCTTGATGGAACAGTGTGGCTTCCTTCCCTACCAGAATTAATTGGAAGGAGCATTTCAATGTTCTCGCCCTGTTGCAGATTTGACCAGACACCATGCTGCACTACATTTGCAGAGCACCATGAACACTATATCATCACCGATTCATATGGCACCCTTGTTTGCAATTAATGAGATTTATTTTTTTAAATTTACCTTCCTTTTTGTAATTTTTCTGAGTTCCTAAGCAGTGCTCGCCCAAATAAATGTTGATGATTATTTATGTGAATTGACCCTTTAGAGGCACTCTTACATATGGAATCGTAGATACCTAGGTCTCATTGTGATACAAGCTAATCTATTTATTATCATATAAAGTGAGGGCGATGCCAATACCATTTGATCAGATAATTCCTAATGCAAATGGAATAACAAATGCCTTGGCTATTTTTACTTTTCTACTGCAGAATTTCTGCATAGCAAATTATTCCAATCTATACAGCTCTAGGTACTTAAATAAATCACCAATGTATTACAGAAGGGAAGATTGATCACTTACTTTCAATAGGCAAAGTAGATATTGCCTTTGGGCATCTTGAAAACAGTATAAACAATATCTTTACAAGTAACACAATGTTTTAAAATCTCAAGATTTAAATAAACATTAAACTCCTAGACCCTATCCTGTCATAAATATTAACATTGCTTACAGATGAGTGCCTACTCACAGCATGTCACTGCTCAGAAAGTAATATTAATATGCACCATTCTGAAACACTCACACTTATACAGTTGAGTTTGATATCCCTCAAGTGATGTAAAATTAGAATTGGTTCAAATTGAATATGTGTTTGCAACTACTTCAGGTCTGGTTTATATCAAAATACTGTTAGCAAAAATGTTGAGCAGCATGATCCAATTATTATTTACAAAATATTGTCCAGTTAGCTGTAGATCTTCTGGTATTAAATACAAAGGGTTTGTTGGAAATGGCCCTTTCTGCAGGGTCACCCCCAAACATTTTGCCTTCCTCCACCCTTTTTGCTGAATTCATTTTTGTTGCCTTTAGGACTCTTTACCACCGCAAACCAGTGCTAGATTGCATGTGCTCTCTTCGTAAAACATAGTAACATTGGCTTTTCCACTATTAGCATATTTAATGTGCTTATAAGTCCCTTGTAATGTTCATTGCAGCTGCCATGGGCCTGTAAATTAAATGCTACTAGTGGGCCTGCAGCACTAATGGTGCCAACCACTTAAGTAGCCCTTAACACATGTCTCAGGCCTGCCATTGCAAGGCCTGTGTGTGCAGTTTTAAACTGCAATTTGACCTGGCAAAATATTTTTTTGCTAGGCCTAAGCCTTCCTTTTTATTACATATAAGTTGCCCCTAAGATAGGCCCTGGACAGCCCAGAGGGCAGGGTGCAATGTGTTTAAAAAGTAGGACATGTATGTGAGAAGCTGGCCTGGTATATGATGTCCACTAATGTAAGTGGGCACCTTGCACCAGTTCAGACAACCTTTATGGTGATTTAAGAGGTCTTAGACAACCTTAGAAAGCTCTCTTAGTGGTAGCTGTGCAGAGCAGCCTTCAGGCTTAGTCCAGAAGGAGTGTAAAGCAGCTTGTTTAACCAGAATGCAATCTTATAGCATAGATTAAGTGAAAAGAACCTCACCAAGTATTTATAAAAATATGTATTTATTTCATAATACTCTCTGGTACTTTCAAATGTCTCCTGCATGGAGATAAACACAATGCACACAATACTTTAGCAAAGAAACACAGTAAATAGCATGTAACACACAGTGGACCTCAGGGGGGGACCAAACCATATACTAAGAAAGTTGTATAAGAATCACGACTCAGATCAAGACAGGGTCGAGTGGACGTAGAAGTGCTGAGGACCCAAGGAACTACCCAAGGTGAGTAGACAGGGACCCCACAGAGAGCGGGGTCAGTGTGGAAACACGACCGCGTGCTCCGTACAACTCTACGTGTAAGTCGCTGTTGGATTTTCACAGATTAAGAACCCTTACCAGTGGACCCTGAAGAAACCGCGTGGAAGACAGAAGGTTGAAGAGCCACCCCACCTGTAGATACCCTAGTACCCACGTTACCTATACCAGGGAAGCCGGGTGCATACGTGTGACGTGGTGCCGGAAACCACCGTCAAACCCAATGGAGGACTTCAGGAAAGTGCCGCTGTTGCAGAAGGAGAAAGCGTCTGGTGGAATGAGAGGCACCTGCAAACAGAGGGGACAGAGTCTATGTCACTCAGGAGTGACCAGGAGACTTGGAAGCCGAATGCCCTCAGATATCGGATGTTGCAGGATGGGTGACGATGACCTTGACTCTGCAGCTGTGAGGACCAAGTAATGCTGAGGAGAACCAGGAGCCATGTACAAGCTGTCCCATGTCAGATGTCGAGTGCTGAGTGGTCGGTGTCCGGCGGGAGCACCAGCAAGCCTTGGCAAATGCAATCAACGCAGGAAGTGAAGAAGGAGCAACGTCGGGACCAGCACGATCCAGGGGACTCACCAAAAGCAGGGGAGTCAGGACAGACCCTGAGCACTCAGGGTAGCCCAAAAGAAATAAGTATGACCCTCAAGTGGACCCACAGGCCGGAGGCACAAGAGTCGCGAGAGGACCTCAAGCAGCTCATCAAAAGATTCAAGCCACGATGCACACGATGCAGTGTGGTTGAAGATTCTGGCCACTGGAGGTCCTCGAGGTTGGGGCTACTAAGAGCCCGAAGATCTTCTTGGAAGGAAGCCAACAAGCCTTTGCAACTGCAAGTTGACACAGTGCTCAGGGGCTCGGTTTTTGCAACACCCTCGAGGGATACTGGCCTCAAACTTGGTTAGAGGGCAGGGCAGGCCGCAGGAGCTGTGGAAAACTACCACCTGTGGTGCAGAACCTTATGGAGTCCGGAGGAGCTCAGGATCAGCAGACCAGTCGACTTAGTTGCAGTGTCTGCGAATGCAGGGGAATGACTCCATCACTCCAAGGGAGATTCCTTCAAGTGTCTTTGATGCTTCACAGGCCTTGGTAGGTTCCTGTATGATTCACAGGCACAGTTGATGCAGCAGACTGGAAGGGAGACAGAGTCAGGTCCAAACGAAGTCCAGCGAAGTCCAGAGTGCCCAGACGGTAGAAGAAGAAGTGTTGTCTGATCTGAATTTCATCCCATGACGAATCTAGGGACCTACACCGAGGTAAGCCCTTAAGTACCCTAGGGAAAGAGTTGGGAAGATTCAGGGGACCCTCCCATGGGAGGGTCTGGACAGGGGGGAGGTTACACCCATGTCCGTTGTCCAGTTTCGCACCAGAGCAGGAGCCATCGGCTTCCAGGACTGGTTTGAACTGGACTATGCACGGGGACACCAAATGTGCCCCTCATGCACACTGAGTGGCGCTGGCAAGCGCACCCATCCCACCCCAATACACTATATTCTGTCTGGGAGGTGGTCACACCTCTCTGTGACAGGATGTCTATTGTTCTGCCTTCCGCTGCTTGAGCTTGGCTCAGCAGCAGGAGGGTAGAATCGTGTCTCTGGTCGGCAGCAACCATTTTGTGCTGTCCGGGTCAAGAAGGCTGATACCGGGAACACTGAGAGTCTAACAGAGAGTTTTCCAGTGCTTGGAATCATACCTTCCACATCGTTTATGGTGTGGGGGTATGATTCCATCATGTTTGATACCAAACATGATAGGATTCGGTGCAGCCGTTTTTGAGATGGTCATTGCGTAATTACTCTGTGCCCCTCTATATAGTATATGGCTGCTTCATTGACAACCTGGGAGAATGGACTCCGTAGGCTGCAGGAGTGTCCCACTCATGCAGGGGCACGCTCTCACTTAGAACCAAGCACCCTGCCTTCAGGATTGCAAAGGCCTGCTATAGGGGTGACATATAGGTTTTAAGTGCAGTGACCCTAGATACAGGAAACCTATATCTTTAGAAAGTGGTGTAAGCACCAACTTACACAGTCTGCAATGGCAGACCTATAGTTCCATTTTGAATGGTCTCTCACGGGTGGCATAATACATGCTTCAGCCCATGGGCGACCTCTGGGGTACCTGTGCCCTGGGTACATGGGTACCATATATTAGGGACTTATAAGGGTAAATCCCAGTATCCAATCTGGGGTGTACCTAAGTACTGAACATAACAATTTAGGGAGAAAGCAGATAGACTGGGGTCCTGATTAGCACGATCCCAGTCAGTCTAGTCAAATACAGCTTAGCACCAGGCAAAAAGTGGGGGTAACCAAAGAAGCAGATCCTACTTTCCCACAATGTACTTTTAAGTTTTACATGTTCTGGTTTTGAAAACCTGTTAAATTCGTTTTTCACTGCTGCAAGGTCAATATCATCCATAGGATAGCATTAGAGTTGTCTTCTCAGATTTTATAAGTGCAATTTCCCAATGGGAAGGGATAACCAGTTTGTGTTTGGTGTCTCTGGAATCACAATTTAAAATCTAACTTATGGTGTAGTTGGATTTTAAACAGCAATTCTGAAAATGTCACTTTTGGAAAGTTGGCATTTTCTTGCCTTAGCCATTTAGTGCCTGTAGTCTGTCTCTGGTCATATGACTGGGTGTAGCTGACAGATGAACTTTTTGTATTTCCCCTAGACAGTCACACACAACAGGTACCTGGATGGGCCATTACTGGTAGGATGGGTGGGAGAAGCTGGTCAAAGACCCACCTGTATTGGCTGTGTCCTGCCTCCACACAAAGGGCTGCCTACTCCCGGTAGTTAGACTGGAGCCAGGACAGGGAAGTCAGGGTGTCTGGGGACTTCAAAAGAAACCTCTACAAGCTTCTCCACCACTTCAAAGGCACAGCTGGGTATAAAAGGACAATCTCAGACACCAACTCTTCAGTACACTTCTGGACCTGTGGATACTCTGCCAGGATAGCTTGTGCTGATACAAGGACTGCCACTCTGCTGTCCTGCTGCCCTCATGCCTAGGTGAAAATGACTGGACCTGCATCCCTTGAACCTAGAATCCAGAGTGACTCCAAGGGCTAGTTGGCTGGCCTCCTGATCTGGAGATTCAGGGAAATAATAGACTTCTATCCACCTTGTACCTGCACCTGGGCTCTGCCATCTATGAGCCTACCAAGCTCAGTGATGCCACTTGAGTCCTGGATCCTTGGTAGTGGGATTAAGGTGCTTATCTGCCTCTGTGGATCCAGTGGAACCGACGCATCTCCTCTGCTGCATGGCACAAACCTGAGCAGAATGGACGCAACGCTGCTGCTACTTGGATTGGACCCATCGCATAGACATGTATTGCAGCACAGCTCTTCGGAACCATTGCATGGACCGAACTGCGTGATGTACCCTCAGCGCAGGCCTTTCTCATCTCTCGTCGATGGCAGTTCCGACGGCGACACCGGACTCCGAAGCTGACGCATCTCCCTGACTGCGTGGCGCATCCTCAACAATGGACTTTGTGTCGCAAGAATGTAGACAGGATCCTCAACACCGTCACAGGCGCTCACACTGCAGCCTCGCCACATCTCGGAACCGACACATTGCTTCGGTGTGCGACAGATCTATGACACGGAGCCATGCAACACTCTACATACCAGGATTGAAGCAACTTTTGTTTAGCAGTCCTAACTGGACCCCTGTAGCTGGCCCACTCTCCCTCACAATCAACCTGAACTTCTGACTTTGTCCCGGTCCGGCGCAACCATATATCCACAGTTGGTGCTTTGTGCTTTTTGGTGATATTTTTACCTTAATCTTTAAAATTCATAACTCCGGTTCTACTGATTGTATGTTTGTTATTCTGTTCTTGTTGTATTTATTAAATTCAGCTCTATTTTTCTAACCTGGTGTGCGATCTTTTTGTGTGGTGTTTTCACGTGTTTATTGTTTGAAGTATTTCAGAAATACTTTACACATTGCCTCTAGGTTAACCCTGACTGCTCTGTGCCAAGCTATCAGGGGGGTGAGCACAGGTTAATTTGGGGTTTTCTTGAGCCTTACCCTGACAAGGTTTGTGGTTGCTGCTTCACCACCAACCAACAACCCATTTTCTTACGTCCTAATACTAAATAGTATTAACAGATTTAGGCAAATGTTGTGGAGATCAAATGCGCATGGCTAAACAACCAGGTCTGGCATGCAAAGGATATTGTAGGTATGCAAAAAAAAAAATACTTAGAACTATAGTCACAAAAGAGGACAACTTTAGGAGGCTCAACCTCAACAATAGAACAAAGCCTAGAAACACACGGATGCTATACAAACAATAACAAGAATCAAGAGAAAAACCGAACTACACAAGAACAATCATACAGAGAGACAAACACTAATGGGAGACCGGGCAGAAAACTAAAGGGAATGGAAAAGGCTGCCTAGCCGGGGAATTAACAGAAGGCCTGTACATAATGCAGATAAATCATATAACATTAATTTCACTGCTAAGGTCTAATGGAACATGCAGCAAACAGAGCAGGGAGAGCCAATGGTGAGCGCCAAGAGGAAACCATAGCATCAGACCACGCACATTAAGGAACACTGTCCTTTACTGACTTTTAACAGGAATAGTCAGAAACTCTGAAACACCTATAAAAGGCTTTGAATGATTTCAACCCAACTGAAAGTGTATACAATTTCAAGACAAAGAATAACGTTACTTGCCGAAACCCTCTCTCTGTACTGTACTATAAATGAATACATTGAAATAAAAACTATGGGGCAGATTTACAAGCCCCTTGCGCCACTTTTGCGTCACTTTTAACATGGGAAAAGTGACCCAAAAGTGGCGCAAGGGGCTTGTAAATCTGCTCCTATAACTATAAATGAGTAAATTGCGTGGTGAGGTTTCTATTTATCTAACAACTGTGATTTGCACAACATTTCATTTGTATTTAAAATGTATGCTTTCTGTGATATTAAACAGGAATACCTGCTGTTGTCTTTCTTTTGCTTATAGTAATACCACATATCCAGGGCACAAGTCGGTGGTACAGCGTCCACCCACTATTTTCACAAGGTGGATGCCGTCCACCCTGCCAAGAAGTTGGGACCCGCTGCAAAATATGCTGAACTCATCCCGGTGTAATTTTCAAACACCGGGACACATTCAGCAGTGCCCGCACGTTTTCTGCTTTCGATCCTCAGAAAAGTGATGGGGAGGAGGGGGTTCTCTTTTTTCAGACTCCTGCTGGGCCCATAACAAAGACTGAATTTGAGGGGTCATCAGGCCTCCTTTTGTTCCAGCCTCCTAACTGGGTGTGGTCTGGAGCCTCACACCTGGATGCAAATGATTTGGAGAGAAACAAAGGTACACACCTCGTTAGCACATCCCACACACTTATGAATCTTGGGTAGCGTGTATAGGCATGGGAAGGTGGGTCTAAATACCTTCATGTATGTGTATTCGTCGTCATCTAGAAGGCCCTGGGTATGCCATTCGGAAAGGTGTTTATTAAGGTAGTACTACCTTCCCATGCCTATACACGCTACCCAAGATTCATAAGCATCTTCCCTTTCCCCCTGGTAGACCTATTGTGTCAGGAATCGGGGGCCCCACTGAAAATCTGGCTGAATATGTTGATCTTTTTTTAGGTCCTCTAGTACGAAATTTAGCTTCATATATTCAGGACACCAAGCATATCCTTAGTATACTCTCAGACGTACAGTGGCAACCTGATATGATCCTTGCCACCTTAGATGTGGTATCTCTTTATACCAGTATCCAACCAGAACTGGGTTTACAAGCAGTAACACAACTACTCAATAAGAGACCAGCAACACAGTGGTTGCACAATGAAATGTTGATCACCATGATGCACCTTATTCTTAACAATAATTTCTTCATCTTTGAGAATAAGTGGTACAAACAGATCAGAGGAGTGGCAATGGGCTCTAAATTTTCCCCATCATTTGCGAACCTGTTTATGGGCTGCTTAGAAAATGATTGCATCTGGGGGACCAATGGTGCACCATGGACTGTTTGTATCATCTTTTGGGGTCGCTACATTGACGATTGTCTTTTACTTTGGTCTGGTACACAGACTCAATTGGAACAGTTCAGTGTTTACCTTAACACCAATTATTTTGGTATGCAATTCACAATGGAACACAGCACCACCAGCATTACCTTTCTAGATATTGAATTATATATCAAGAATGAGGAACTGTACAGCCGACTTTTCCGCAAAGGCACTTCCTGTAATTCTGTACTACATGCGGATAGTTACCACCCCTCTCACCAAATCAGTGCCATTCCTTATGGTGAGTTTATAAGGGCCAGAAGGAATTGCAGTGAGGAACCCGAGTTCCAGAATTGTATCAGAGACATGAAACAGAGATTTAAGAAGAGAGGATATTCCGACCAAAACCTTAAACGAGCTGTAAATAGAATCTCCCACGTAAAGCGGGATGATACTTTACTAATCAAGAGTAAGAAACCCACTGGGGATCACAAGGTTCGCATGGTCACAGACTTTAATGATCTTAGTCATACTTTGAGGACAAGCCTCAACAAGCATTGGGGTATTCTACAGACTGACATTTCCTTGATCGATGTGATTACCAATCACCCACAAATCACCTTCAGACGTGGCAAAACTTTACGCACCAGATTAAGTCCAACGGTGCCTAAAATAAACAGTACACAGACCTGGCTAACTACACATACTGTGGGTTTCTACAAATGTGGTAGCTGTGGGGTTTGCAAATGGGCCAAACACAAAACGAAGAATTTCCACGGACACGATAACAGACGCTATGAGATCAGATCCAATATCAACTGTACCACCAGATTCGTTATCTACATAATTGAATGCACATGTGGGAAACAGTACGTGGGTAGCACAATCAGACCCCTTAAAGATCGAATTGGAGAACACATCAGGGCATTGCATCAACAGGATGCGAGATATCCTGTAGTGATACATGCAGCAATGTGCCCCACACAGGGCCTACGCAAGTGCTTCTTATTTTTTGGAATAGAAACAATTGACCTTAGTCCACGTGGGGGTAACAGGGAACTGCGACTGAGGCGAACTGAGGCTACATGGATCATGCGCCTTCACACGGTGGAACACGGTCTTAATTGCGATTCAGAGATGCAATATTTTTTGGGTTAATAACTTTCATGCCCTGTCTGCTAGATGTACATCCACACTGACTTGTATTATCTTGTTACTCGAACTAAGTTTTTTCATAGTACAGATGCACACTTCGATCTTGGTATAAGATTTTGAATATGAATGTATGTCAGAAAAGATTTTCCATGATGTCCTTTCTAGTTTTTAACGTATACTTTATTATCTGTGTCTTTGAACTTGAAATAGGAATATGAAACTGTTATAGTGCATCTGGTCATTCACACACTGTGTGTACTGCGTATGGGGTGGTTTATGTCTCTACTATGTGCAATATGTACACTTTGACCCATGATAAAAGAGTCTAAATTTTAGGCAATGTCAACAAAGAAATTCCTTTAATGATCATTCAATCTCAACATTAGTAACATTGACATGGATAGCTGTATTTCTCTAAATACAAAATAGGAATGTGATGGTTTTAGCACACCCCGCTTACAGCTGACATGAACTGCGACAGAGAGTTGTATCCATGTATGATTTATTGCTCATAACATAATGTGTATACCATATGTAATAATCATTGTATGTGTATACTTCCTGTCACTTAAATATCTTGTGTGAGTCACCATCACTTGATTTTGGCGCTTTACCGGACAGGTTTCCATACATTCCCGGTTTTACTATTTTTTTATTTTATATTTTTAGCACACGTACTCCCCTAGGATGTTCACCTATTTCCGCTTTCAGTGCGTTTGTTCTTCCTTACTTCGGGCCTTCCCATACCCGTTTTTATTTATTTATTTTTTAATATGTTATGAGACTTTACATTTTACTCTTATTGCTTCTTCTCCAGTACTTGTCATTCGGATTAGGATAATTGACCCTTTTCTCTGTGTCCGTATCAAGCTTATTTATGACGGCATCACACTTTGCTCGTTTCACGTCAGTTGCACGTACTTTACGTGATCTTGTTTCTAGTCTCGCGTTACCTCATTGGGAACTGTTGACCTGTATTCTACAGTCTAGTTGTTTTTCGGGGAAGTGACTATATAATCACTTCCGGGTCTCCTCTCGTGAGTACACACCCACCTCGAAACCGGTGCCGCTAGGACGCGCGAATATTCTTTCTACTAAGTAAGTGCGAGTATCGCCTTTTACGTTTGTGACTACCTTAGTATCGTGTTTTGGTCATGAAGGTTCTAAACACGGATCTGACCTTTGCTATTTTCGCTTAGCCGGGTTGTTTTTTGTCTTTAATTTACAGGGACATTGGTAGCACACACACGTGCCTAGGCCATACCTTATTTTTGATACAGACTGTACCCGTTGGACTCAAGCACTCCGAATCACTGTAATCGTATTGGAATTGGATTTTGACGTATCCCGTACTCGCGGCACCTGTTTATTGTTATATTTTAACTAAGGTGAGATCTGGACCTTGTTTATTCTAGCGTGGTCATTTATCACTAATATGTCACAGTACTTGTGATTTTGAAGGCCACTGACGCTCAGTGTGTTTATTTTATTTCTTTTTCATCTTCCACAGAGTATCACTTTCCACATTATATCCTGGAATACGCATCAGGATAGCCAAGTTGGAATTATCACCGGCTTTCCGGTGAGAGGCTACCTCCCATACATATTTTTCATCTCTTTGCGTTACATTTTCCCTTTGTTGTATTAAGCTCCATCCTAAAAAAAATTGTATCCCTCCTCTTTTGTTCACAGCACTTATTGCATTACTCCGACTTATGACAGGTAGTGTGTTGACGCCTTCCTTTTTGGTTCTTGGTACTTACTACATATACCTTTAGCTGATTCCCTTGTAACTGGGTTTTCTTTCACATTTCTTTAGACGCTTTAAATCTTTGCTGTTTTGAATTTTCTACCCTGTAACAAGCGTGCCCCGCCGGGTTGGAATTATCACCGGCTACGGGGTAAGAATCTTTTTTTATTTTAGCTTTTTTATTTTTATTTTGATCCTTACGACATGTCTCCACTTGGATCAATAGTACATTGACAATAGCACACTCTTGTGTTGTCCCTTTACTTTGTAGACGATACCGTGTGCACGCAACTCCCTACAGGTACCTGTAATACGGTATTTTGTTCGTTAGGTATTTCCCTCGTATTCTCTGCGATATACTTCTGCTACCCCCTTTCCCAGTTTACCCCTTTTCATTTTCTCTTTCTTTCTCACTACATTTTGAGCTCTTCATAAGAAACCTTTCCGTTTGCGCTGCACCATATTGCTAGCTTTATATTCTTTCACCTTAAATTGTTTTACTGGCGTCACACGACTACTCATGTAATTCTATGGGATTGAGTCATGTTTCAGCAATATATGATATAGTGTAATCTTTTAGACTGTTATTTCATTCATGCCCACATAATGACGTGAAGATTGTTTTACCTCACCGCATCCACTTGAGTTTGGTTATGGTTTTTAGGGTTCCACGTGTGTCTTGTTACAGTTACCCTTTGCCATGGTTTTACGCTATTATTTGTATCATTCCCAGCCCTGAAGAGTCGAGGGAATACTCATCCCTGACGAAACACGTGTCGGCTGGTTGCGTTTTTCATCATAATAAAGAACTTTCAGCTACACTCAAGAAGTCTGTACAGATTGCTTGCATCAATAATTGTATTTACTTGTTTTACCTTGTATGTGCCCACCTAATGCATATACTTGTGGCTTTGTGATAATTGAATAGACTATGTAAATCTTTCTCAATAAACTGATCAAGTATTCATTTGGGAATTGCCTTAAATGTCATTTGATCACTCATTATATATCAAAATGCAGATTGTTGCATATTATGGCTGTTGACTATTAAGAACGGATAAATTACGAAGCTGTTTACACTTTGGACTGTAATCCACATTTTTGCTGTATGCCAGGCCACCTTTTGTGACTGCTGTTTTTTGCGTGTAGTTATAGCAGGTACACTCACACAACAAATGTTTGGCATATAATATTCGACATAATTAGTCACTAGTATTGGTTTTTGCTGCTCTTTCTTCAGGTCCACACAGCTCTTCTACCACGAAGCATTTCCATTGAAGATACATTGTATGGCATCTGCTACTGATAAGCTTGTTCATGAAGGATACATTGTATTACATCGAATACATTGTATCGGGCAGGATAACTAGCAGCGGCTAAACCGCCATTTGTCGGGAAGCCATCTTACAATTTGAAACAGAGCATTGCACGACATGCATGCTCACGCAGTGGCTGACAACTGCTACCAGCTGTATCTTGCGTGTCTCCTCTAACGCGCTTCATTCACCCTAAGCTCAGAGAGGAGATACTACGATTCATTTGTTTCTTCTGCAACATTAGGTAAGCGCAGATGCATACATAATTGAATGCACTCATTATGCCACATGTTTACTTCTTAGTACTTTGCCATACACTAATTCATTTCACCTTCCTTTCAAAGATGCTGTCTACAGCCTCACATGTACACATGTAAAGGATAGGCAAGAGCACGTTTCAACTAGTGCAGTGTTCTCGCCTCTCCTTAGACAATTTTTTAAATCATGCATCCCTTAGTATAGAATCCTATTAACAGGACCACTCTCTTCATGAATACGCTTGATCCTGACTTGGAGGTGAGATAAGGAATGCATTCCTAATCATTTTAAATTAGTTTTGCACATATCCTAGTGCTAATGTGGGTTTGTATTCCATTGTAGGGGTTATATTCCATTGCCTATTGTGTCAGAATATCAAGCAACGCTATGTTTTGTTAATTCCAGGTGAGTTGTGATCTACTCACAGACTGCACATGTTTTTAATCCTTAGGAAGACCTGCTGTGATGTTTTAAGAAAACATGATTAAGAAGGGTCAAAACGTCAATGATTTTTTTATTGTGTCCTCCGCATCTATAGTGAACATGGCTAAACATTCACAATTAATACAATTATTATTGAACACATGTATAAAAAACGGAACAGACATTATATTAAGTTTATTGCTAAATGTAATTTTTATGTCATTGTGTAATCTATGTGTTTTATTTGAATCACTTGATCACACTGCACAATCATTTCACTTGTATGAAACTATTGGAAGACAGCCCTGTTAAAAAAAATTCTATTTCTGTAAACTTCGCTAAATGAATAAGAATATACAAAGCAAATCAGACCCTTGTGCATTTGCAACCATTTAATGATGTGTCCAAATTATAGGACAAAAGTAGTAATTTTTTGAAGCAATTCTTTCTTTTCTCCCCCCAATAGAACCCATTGTAATTCTATAAAACAAATCCTGTAAGGCAGCACATTGCCCTCTCTTGCATTACCTTATGTCAGGTAGGCATTACATGGGTGGTGCTTGGGACTTCCAGAGCATCCACCCATGTATTTTGATGCAAACTCATATTTACAAAGACTTGTAAACATAGGTTTGCACCAAGCTTGAGAGTCTACCTGAGGCTGGCGTAACAAGGAGAAATATCTTTAATTCGCCTCGTCATTTCGTCTTTGCATGTATACTGCATTCTGCAACACACATAAAAAGAGAAAATAGCCTCATAGGATAGTTTTTTGTGTCTTTGTAAAAAAAAAAACCCTAATGCAAGACAGCGCATTGCCTACCTTGCGTTACCATACGTCAGGTAGGCGTTACATGAGTGGTACATTGGCGTTCCCGTACATCCACTCATGTATTTTGTGACCAACTATTATACACAATCTTGTTAAGGCAGGCACACTAGCTTTCCTTTTGATCAGTTCTTGAGTTCCACTTCCCTGTAAAAGAATCAAGGTTATTCCCTATTTATGTGAGGCAACATTCCAGCTAGGCCCCTCTAGTGAGTTCAAGTCTTAGAAGTTCCAAGATGGCTTTGAGAAAGTCAAGGTGCCTCCACGCTGTAATGTGTCAGTCAGAGCAATCCCAGTCTCTGTGGCCCAGTATTCAGTCTTACCCACTCTCACTGGAGTGTTCAGAGTGCCCTGGCAAATATCTGAGGCCTGATGGTGAGCAGTAGACTGGATGCTACGGTAAAGGCGGCAGGCATCCACATGCTCCTCCGCCTATGTGGTAAGCCTCCCTGAATCCGGCGGCTGGTCTTGGGTCCTCCTGAATTGTTGGCTAGTTGAATCATTGCTCTTCCATAGCAGGCAAAGGCTTGCTTCTCCTTCAAAGCTGCACTATGCACCAGGCCATAGCCCTCTCATTTCACCACAGCCCCCCTCGTGGCATACAGTGTTTGTGACAGCGCACACAGGAAAAAGGCCCCTTCAAGACCCAGCATTGCACAGGGCAATGGTCCTTTTCTCGAAAGAGCAATGCACAAGGGTCACAGCCCTCAGTCATCACCACGACCCCCTCCTGGCATACGGCGGTCATGGACAGCACACAGGTTTTCTACATTCACTTTGTGCAATTCAGCCACCAAATGGACATCTTTTTATTTATCTTATTTCACATCAACGGTCAATGTTTTGTCTTTTACTCTTGGTGCATGAGGTTAGAGTGTGGCTGGCAGGCAGAAGCCACATGTTAGTCACATATCAAATGCATCCAATATGTGGCCTAGATTATTATTACGATATTACAAGAAGGAGGGAGTGAGAAGTGATACAGAGTTTGCTCACCTTCTCAAACACCTAACCACATGAAAACAGCAGGAGGGAACCCCTACTGAGCTTAGCCTATCTCGCCACACCAGACAAGGAGGATCACCTATGTTATTAAAAGGACTTTCACCCACTGGAATTCCAAGAGGCATGCTTCATCATAGAGTCCTCATCCAGATAACTAGCGTATCTGGGCGGGCTCAACCTTGGCAGCCAAGGAAGCTCTTTGGTTATTGGGTGGGACCCTAGATTTAAAATAGTCTAGGGTGTCCTGCGGGTTAATTTTATTTTCAAAGGGCACCCCGACAGAATTAAAAACAGGTGCAGATGCACTAAGGAAATTAGTATCCTCTGAATCCCTGGGTTAACTTGTTTCAGCCATCACACCAATGCCTCACCAGACTACTTGGCTTTTGTCAGGACCTCATAAGGATCCCATTAATATCCTATTTGTGTGCATTCAATTGACCATACTCATACATGCCATACATATTAACACATTTGGTCCCTAAGTTTGCATTTCTTTAGTAGTGTCCTATTTAGAGCTCCATGAGGGTAAGGAGGCAGGTGGACCTTGTAGTCAAACTTTCATCAAAGGTCTCTTCCCAGCTATGAACCTGTTTCATTGCTCCTTATCCTGCATCCTAGATTTTTATTTTACATGGTACAACATTACAACCTACTAAATGAAACACAAGAGAGAGATTTGCCTAGGATCACAGAATTTGGTCAAGCTGGGAAGCCTGGATTGATCCCAGGTTTTCTGCTTTTACATTGTTCACTTTAGCCATTAGATGGACATCTCTTTATTTCTCCTATTTCTCCTGTTCTACATCAAAGGTTAATGCATTGTCTTCAATTCTTGGCACATGAGGTTGAAGCATGGGTGGTAGGCAGATGCCTCAACCGTGCACTTTTCACTTCAAAGAAGCACTACCTTGCATAATCCTGCTTGATCCTCTATGACCCAAATATTTAAGTTTAGTGCAGAAGTATCTAAATCTGTCACACTTACACAAAAAATGATTTCCAGACAAGTTAAATTATGTGATTTATTTGCCAGTTCCAATCACTGAATGCTGAAGAGCTGGGTTCCTTGAAAAGAAGCCAAGTTGCTTTTTTGAAGCTCTGGAAATTTGTGAGCACTTGATATGGTTTGTGTTAAATGTTGTCAAGTTGTTACCTCGCTGGGGTAAAGGTGGTCTTGTTTTTTGTCCTTCTCGCCCCTACCTACTTTGGCGATGTTGCAAAGTTTGCAATGTATTGTATTATAACACAATAACACAGGGTAGCTTTGTTGGTATGATGCTCCTAAGTCTGGGAGACTGATATAATTCAGAGTTATGCTATGTATGCAAAAAAAGATCATGTGTGCTTACTTAGGACTAGCTTCTTCAGGATGAGGTTACAGTGAATAGGAAAGCCCACAGGTCAGTGTTACTATAAACAGGTAGGTCAAGTAGGCCATCTCCGGTGCACCATGTTGGCAGTGTAACATGTCTAGGATATGCAAAGTTCTTATTAGCGAGCATAGTCTAGTGTAGGTTCTGAGTACTGCCCATATTTTGTAGTGTCTCTCGCTGTTCCCACATCTCCCCACTTCGGAAGTTCTTCCGTGCAAACTAGTAATATTTCCTTCTGAAGGCCAATAATTGATTGAAAGTGCTAGTTGGGACTGGAATTGCATGTGCCTTTTTCTTTTGAGTTATCTTTGTCACCATTTCCTTCTCATACTGGGCGGCTTACACTTATTTTGATGTGAAGCAGATACCTCTTACTTTGAAATTTAGGGTTGATTCTTGTTGTGGGCATTCTGGTGGTACTGATTCTAGGGTGAGCTGTTAGGTTGCGCTGGAGAATGTGAGGGTGGTTTAGATATAGTTATGTCAACAATAAGAACATGAGTGATGTGTGCAGCTAAATGTTGAGGTGACATTTTTTGGGGGGGCAGTGTGTAACATGTAACATGAATGCAGAGCCCCAAACTTTTTCTTAGGGTTCTATTGCTGAAAGCCAAGGCTGCCGTAACCGTTTTCGTTCACTTTTCCACAATTGCTTATTCTGGTAAGTTCCTTTGTTCCCTTTCTGTATTTATATCTTGCTTTGTATGGTCTGTTGGTGAAAATGAGCCTGATTCTCCTAAAATGAGTGGAGGTGGGGAAGGCTGAGTAAGAATACTTCGCATAGGAAAGTGATCTTACCTCTGGAGGGTGCAGGCAGCTAAAGCAATCACATCTACATGGAAATGTGCTGCATATGGAATACTATGCCTGGTTGAGTAGGCTGGTGGTGGAGTTAATTTGTTCAGCAATTGGGTAAAGGATGCTTCACGCTGACAAATAGCAACATTGTTTTATGTGTAGCGTACAAAAGTGTGTCTTCTACTTAAATCGGGAGGATCTGCATGTATACTCATAATGCACACAAATGTACTCATGAAAATCCTGCAAAACATATATGTGAAGTTTTAAGATCTGATGTTACTTCTTGTGATGCCACTTCCTGAAGTCACTGCTTGTGATGCCACTGCCTGTGATGTCAATTCCTGTGATGTCACAGGCGATGTCAGGCACTGTGATGTCATGTGCCGTCATCACATGCATACAGCCTAGCTAGGTTAATCCCCCCACTTCTTTGTTTAGGACTTATGCCCTGCACATATCCACATCCACCATTCAAGATGTACGACTATCTTCCTAAGATCAAATACGCTAAGTGAGTCGTGATAGCCTGCCTCTATTTTTTAAAGGTACCATAGGAGAATAAAAAAAGCACTCTCTGGGCCAAATTCAAAAAGGCAAACTTACACTTTTGTGTAAATTTACTCTTTTTAGATATTCTCAAACGACGATTTAACAGCAACTTTACAGCTACGGAGACTCCGCAGAACTCCGCACATAAAAAAGAAAGGAATCCTCAATATATATTTTAAATACATTTCAATGGCAGTATTTGTCAACAAAGTACTAAATCATTCAAATGAATGTTTGATCCGTAAACGTGTTTTGCGTACAAATCACTGACTCGCATTTTATTTTTTGTTCACTCTATTTAACCTGCTGAGTTAATACTATTCCTCTGTCACTTGCATATGTTCATGACTTGAAGACTGGAACTGAGTCAATGACTCTGATTCAACATACAAATATGATTATATATTTACAAGAGTTGCATCTCGTCTCATTTCCAGGAAGGCGATGGTGGTCTGCTGATTTGGTCTGTTCAACAGGAGTCCACAGCCAATGAGTATGAGCTCACATATATTGGAGGCAAGCTAGCAGTGGTAATTGCAGAGACCACCATTGACCTTGGAGATGCACTCCTGCAGAGCAAAGTCTAAGTATTAAATAAAACCGTGTATTGTGTTCAGCTCACAAACCCGAGGAGCGCAGTGGGCATGCAATTCAGTCAAAATTGGTTTCCATAATAAAGCAGTGACATGGTTTGTTCTCAAAGATAGTTGAATGGTGGCTTAACTGAATATTGAATTCTGTCAATGCCATGCACAAAGCACAAGGTCAATATATAACACAAATGGATCCTATTCAGTGTTGGGGAGTAGAGGTTGCTATTATAAGATATTTTATAACTGATTGAATTGCGTGATAAACATCCTATGTCCGTTTTCAGGCTGAAGTCATCTGAAGGCCACACTGAAATTACAAATCTTCCGTACAGCAACTGCGGATACTATTAACTACTGTAACCTCTTTAAAAGTTTGCAAGCTTCATACATTTAACATGAACCTGCCTTATAGTGAACACTTGATTCACTATGTTTTAGCTCTTGAGCTAGCCAAGAAAAACAGATGTTGTCAGTGAATTTCCTTATACTAAGAAATGAATATCTGTTTCTAGCCTGAAAATGACAGAAAAGGTTTATATAGCGCAACATTTTTATTTGAAGATTGTATGATGTAAACATCATTGTGGGTGAGGCAAGACTGAAAAAAGGAAGTAAAGCTGTTTTAAAATCATAGTATTTCCCTATCTTTAATCACTGCATACATAGTGGAATCTGATGTTGGGCTTCATCGAAGACCCAGTCATGCATTAAGAAATGACAGACTCCTTACAGTACAAAACTTCCAGTCACAGAGATGATGTGGCATAGAAGCAAAAATAAAAGTCATAGCTGTCACATCTGCATACAAGGGATTTCCCATTGAGGTCCAGAGAAGCGATGGGAAGCAAGATGGCGGCAGGCTAGGCTAGGCTGCTGTGGTAGCTCGATGGTGTGATCCAGTGACCCCCCCCCCGATGTATATGAACGTCCGCCTGTGATAATCCCGGAGATGATTATATCTACATTGAATTTGCTACTTGACAACAGTGAGGAAAAGAGCAACTACTGTGAAATTGCATCGGAAGCAGGGGTTCTTACCTGCTGGCAGATCTGGCGTGTTCTGGCCTGCGGGTGTAGTCCTGGCTGCGAGCAGAGGGGATCTTCAGCTGCTCAGATACTAGGGCAACAGTACGCTGCTCCCGGAAGAATGAAGCCGAAGGGGCCTCCGATGACCCGGGCCAAAGCAGGAGCTAAGGATTCAACAACGGATACCCTTCCATCGGGAAAAGCAAGCGCCACACCGGTAAAGCCCCGAAGGCTGGAGGATGGTGCGGCTGCAGCGGGAGGAGGGACGACTCGACTGCCAGGACGACGTGGCCAGAATCCGACCCGGAAGGACCTCCTGGGAAAAGGAACGCCCCAGCAACAACCAGCCGGTCCAACTATCATGGAGCTGCTAGCAAAGAGCCGGGAGAAACGGACCAAGCAGGGGAATCCTGTTGAAAGTGAAACAACAGGCGACTTGATGCAGGATGGGTTGGGAGCAGTGCAAGAAGGCCTGCTTAGACAAGACTCTGTACCTGAGGGCTCTGTTCAGGTAATGGAAATAACAGAGATGGTGATGCTAAGGGAGGATGCCCCGGTTATACCCGTTATACCTGTTGCCCCCAAAACAGTGAATGGTGCTGAAACGGCTTTAGCGGAGGACAGAATAGAGTCAGTAGGGGCCTGGGGGGAACAAGCTGAGGAGGGTATAACGGACGCTACCGATGCTATGGAGGGAATACTGGATGAGGACACGGGGCAAGATGAGGGAGAGCTGACACCGCAACCACAGCAGGCAAGGGACAGGCAGGATAAGGGTGATCAGTGTGACGGGAACCCCAAACAGATAACATTGACTCACTCGAGCAAAATTGATTTAAGGCCAGCTCAACCCATCTGTAAGGAAATAAGCTCGTTAAGCCCCATGTTAAAGGGGAAAACAAAGCTAATAGCAGTAATAAGGGATAATCCATCTCATGCGCAGTCCAAACATTTTGCGCGGAAAATCCATCAGGGGAAGGAGACTGACATTGAGACAACAGATTACTACTATTCACTCTCTGAGGGCACAGAATCATTGGTGGGGTCAGATCCCTCAATAAGTGGTAGTGAAGTAGAAGAAGATAGTGAAAGTCCTCACGACACTAATGGTAGAGACTCTGCTACAGCGTTACAGAGGTCAGCTAAATCCTTGATAGCCATAACCCGAACAAAAGGGGGAATACAAGATTTAAATTGGGATTATTCATCCTCTAGTCATCTGATGGGAGACAAAACCGGATTTCCCTCTAAAGTGGAATCAGTGACCACGACAACCCTGGATGCAATACTACAATCAGTTATGGCACATCGGGACGAGTCTAAACAAGACAATAGGCGTTCCCAAGCTGCTATTCGGAAGATCCAAGGCTCTGTTCGCAATATAGCCAAAGTGTGTACTGAAATTTCGGATCGTTTAACAGATCGTCAGACAAGAACTGGTAATATTGAGACTGAGATGGTGACAACGCAGCAGCAGACCACTTCTCATGAGGCTAAACTTGTAGACATACAGTGGAAGCTTGAAGACCAGGAAAACCGCCAACGAAGAAACAATCTGCGGTTCCTGGGAATCCCTGAAGACAAAGGGGGGACGGATATCCGACGCTACATGGTTGACTTGTTAGCCAAGGCATTCCCCGAGATCGAAGGATGGAACTGGGCCCAGGAAGTTCAACGAGCACATCGGGTCCCAATAGCTCAGAAACAACAGACTGGTGTCGATGCGAGACCTCGGGCAGTGCTCGTCTTTTTCGGAAACTATCTTCTACGCCAGTCTATTTTTGAAAAAGCCAGACCAGATTGCAAAAGACGGGTGGAGGACGTTGAATTTTTTACAAGACCTGATTTCTGCCACGTGACTGTTGAGCGACGATGGAGGCTACGGCAGATGATTAACCCTTTTCAAGCAAAAGGAGCTCAGGCATTCCTCCTTAACCCGGCAAAGCTAAAAATTATAATCGGGGATAGGGTCCGGTTTTTCACTTCAGAAATTAAAGCAAAAGAATTTTTGGATGAGTTGAGCAGGAAAGGTTAGGTTGGGTAGGCTTGATGTAGGTACTAGGTATTAAGTCAGGGAAGGAAGGAAGGGCACAGGGGTAGGATGTGGTATAGATAATGTGTAAACTAAGAAGTGGGTAAGAAACGAAGATGCTTTTGGATTCTTTTTTTTGGGGACTTTTTGGGTTGGGGGACACTAGTATCATGCCAAGAGCCGCAACATCACTTCTAGACCAAGGTCTAGTGGCTTTCATGGGTGGGGTGAGGGATGGGAGGGATGGGAGTGGTGGGAGGGGGGACAGGATGGGTGGGGAAGAGGTGGGGGGGAAGAAAGGCCAATCTAGGTACATGGAATTGAACAGAACTAGAATTAAAGAAAAGGATGGAATAAACAAAAGGTGGAGTGCTAGATTACTGAGACGGTCTAATTTTGCAGCAAGGAATGGATAATCTACAGATTTGTTCAGTTAACGTTGCAGGTTTGAACGATAGAGCAAAAAGAGCCAAAGTGTTTGAAATCCTGCGATTTATCGCCCCGGAAATTATTTGTCTACAGGAGACTCATATCTCGTGGAATAATAGGGGTGTCCTTCAGATAACAGGATATGGTCTGGCAGTGTGCTCCACACAGACCTCCATGATAAGAGGAGTAGCAATATTTATTAAACGTCAAGCAGGCAGTATTAAACAGACTTTGGCAGATAAATGGGGCAGGTGGGCTATTATAACGTTAAGTATTGGAGTAACTATAGTGGTAATTTATGCATCTAATCAGGATGATCCCGAGCTCTGGGAAGAGTTGGAGTTGGAGCTTGCTACATGGCCAACCCCACTAATAGTTTGTGGCGACTTTAATATCCATTCTGAAAGCTCAAATGTGGTGGGGCAGAAATATAAGGGAAGAAAGCCGCGGGTTAATCGGGCTATAAATAATCTTAAATCTAGTCATGGCCTGGTAGATGTGTGGGCAGCCAAGAAGAATACAGATCCAGGGTATACTTACTTTTCATACCCACATCAAAAATATATTCGGTTAGACTATTTTTTGATCTCAGCCAACCTATTGGGGGAAGCAGAGATTAAAAAGCTGCCACAAATTTTCTCGGATCAAAATCCGCTTGTGCTTAAGATAATATGCCAGGGCCTCGAAAGCGAACCCCGTTCTTGGTCGTTCGATAGGAAACTGTTGACCGATGAAGAGTTTGTAAAGTATATTAAAAATTGGACTAGAGGATTTTTTGAAATAAACCGCTATAGTGCCTCACGTACGACTGTGTGGGATACATATAAAGGATGTCTAAGGGGGGAGATAATAAGCTATGTAGGCCAACAGCGGAAAGCACGGAGGAATCAGATCTCCTCCCTAATGACCAGGTTAGCACAGCTAGAGACAGAACATACTAAATTATTATTTCAGGGAGAGGGTAATAGATTATTGGCAGTTAAGAACCAGATAATTATTGGGAAATCAGAGATAAACAATTTGTTTCAAACGCAAATAGCTCAGGCATACCAAGCATATCGAAAAGAGATATATGAATATGGGGAAAAGGCGGGTAGACTTTTGGCCCTTAGGACCAGACAAAAGGCCACTAGAAATAATATAATAGAAATTAAAAATTCCGAGGGGCAAATGGAAACCTCTTCTGCTAAGATAATGGAGGTTTTTAAACAGTATTATAGTATGCTATACCAACAGGATCCCATTGATATTCAATCAGATACGGAAGGGGAATATCCACAGCTTAGTAGATTAGACCCAGCCATATGTTTGGAGCTAGAAGAAGAGATCACGCTGGAGGAAACTGTTTTAGCTTTAAACTCACTCTCCTCAGGGAAGGCCGCTGGTCCAGATAAAATTCCATTGGAGTTATATAAAATACTCCAAAGCGATTTGGCCGTACTGCTTCAGGATCTTTTTTTAGATGTTCAATACCGAGGGATCCCGCCTAACTCGTGGAAGGAAACAGATATAATTATATTTCACAAAAAGGGGAAACCACCATCGGCACCAGGTTCATATCGTCCCATCTCACTGATAAACTCAGATGCAAAGTTATACTCAAAGATTCTAGCAACTCAGCTCCAGAGAGTCATAGTCAGCTTGGTCTCACCTTGGCAGCATGGTTTTGTGCCAGGAAGGGGAACAACGGATCATACTAGACGGGTAATCTCGCTGCTGGATATAGCCGCTGCTAGGGGGGATGGACTGGCTGTGATTCTCTTGGATGCTGAGAAGGCCTTCGACAGAGTGACGTGGCAGTATCTGTGGGGGGCTTTAGTGGAGCGAGGGGTAGGCCCTAAAATGATAACAGCAACTCAGGCGATGTACCATAAACCGTATGCCAGGATACAGATGATGGGAATGGTATCAGACTCGATAGAGGTGGCAAGGGGCACTAGGCAGGGATGCCCATGCTCCCCAATTCTCTTCGCTTTATACTTAGATCCATTTATCAATCAGATAATTGTGAACTCTGTGATTGAACCTTATAAAATTAATGGATATGAGACAAAAATACTTGCATACGCGGACGACATCGCTGTAGTTACATCGAACCCAGCAACCGCAATAGTAGAAATCGAGAGAATGGCAGAGAAATTCGGGAGCAGGTCAGGCTACTGCCTGAATAAAGGAAAGACGCAGATAATCTGTACAAGACAGGGTAATCTACAAGATCAGCGTCAGACGGATATTGCAACATATTTGGGGGTAAAGATCGGACCAGATCTGGATACATTATGGGCAAATAATATCGATCCAGTGTTGGAGGAGATTACCTCCGAGCTCCGACGGCTGGATAACTTACATCTAACGATAGTGGGCAGAGTTAATGTCTTAAAAATGAAGATCTTCCCTAAAATACTTTATTTATTTCGAGCTATCCCCTTAGAATTATCTGCTAGCATATTCCAGAAAATGAATTCTATCTTTTCAAATTTTATTTGGAATTATCGAAAAACAAGACGTGCCCTGAGGACATTAACCCTGCCACGGGAGAGAGGTGGGTGGGCTGCTCCAAATTTATATTTTTATTATTTGGCAACTTTTTTGCATGAAATGGGCGACATACTGGGAGCGGATAGTTGTGTGAGAGAGGATGGCTTACCTTCAATATATCAACTAACTGTGGGGAAGGCAGCAGCAGGGCTTCTCCTTAGACAGCTAGATCCTAGTTATTATAAAAAAGTTGGCTACAAGTGTCTGAAGGCAGCTAGAATGGTATGGAGTAAAATAAGTAAAATTATTCAAATCCCTAAATGTAACAGATATACTCCATTGTGGGGAACCTCGATTTTCCCAGTTGAGCTCTCGGATGGTATGGCCAGAGAGTGGGCACAGGCTGGTATACAGCGAGTGGGGAACCTACTCAACGATAACTCAGAAATATTGTCATTTTCTGAACTGGTTTGGAAGTTTGGGATTAATAATAGATCATATTTTAAATATATTCAAATAAGGGGATGCATAAAGAATCTAGCCGGCAGACAGGAAAACTTCCGAGTATTACCATTAATGGATAAGGTTTATCGGGGAGATGGGAGGATTGGGAATTTTATAAAACACTAATGGAAACAATACCTGATGATTTAGTGAAAACAGAGACAAAATGGGCATTAAAACTAGGGGATGATGATATAGACCTAGATATGTCATTAAAAATGGGCGAGAATATATTTTTGGCTGCAAACCTTCAAGCACAACACTATAGAACCCTTTTTAACTTATACTATACTCCAGCAAAACTTTTTGGTTGGGGGAAACGTGATAACGATCAGTGTCCTAGATGCCATCATAGCCCTGCGGATATCACTCATATGTTTTATGCGTGCAAATCCTTGATCCCGTTAAAAAAGGGTATAGAAAATTTTTGGCATGAATCGATTAACTGTGCAATTGAGCTCAGTGCTCCGCTGATGTTATTTGGATATGATAGCCGAATTGGGCTAGTATCTGCACATTGGGACTTTGTTTTTGTTAAAATAGCGGTCGCTAGGCTATTAATTGCTACAGCTTGGAAAGATTCGGAGCCACCGGTATATACTGCCTGGCTTCATCGCCTACTGAATATATATACTCTGGAAATGGCTCTTTATAAAAACAAGGGCCATCGGGCCAGAAGGAAAGGGGATAAGATCTGGGCACCTATGACAAATTGGCTGGAAAAAAGCCATGGCGTGCTGGGGAATAGAATAGGAATAGGGTAATATAAGATTATAGATACAGGGAGGGGCAAAAAGGAAAACAATGTAATGTGATGCTCTTTTTTTTGGCTTTTTACTCTTTTTTTCTTTAAAGGTTATGCATGGATTGCTGAAGTGTGAATATCTTTTATTTTGTTTTCTGTTTATTGATGTACCTGATGGCATAAAATAAAAATAAATAAAAAAGAGGTCCAGAGAAGCCTTGCCCTTGCTGATCATTCCTTTCTAGCAGATGTGATTGGACGTCTTCTGTAGTCATGAACCATCTCGTTAGCTCTTGGAGACAAATAGGTTGTCCCAACCAAAAACCATTTCAGTTGTCATCTCAGCACTGATCATCATAAGGAAAGCGTGAAATGAAAACGGGGCATTGTGTCAATTCTCTCTTGTCAATAATCATTTGGTCTCACATCTTTCAAATGGTTTACACTCATCTGATATGGAGCAAAGAGTCTTAGGGAGTCAATAAGACCCTAGCACGTAGTATACCTGGGCTACTGTGGCAGAGGAGATCCATCTTTACTCACCTCATACAAACACTCATCTCTCAAACAATGCACCTGATGTGCAGGGCCTTCTCTTCCTGAATGTGGAAGTCTCTGTTCACTTTCCATGCCCAGGTCAGCCATCCCTGCCATGCCAGACCCGAACAGGGAGGCACAATATACAGAAAGCTTCCTAATGCTTTCAAGTTATCTGTGTTATGATGGATGGGATGCTGGCAATTAATGACCACTGGCGGAGGCTCCATCAGCAATATGGCTACCCCACCTTGGTTGAGGAAATCTCGAATCTCATAGAGTGACAGAGATGCCCCCACCCCAGCAAGCTATAAATGTCCTGGGCAGTAAAATAGGAAGGTTGGGCCTTCTTTTTCTTCTTTTTACAGAGGCCCTGCTAGAAGACACAAAACTGTAAAACCTCCAGGATTAAAGTAATTGCCTGGACCAAGGAAAAGAAAAAGTATAAGAGTAAAAAAAATAGAAGTGCGATTTCGGCCTATGTAGCTGATCACCACTGCCCAAACTGACAATTAAAAATGTACAACTAAATATTTAAATCCTTGTTTGTAACAGGGGAACGTATCTAAACGATTAGTGATTTAGGAGATTGGTAAAAATAGTATGATGTGGTCATAGAATCGAAAAATCTAACATGCTGCTAAGTAATTTTGTGAATCTATTACAAAAATGTTGAGAGTGACTAAACAAGGGGCTTGATAATATGGTCATTTTGTTCAGATCAACATTCTAGGAAAATTTCGCAAAAATCTGGAAGAAATGAGAAAGATAATAGCATTTGAAGAACTAGCATGGACTCAGATTACTTTAGTAAATTTAAGGCAGAGAGAATATAAAAATAGTTTTTAAAGACCCTAAAGAAACTGAGATGGTTCTCAGCTATAAGTATCTGGTAGCTAATGATCACATATCATGTTTTGTGCACAACTAAGACCTTTAAGTCACCTAGCATCATTCCTTTAAATGTAAGAAACTAACTTTCAGCGATTTACTCACTTTGCTCACATAGGCCTTATTAGTCATCGGAATAATCAGTTACACACTATAAACAAGATTTTAAAAGGATTATTTAAGACACAAGAAAGCAGGGACAATGTTAGAAGATGAGCAGAAAAGAGATATTGTTTGGGTCTTTAATATAAACGCTCCCATATAACCTGTACATTCACAATAAGCTTATATATGTAAGTGTTCAATAATAAATTGTGTATTTTTAATTAGATTTTACCGTACAAATGTTCATACCGATTTATCTCAGATAGCATGATTGAATCATGACTGTATTTTAACAACTTTTTGACACTGTTTTATATAGCAAAAACTTGGCCCTTGAGCAGGACCAGGACCAAGGGAAGGATGACCAGGACCAGTTTTGGCAGTATTCCTGGGAATTCCCCCACAGAAAGGCTGGCACCATGTATAAAAATAGGACTCTGATAACCACTCATCAGAACACACCTGGATCTGTGGAAGATTCAGAAGGACTGTCCTACTACCAGAAGGACTTGCCTGATGCTTGAAGACTGCCTTGATGTCTGAAGAGGGAACATTGGACCTGTTTGCCTTGATCCCAGGCTACCCAGAGTGGCTCCAAGGGTCCATTGGCTGACCTCCTGTGTGAGGTACAGGGACACACAAGCTTCCAGAGGCCTCGTCTACTTCCCAACTAACCAGTCCTAACTAGACCTGACCTGATCCCCTATGCTGGCATCTTTGGGAGTGAGCTCTGACCCACTAACAGTGGTATTCTTTTCCTGGACCCTTGGCTGGAGTCAGAGTGTGCTCCTCCTGGTGTTATCTAAGGGTTCACTGGAACCGGAACCGGCACAGCATGACGGAGCTCGATATAGGACCTCCCATTGCAGTACCTCGCAGCTTCTGATCGGCAGCTTCACCGGAACCAATGCAGTGCAACACAGGACATTGCATTGGATTGCAGGCCCTCGTAGCTCCTGAATGCAGTTTTAGCAGAACTGGCACAACATGATGCAGCCCGACTGTGCATTGCAGCACCTCACATTTCCTGGTCAGCAGCTCACCAGAACCGATGAAGAGTGGCTCAAACTGACGCATGAAGTCACACCACAGCCCAAAAGACAAAAAGGGATAACTTCCAGCAGGGCAGACTCGGTCCTGTATCTGGCCTGTGCTCGATCGCAGTCGACCTGAACTTTTGACTTTGTCCCGGTCCAGCACACCCAGATGTCTGCAGTTGGAGCTTTGTGCTTTTTGGCACTATTTTAAATGGAAAGCTTATATCTCCAGTTCCACTGATTGGATTTTGATTGTTTGGGTGTCATTTTATTTATGAAACATGTCTCTATTTTTCTAAATGGGTTTGGGATTTTACTTGTGTTGTATTTAGCACTTTATTACGGTTTGTGTGCTGCATAAATACTTTACACATGGCCTCTAACTTAAGCCTGACTGCTTTATGCATAGGTACCAGAGGGTTAAGCATGGATAAATGTAGTGACTTTTGTGGTTCGCCCTGACAAAGATTATGTTTATTGTTTGAGTGGGGCTTCTAGTCCTCTCAAACTAATAACCCAACTTCTCAAAACATCGAATTACGGAACTAGCTTAGTGTTTTTAGATAAGGAACTGATTAAAAACTGTGGTTTCAGACAATTGACCTAACATGATAATATTAGTGAATTGGTCTTTTAAGATACAATAGAAAATGTAATACATGGTTAGCTGCCCTTCATCTATATATCAGTTGATTCGAATTACACAAGTATACAATTCTTATTTCCTGGGTGACCCTACTAAAATAGCTATAAGATTGTATGCAGATTATGCCTCAGGTGTCATAATTTTACAGGGGGGCGTGGCTTGACGGCTGGCAATGGTGGACGCGTGAGCGGATAGCTCTGCACCGACCGTCCAATTATCAGGGTTAAAACGCTGTTCCCTGATACCGGCCGCGCTCGTTAACACGACCGGAGCACTCCTGGTGTCCCGCTGCCCCCACTACTGGTCATTTGCGGACAGCAGGACCGAGCTGTCGCACTGCCATTGTGACCTGCGCAGCTGCCGGACGGGGCCCGAGGAGACAGCGGGCGGCTGGTCTTGGAGGCCGGGCTGCGGCTGCAAGTCAGAGGAGACGCACCGCGCCAGGTCAGAGAGGCGCGGCGCGAATGTGGACCCTGAGGCATGCTTTTCCCATTTACGGGGAGTGCAGCCAGAGAAGACCCGGGAGCCTCGAGCAACTTGCGGAACCCCCGTGGGGGCACACTGCTGAACTGCAAAGGGAGCGGACCCGTGGAGAGGCCCCGCTTGAAGATTGGAGCGGAGCTTCCTTGGAGCCCTGCTGGCAGTGGGAGCTGATCATGCTGCAGGTGCCCACACCCCTCTGACTTTCGGGGCCATTTTACCAACAGAGCAGGAGTTGGCAGACGGTGAGAGACTGTGGGAGACGTATTGGGCTCGGTCCTGTCGCTCTCTCCCCCCCTCTTTTTTCTTTAAACTTGAACTGGCTGGCTGCTTTGGGAGTGGCTCGCGGGCCATTGGGAGACCAGTGTACCTGGATACCCGGTGGCGCACGTTGCTGTGCGGCTGGCCACTCCCGAGTTGCGTGGACCTCAGGATCTCAGAGACCCTTGGCCCAGACCCCTCCTGAGAGACACTGCCCGGCTGTGGGAGGTTAGCTCTTAGGCCATATCCGGAGGCATATAGCATGGATGCCTGGGACCTGCGGTGTGGCCCCACCCCTAGACTTGTGGACCGAGTAGAGCCAGAGAAGGACTGCCTGCCCCCGGATGCTGAGAGGGGGTTCTGTATGGAACAGTGGGTGCATGGTGTATGGCGCTAAGGTGACCCACAGATGTGACACAGACTCTTACCAGGGCATAGTGGCTTGGGCCACGACTGACGGAGAGGAGTACATTCCACAAGAGGTGACACTACTGCGCCCCACAGAGGTTAGAGGTTATATACCCGGAGACCGGGCCAGCTGTTCCTGCAGTGTCCGATTTTGCGACGTTTGGGCCGAGGAGCGTTTTGGACCATACTGAGACACTGACGGCCTTGTGGTACAATCATGGGCAAACCCAGAGGGAAGGTCCAGGAGTCTGCCCTGGAGCCGGGAGAGAGCCAGAGGGGGTCAACTCGAAATATCCCGGAGACGCAAGTAATGGAAGACCCTGTGCAGCAACAGTTAGCAAAGATCCTGGAGGCAATTTCGGACACTAAGGAGACACTACACCAGGATATCAGCACCGTGTCTGTGGGACTGGGCCTCCTGCATGCTGAGCATCAGAAACTTAGTGACCGAGTGAAGGTGATGGAATCCTCCCTTGGGGAAATGTCGCTGGCGCACCAGGCGACGATCAAGCAAATGGCGGACCTCACCGACAGGGTCAAACTACTTGAGCGCAGAGCAGAGGACAGTGAAGGGCGCAACCGGAGAAACAACATTCGCGTCCTGGGTCTCCCGGAGGGAATTGAAAATGGAGATATGATGTCCTACCTAGAGCCTTGGCTGCACGCGGTTGTGGCCCCGGAGGGGTTAATGCAATTTTACACTCTAGAGAGAGCGCACCGGGTCCCGGCGAGGCCACCGGCGCCGGGCCGTCCCCCGAGACCGGTGGTGGCCAGGCTGCTGCATTACAGGGACAGGGACATCCTACTCCAGAGAGCTCGCTCCAATGGTCCGTTTGAGGTGCACAATAGCAAGGTCTCAATATTCCCAGATTATACCCTTGAAGTGCAGCGGAATCAAGCCTCTTTTCTGGAGGTTAAGAGGGCTTTGCGCGCGGAGGGTCTTCAATACTCGATTATCTTCCCTGCCCGGCTTCGCATCATCGAAGATGGCAAAACGCACTTTTGTGATACTGCCTCGGCAGCCTGGGATTGGCTGGAAGAGTACAAGACGGGGGTGCCTCGGACGGTGCAGGAGCAGGTACCACCTCATCAGACCCGGCGATCTGGAAAACGATCTAGAAGACGGCTGCAGTGGAACGCCCCAAAGAAGCCGAGCCCTTCACAGACAGAACGCGAAAGGCGGCGGCATTACAGGCGGTGGCAGAAATGATGCAAGACAACAAGCAGCAGTCCGAGGTGGGCTCGCGCTCGCCGAGGGGCACGGGGGGATCGGACACAGACTCCTCTAATGTGGACAGTTTGACTTTGCCTGAAGTCACCCCACGATCAGCAGATGAGATCATCTAGAGGGGGTTGCCAGGTGGGGTGGACCTGCTTGTGGTGTTTGGGCTTCGGGAGGCAGCGGGGCTGCACTAGAACAATAAGGTAACACGGTTCTGGTTTGATTGAAAAGACGGCCGGCGCTTGGAACGTCCCTTTGGCATACTACCCAAACACTTAAGACTTTTTGCCTGGGTTACAACCCCCCCGTAGGACCATACCATAAGTGGTTTGGGCCTCGACTGACTGTACGTGATGTGGAGGGTTTGGGTGGGTGGCCGTTGCCATGCTGCTCTGGGGATGGGGAGTTGGTCCGTGTTGGGATCTGTTGATTTCTTTTTGTCCTTTATTTGTTTTACCTTGGTTTTCTTTTGGCATAAGACCTGTCTTGTCAATGATGTGAACGCTGTGTTGCATTTCTGGCCCGGGGGGGTGGGATGCTTAATTGATAAACGGCTGCACAACCACAGACACTGAAATTTCTTACGTGGAATATTAGGGGGTTGGGATCAATGTCCAAACGCCATAGTATTCATAATTATCTTAAACGGCGGGGGTTCAAGTAGCCTTTTTGCAGGAAACTCATTTGCTCCAACGGGAGGTGGAGAGGCTGCGTAGGCGATGGAGGGGGCAAGTGTATGCTACGTCCTTCTCGGCCTATGCCCGGGGGGCATTAATTTGGATTCGAGCTGGAGTGCCTTTTGAACTTAAGCGATCAGTTATAGATAAAGAGAGCAGGTATGTGTTTCTATTGGGGAGGCTGTATGGAAGGGAGGTTACCCTGGGCTGTGTGTATGCCCCCAACCAGGACCAATTGGCCTATGTGGCCGACATATCGACCCGTATGGCAAGCATGATGGTAGGCCCAGTACTTATAGGTGGGGATTTCAATGGGGTAATCAACGTGAACTTGGATCGCTCACATCCCCCTCTGCCCGGAGCCCAGACCCTTAGAGTGGCGGCCGGTCTGTGTGACTGGATGTCCCATTGGGGGTTGAATGATATCTGGAGGTTACAGCACAGAGACGCGCAAGAATACTCCTTTTACTCCCCCATGCACCAGCTCCACACCCGCCTGGATGCCTTCTGGTGCTCCCCCACCCTTAGTGACTCTATCATACATACAGACTATCTGGGGCGCACCTTGTCTGACCATAGTCCATTGTTGTTGATGTTCCGCCCACATGGGGACAGATCCCCAATACCAACATGGCGCCTCTCCCCGGGGTCCCTTGAGGATGCTCCCTTTGCTGACGCCCTGCAATCCTTAATTAGTGACTACTTCGTTGAGAATGAGCGGTCGGCCTCTACTGCTCTGATTGAATGGGAGGCGTTTAAGGCGGTGGTGCGGGGACATTGCATGGGGCAAGCTGTGGGTGTGTGTAGAGAGCTTCACCGCGAATTGCTAGCGCAGGAGGGGGAAATACGGGAGCTGGACACTCTTCAGGGACGTGACGCCCGGGCCTGGGCACTCCTCTTGGACAAACGTGAGCAATACGCCTCCACAATGGAACGGCTTAAATCCCATGATTACAAGTCTTACATGGATGGGGTACTGGGAGAGGAGGGGCGGGCTGGTCGCTTGCTGTCCTGGCTGGTTTGGCCAGAGGCACGGGGATCCCTGATTATGCGCATAAAGAGGGTAGATGGTGTGACTCTGCACGACCCAAGTGATATTAATACACTGTTTAGGGATTACTATCACTCCCTGTATGCAGCCCCCCTGGGCCCTTCCAGTATCGCTGTTGAGGCTTTTTTAGCACCGCTTGGTCTTCATACACTAGACGGGGAGGCGAGCGTGGACCTGGGTGGGCCGGTCACTCTGGAAGAGGTGCAGGGAGCTATAGCCGCTATGGCTAACGGGAAGACTCCCGGCCCAGATGGCTTGCCGGGGGAATTCTACAAGAAATATAGGAGTGAGTTAGCACCAAGACTGGTGACGCTGTATGCGGAATCTCTTCAAGCGGGTTGCCTGCCGGATACCACGAGAGATGCATTGGTGGTCCCGCTTCCTAAGACGGTGTCCCTAGACGCTGAAGTGACAGATTTTAGGCCCCTCTCCATGCTCAACACTGATTTTAAGATCCTTAGCAAAGTGCTGGCAGCTCGGCTACTTCCGCACATGCGGGACCTGGTCCACCAGGACCAAAACTGATTTATCCCCTCCCGCAGCACCTCGTACAACCTCCATCGATTGTATTCGGCACTTTACCACCCTGAGGCACCTGCTCTTCAACAGGCTGCTATTCTATCAATTGACCTGGAAAAGGCCTTTGATACCGTGGGATGGGACTATCTGTTGGCAGTTATGAAGCGTTTTGGTATGGGGGATGACTGGGTGGCTTGGGTACGATTGCTATATACTCTCCCCACGGCCAGGGTCAGAACTGGCAGGACTATTTCCTCCCAGTACCGGGTGACACATGGCACACGTCAGGGTTGCCCCCTGTTGCCACTCTTATTCGCCCTGGCGATAGAGCCTCTGGCTGAGTTGTTTAGGCAGGGAGGTGAGGGTATGGGGTTGACCTTAGGGGGAAGGACACATATTATCTCCCTATACGCTGATGATTTATTATTGTATCTCAGCGATGTGGCTGGAGGGACAGTCACAGCTCTGAGGCATTTGGAAATGTTTGGGGACCTGTCAGGACTACGTGTTAATAAACGGAAGACATATCTCTTCCCCGTGGCTGGACCTATAGCACGCCCGCTGGGGGTACCTGCGGATATAAATTGGGCGTCGGAAACTTTCCGATATCTGGGCATTCAGATCTTCCATTCTTTGGAGGACCTGAGAGAAGGGAACTTGGGGAAAGCGCTGAGATCCCTTAGATCTAATGTCCAGTTTTGGGGCACACTGTGTCTCCCCATCATGGCCAGGATATCCTTGATCAAAATGATTATGCTCCCTCGGGTGTTGTATTATTTTGCCAATATGCCAGTGCTATTGCCACGGCATGGTTTCGTACCTTGGACTCCATGGTGAGGGACCTGATATGGGGGGATGGCAGGCGTAGAGTGTCACTTTCAATATTGAAACGCCCTATAGACGCGGGAGGTTTGGGAGTTCCGGACTTTGAGCTGTACTTGCTCGCTGCCCAGATGCAATGGCTGGCCCAATGGTTGGAGGGTGCGAATGTGGATGGAACCTTTTTAACAGAACCTGGCCAGACGCACAGTCTGTTGCTGGCAAAACTTCTAATGCACAAGACAAGAGTCCCCTACACAACTGTATTGCAGACTACAGCATTGCAGTCCTGGAGGCGTTGCCTCAGGAGAATACCTGACACTCCCAAATACTCTCCAGAGCTACCCCTGGTGGGACTGCCTCACGGCGACCCACAACAGGTCATGACTGCAGAGCAATTGGCCTCTTGGGTGGCGGTGGGACTCGAAACCACGGGGGACTGTTACCAGGAAAAGATTCTGCTTCCCTTTGCGGAGTTGGTGGAGGGGTGTGGGTTACCCGCGGGCCAATTCTTGGTATATGAGATACTGCAGAGAACGTTTGCACAGCTATGGGGCCAAAATAGGGAGGAACCAGAAACGCAAGCTGTGCTGCATTCCCTGATTACATTGGGCACAGCAAGACACCAGATTAAGTGGTTCTATGCGTCCCTGCGAGAGGCCTCACTGACCCCCTTGACCCGGTTGCGTGAGAAATGAGAAACATACTTGGAGAGGAAACTCACAGATGCAGAATGGGGCAGGATCATGGCATCCCCTAAGAAAGTAGCGCGGAGCACACGGTTGAAGTACATACAATTTAACTACGTGCACATGACGTACTTAACTCCGCATAGGATTTTTCTAATTTTTGGGGGGGGACCAAGGCGTTGCCCGAGATGTAGCTGGGAGAACGCAGACTTCCTTCATATGACCTGGGCATGTGGGGTCGTGCAGACTTTCTGGCACGTAGTACTCACAGCGCTCAATGCTACATTAGATCGTGTGCTTCCCTGCGCAGTGGCTGTCTTTCTGCTGGGACTCTTCCCTAGGCCACCCAAACGTAAAGCCGGAAATACATTCATAGATTTAGCCCTGACGTTGGCAAGACGGCGCATAGCAATCACATGGAAATCACCTGAGGGACCGCAGGATGCAGTATGGAGGGGAGAGGTGATGACATGGGCTGTGGCAGAGGAGAGAGCGCTGCGTAGGGAAGAGTTGAGAGGGCTGCGACTGCGTCAGATAGCAGACCAATGGAGAGGCATCTTGCAAACATGGGAACACCCAGAATCCCCAGACGCCACGAGCGGAGACAGCGACGCCTTCCAGGAGCCCAGAGGAAATGGTTGAATGGAGTGCATTCTTCAGCCCCCCTCTCCCCTTTCTTTCCTTCATCCTCTCCTTTCCCCACCTCACCAGAGGGGTTGGGTTTGTTACACGAGAGCAACTGACGGGGCAAGTCGGTCTTTCCTCCACTCGCCCTCAAGCCGCCCCCCCTTTCCTTCTGCCCCTCCCTTCTCCTTCCCTTCTCCTCCTTCCCCCCCTACCCGGGCGCTAACTGAGACATACAGCACGCTACGCACGTATAGCACCCCACTAGACACTGACAGGCAGCCATTTTCCCAGTTCTTAAATCCCTGTTTGACATGTTTTTATTCTTCATCAAGGCCATAGGGCCATGACGTGGTGGAGACTCCGCATACCCAGACCTAAATGCGGTGCACACCTCAGAGAACGTACACCTATATGGGGTCAGCGAGGCAGAGGAACAGGCATATTCGGTGGGGATCCTGAACTGCCTGAATGGGTACCTCTAATTGTTGGTATGCATAACTGATGGCTCAGTCAAGTATTGACATGATTATGTTCCGGCGCACTTGGCTACTGTACTGACCTTTTGTAATAGTCCTTCTCCAAGAATGATTGTATCATATATATTATAGATACTGTCTTATGGAGAAAATAATAATGCTGTATGTGGATCAATGTATGACAAAATGTTAATAGACACATGTTTAAAAAAAAGGTATCATAATTTTACAAAAGCTCCAAGCATGAACATATTGAGCCATAGCACATCTGTGAAATCTGAGAAGAGAGAAATTACTTTGGTGTGACTGTGACAAAACTTGAGACACTCTGTGAATCCAACAAGACTGCTTAAACATTGCAAATTACACATTTACTAATGCTGATAGAAATTAGATCTTTGAAAAGTGCTGCAAACAGCCTGTTCTTTTGAAAAAATACAGTTTGATCATCTTAGATACTGAGACCTGGGAAAGTGTTGTGTGAAATATAATCATAATAATGTATTTTACAATATTAGCCTTTTTGCTAAATGTAAAAGTAATAGAAAATGGACAGGCAAAGACAAAAGAAAAACTTGAAATGAACTAAATCAGATTTTTATATAATTGTATGAACTAATGGTAATCTTGTGTTACCATTGGGAAATTTACCCTTTCTAGAACTAAGTACTCCGTACAAAACTCCAAAATCAATATACTAATTGTAATGAAAGCTACTGGATAAGTAGATGCCGTTAAAAAAAGTAGTGGCTTTAAAAAAACGTTACTATATACCCAGAGCAGCACCAAAATCAAGGGTTAGCCCGTCAATGGGCATTGAAGGGATGCTCGAACAACAATAGTGATGTGAAACTATTAAAAGAAAAAGTATGTATGAAAAGGTGTGATAATGTACTCAGGGTCAGATGCACGAAGGTAAGTGTTTGCGATTGCCAAATAGTGAATTTATTCGATTTGCTATTTGGTAATCGCAAACAACAATGTACAAATGTGAGTTTTAATACATTTTGCGATTCCCAGTGGGTCGCAAATATACCTACCTCATGAATATTCATGAGGTAGGTTTGGGTTTGCGACTGTTTGGGAATCACAAAAATCACAGGGATTATGGCCGGCTGGTGTCAGCAGACCACTGTGTCTGTGATTGCTTTTCAATGAAGAATAAAAAAATAAAAAAATATTGATAAGTTTTTTTTAAATTTTTTAAGAATAGGCAGTGGTCCATGGAACCATTGTCTTCTATTAAAAAATAGTGTTACAAACATTCACAAAGGAGAAGGCGTCCGTTGAGGACCCCATCCCATTTGCGAATGGGTTACCACCTGCTTGAAGCAGGTCATAAAATGTAAATGTTTTGCAACCGCATTTCAGTTGTAAAACATTTACACAAACCACTGGGATTCGGATGCCCTAAACACACCCTTTCCTAATACCGAATCGCAAACCCAATTTGTGATTTGGTAATAGGTTACCGAATCGCAAATTGGGCCTTTGTACATTGAAAAATGCAGTTTTCCGTTCGCAAATGGCCCGATTCTGAGAATCACCGTGTGTGAATGAAAAATAGCTTTTACATCTGTCCCTAAATGTCTAGACAAAAAGTATTTTAAAAAGTGCATATGTTTATTGCCTTGATATTAATAGAATAGCAAGACTAATTGACAGGAACAATGGGGAGGCATACGGGGCGGTTGGGTTGAGCTTCCGGTAGGTGCTGGACATTCACATCTGGATGAAGGGCAGGCAGTGCTTCAGATGTTGGATGTCTGAAGCAGAGGAGACTTCCAAACAGACCTTTGTGTCTGCATATTGGTGAATCTTCATGACGTTATCTGTGGGTAGAGCACCAAGTGGCTCCATGTAGAGGCTGGCACAGGAAACAGTATGGAGTCCTGGGGGACTCAGCAGTCGATAGTGATCTTTATGGACCTGGGTGTCCCGATGTAAACAAACCGAAGTCGGTTGGAACGGTAGGAGGACAACTATTGAAGAACACTGCTGTTGAAGCCCATTCAAGACACCAGGACGCATAAGAGGGTGTGATGGTCAACTGTTTTGTAGGCAGCTGAGAGGTCCAGCAATATCAGGAGGCAGGGTTAGCTTCATTTGTGGTAAGGAGGGCATCATTATAATGTGCAAGGTAGCTGTCTCCATTCAGCACAGTAATCTGAATCCAGAATGGTAGTAATACAGTAGATGTTAGCATTAATGTGATCTTGTAGCTGAACAAAGATTTTTCAATTATCTTGTAGGTGAATGGTAGTTGAGTGATGAGCTGGTAGTTGTTGAGGTCCTGAAGGTCAAGTGTTGCTTTCTTTACGAGTGGGAGAATCTGGCCCGTCTTGGAGTTTCAAGGGAGATGTCTGCAGTGAAGAAGGCATTGACAAGTGTGAGTAGGGGTGAGAGAGTATCCCAGATAAAGGTTTGATGAAAGATGAGAATCAGACATCATCGTCTTAAGAAGTGACTTTGAGGGAGTAGAGTACAATGATGAGATCAGCAAGAGATAGGGCTTTCAAGGATGACCATTGTGAAATCCTATGCCAAAGTGACGAAGAAGGCTTGGTGTTGTTGACATGCTACCGGATCTTCTATAATCTTCTATAAGAACTTCCACCTCGAGAACAACAAGGACACCAACTCCACCACCCTGATCGACAACCTCACCACCCTCGGACTCAGACAGCTCGTGACTACACCCACCCACGCCGCCGGCCACACGCTCGACTCCATCTTTTCCGCAAGCCCACACGTCTCCTTCAACCACACCTCCGAACCCCACTGGACTGACCACCACTGCATCCACTTCACCTACAGGAAGCCCACCACGCACCACCGCACCGAACAAATGCCTCGCCGCTGCTGGAGCAGAGTCACGGAAGACCAGCTAACCACAACCCTCGCCCTGAGCCCACCCGCCGAACCCTCCGACCCCGACACCGCCGCCCGCAACCTCAGACAGTGGATCGACGACTGCGCCAACACCCTCGCCCCGCTCAAGAATCCGCCCAACAGCCACACCAGCAAGAAAGCCACCTGGTTCACCGAAGACCTCCAGGCCTCCAAACGAACATGCCGAAAACTGGAGAAGATCTGGCTCCACGAACGGACAGCGGACAGCTACGCCGCCCACAAGAGCGCCACCCGCAGTCACCATCACCTCATCAGATCCGCCAAAAGGGCCTCACTCAAAGACCGCCTAGACAACAACGCACACAACAGCAAAGAGCTCTTCAACATCGTGAAGGAACTCTCCAACCCCAGCTCCAACACCAACGACATCCAGCCGTCGCGAGACCTGTGCGACTCACTGGCCACCTTCTTCCACCGCAAAATCGCCGACATCCACGACAGCTTCAACACCACGACCGCCCCGGCAACCACCGAGACCACTGCCCCCACAACCACCAACCGCCTGCTCTCCTGGACACACATCAACGACGAGGACACCAGCCGGTTCACCGCTAGACCCGTGCCCTCACCACATCTTCATCAAAGCCAGTACAGCCATCGCGCCCCATCTCCGGAAAATAATCAACATCTCCTTCGAGACAGCAACCTTCCCGGAAAGCTGGAAGCACGCCGAGATCACCGCCCTACTCAAGAAACCCAAGGCAGACCCCAAGGACCTCAAGAACTTCCGACCCATCTCTCTGCTCCCGTTCCCCGCGAAGGTCACCGAGAAAATCGTCAACAAACACCTGACCCGCTACCTCGAGGAGAACAACATCCTGGACCCTTCCCAGTCCGGCTTCCGCAGCAACCACATCACCGAAACCGCCCTCATCGCCGCCATCGATGACATCAGGACCCTGCTAGACAACGGAGAAACAGCAGCCCTCATCCTCCTGGACCTATCAGCCGCCTTCGACACGGTCTGCCACCACACACTACGAACACGCCTTCACGACGCCGGGATCCAAGAGAAGGCCCTGGACTGGACCACATCCTTCCTTTCCGGCAGAACACAAAGCGTCCGCCTCGCCCCCTTCCGATCCAAGGCCACCAAGATCATCTGCGGCGTACCCCAAGGCTCCTCCCTCAGCCCAACGCTGTTCAACATCTACATGGCACCCTCGCCCACGTCGCCCGACAGCACAACCTCAACATCATCTCCTACGCCGACGACACCCAGCTGATCCTCTCCCTCACCAAAGACCCTCACACCGCCAAAGCCCACCTCCACGAAGGAATGAAGGCCGTCGCCGAATGGATGAGGACCAGCCGCCTGAAGCTGAACTCGGACAAGACGGAGGTCCTCATCCTTGGTTCCAACCCTTCAGCCTGGGACAACTCCTGGTGGCCAACATCACTGGGAACAGCCCCGCCACCCACCGACCACGTACGCAACCTAGGGGTCATCCTCGACCCCACCCTCTCCATGACTAAGCAGGTCAACGCCGTTTCCTCATCCTGCTTCAACATCCTCCGAATGCTCCGCAGGATCTTCAAGTGGATCCCCACCGAAACAAGAAAAACAGTCACCCAGGCCCTCGTCACCAGCAGGCTGGACTACGGAAACGCCCTCTACGCAGGAACGACGGCTAAGCTCCTGAGACGGCTGCAACGCATCCAGAACGCCTCTGCACGTCTTATCCTCGACATCCCCCGACGCAGCCACATCACACCCCACCTGAGAGACCTGCACTGGCTCCCTGTCAACAAGAGGATAACCTTCAAGCTCCTCACCCACGCACACAAAGCACTCCACAACTCCGGACCAGCCTACCTCAACAGACGACTCAGCTTCTACACCCCCACCCGCCAGCTCGGCTCGACCAGCCTCGCCCTCGCCACAGTCCCCCGCATCCGGAAAACGACCGCCGGTGGCAGATCCTTCTCCCACCTCGCCGCCAAGACCTGGAACACCCTCCCCACCAACCTCCGACAGACCCAAGACCTACTGGCCTTCAGAAGACTCCTCAAGACCTGGCTCTTCGATCAGTAGCAGCACCACCCCCCTCTTCCCCCAGCGCCTTGAGACCCTCGCGGGTATGTAGTGCGCTTTATAAGTGACATGATTGATTGATTGATTGATTGATAATGTTTGACTGAAAAGCACCACACTGCTGGCACTTAACGTTTCTGTGCATTGAGGCATAGCTGGGTCCAATAGGGCTTGATTGTCTGCTCTGTTGGTGGCTTCAGTTATGGTGTTGGTATAGTGCTTTGCTTTAGCCATTGTGATGAGCTCTCTGTATGATGTGTGGAGGATCATGTGTGGAGTATCATGAGGTCATCAGGAGTTCTGTTTTTCTTCCATTTTCTTTCCTGTCTTTATTTGGATCATTTATTTTCAGCAAGATCTTTAGGTTTACTTGGGTACTGAAGCTGTGGTTTTCATTTGTGTGTTTTAATTGGGGCATGGATATTCCCAATGTTTGCCAAACATTGTTGCCATTATTTAGAAGGATGTTGGCATCACACATGGAGTTAACAGGGTGAGAGATGAGTTCAACTTTGTCTATGTAGTAGTATTTGAGGGATCTGGAAGCTTGATCTTCTCTTTTGAAGAGACTTTGGTTTGTTGGCAGGATGCTGAACAGGAAAATAAGAATGGCAAAGTGGTTGTACTAGTCCGGGGGTATGGGTGGTTTGCACTGGATTGTTGATGTTGAGTAGACAAGGTTGAGGATGTGGCCTTTGGAGTGTCTTAGTTGTATGACACATTATACCACATTGAGTGTGTCAATGAGGCTGAAGAGTTTGTCTCTTGTTCTTTTAGAGCTTTTTTTGTCTGTGAGGTTGAAGTCACCTACGAGTGTGGTGCGGGCATATTTGATGGACAAAGTGGTGAGGTGATCTGGGAATTCATTAATGAAGTCCTTCTTCTGCCCCAGAGCCCTGTAGATGTAATAGAAGGTTAATGTCTGAGTTGCAGAGAGTAGGGAATTGTATGTCAGCAGCTCAATGTAGTGTTACTTTCCCAGGGTGCAGGCCTAGGTGGAATTTTGGATGTCAGCGAGGCCTCCTCCCTTCTTATGTGCACATACACATGATGGAATCTGTAGCCTGTGGGAGGAAGACTATCTTGTATGTGTGAGGATTTGAGAGTGAACTATAATTTTGTGATGAAGAAGGCATAAAGCTTGTGATAGTTGATGAAGTCTGGGATGTCTGATGCATGGAATTCTACAGAGCGAGAGTTAATGAACATGAGTTGCAATGTGTGTTTTGTAGTTTGAGGGGAAGTGGTAGTTAGAGCAGGTGTGTACGAGGTTGGGTCTATTTATTATGTGAATGCTACGTGATTGTTTGGGTCGTCTAGGTTTGGGTGTGATTGTAGGGACTATCAATATAGAGTGCTTGGTGAGATACATGATTCATCTTACAATGAATGTTTCAGTGGAGCAGAGGTTTCTACCTTCAAAGGAACAAACAGCCAATTCCCTTGTAATGTCTTCCCTTTGCTGCAGACGTCCAGGTGATGGAACACCCTGAAGAGTTGAATGAAGCAGGGAGAATGGAGGAAGAAATATTACTTCATTTTCAAATGGATGAAGGGAAATGCAGTGATGCCATGCCCTATGGAGATATCTGAATATTAATGAAGTCCTCTTGCCTTTCTTCTTCTTTTAAAGATGCTTTTGTGGGAAACAAGAGATGTCACTTCCTGTATAGATGGATGATGGGGAAATAGAGTGGTAATACTTCCGCTGTAGATGGAGGACAGAAAATGCAATGTTAGCACTCTTGCCAGCAGGAGACATGCTAGTGAGAGATCAACTGACTGATATTCAGTATGGTTATATGAGAAATAATGTGTCCTAAATATAATTTATAAAAATACTTTACCAATAGGTCTAGATTTCAATTATTAACTCCACTGGAGCACTACTAAAAGGATATTTAGGGCACAATATTTCTTTTCAATGTTATTTTTTTTTACAATATTCTGGCAACATGTCATTCTGTAGTTGTGGGCCCACTGGAGAATCATACATTTGCACTAAGAAACATTTATGGAGCTCACTTAAGTAAGCTGTTACTAATGGTGAATTGGTGAGAAACAAATATCTGAGTAAGAACAGGGTGCCCTACATGCTATTTACTTATCTCCCAAATGAACAATGAGCTCAGCAGCTCGGGTGATGGGGTGTGTGTCAGTCTTCGAGATGGAATCGGGACCTCTATAATTCACAAAGAACAGAAGTTCTGGGGTGATGACCGGCAGTATGGCCTTGCGTACAAGTACCACTGGACTGGACCAAGGGCTGTTAGAGTGCTCAATCAGCTCTAACTCCAGCTTTTTGGACACCTTGTCCGTGATGTTTGCCCGCACTTTAACAGATAGATTATAGATTTTATTCTTCACAGGCATACTGTCTCCTTTGTCAATATTGTGGTACACAAAAGTATGAGCTCTGGGGGAGTGAGAACAGGTGACAGAACAGATGGTGGCAATCTCTCTCCTGTTGAGGGGCCAGAGAGGGGAGAGGATCACTCCCCATACTGATCCATCTTGCTCTTTTGAGGAGAGGCGATCCAGGAGAGGTCTCTTTCTCTTCAATGCCATGTGTCACCAAGAGCTTTTTGAACTCAAACCTCTCAAAGTATGAGTTGCAGCAGTTAATATACAGGACCCTGAAAGGGTTCTTGAGTGTCTGGAGGTCCACCAGGTGGATGACTTCCCTGTTGCACTCCTTTACCTTAAATGGGCCAGTCCATCAGTTCTGCAAGCCCAGAGCTTCACTAGCTTCATCTCCAACCCCTTATGACATGGTTAAAACTTGATCAGAGTGGGCTTCTGATCCTACCAGAGTTTCATGACTTCCTGGATGGCTGCTAAGTTCTCTGTGGTAGTCTTCCAGAACCATTTCATCTGGGAACTTAGGGCCAAAATGTAGCTGGCTATATTCTGGAGGGGTTTCTTGGGAGCTCCTTTACAAGGCTGAGAGGCCCTCTGACAGGGTGTCCACACAAAAGCTTGAAGGAACTGAACCTGACTCCATTCTGAGGCACCTCCGTGTAAGCAAACAACAGGCATGTTGAACTTCTCAACAAGCCCATTGGTTTGGGGATAATAGGGTGTGGAGAACTTGTAGGTTACCCCACACCTGTCCACATAGACTTCATGTACACAGACATGAAGTTGGTGCCTCGGCTGGACAACACCTCTTTTGGGAAACTCACTTGGGTTCCATCAGTGCCTTGGTAGGCGCAATCACTGTCCTCAGAGGGATGGCTTCGGGGTATCGGGTGGCATGATCTTCCAAAACCAGAATGAACCCAAGACTGTCTTGGGGATCAGAGGCCCCACAATGTCAATGGCCACCTTTTCAAAGGGGGTGCCAACAACAGGAAGAGGAACAAGGGGAACCTTCTCTTTTCCCCTGGTCTTTCCACTGTCCTGGCAGGCAGGACAGGACCAACAGAATGCATCCGAAGCAATTTTCATCCTGGGCCAATAAAAGTGAGTGACCAGCCTTTCAAAGGTCTTGGTCTGCCTCACATGTCCTTCAAGGGGTACATCATGAGCCAGTCCCACCAGGAAGGCCTTGTAGCACTTGAGAACTACCAACACATGGATTATCCCAGGCTCAGGAACCTTAGACTCGCTATACAGGAGATCATTCTCACAGTAGATGAGGTGATTTCCAGAGGTTTCTCCATTTGCCTGGGATTTGGCCTGGCACCGAAGGCTCTCAAGATTGGGGCACTTCTTCTGCGCATGGCAGAATTCTGCCTGGAAAGGGCCTCTGGTAAACAATGACTGAACATTCCTCATGAGTGTTTACTTCATTACCCTTCACCCAGTGTCTTGATGAAATACTGCACAAACTACCCAAGACTGGTATGGCAGTTTCTGGCTGTCCCTAAATTTCAGTCTATACTTTTCAGGGGTGAGTCCATACTTTTGGATAACGGTGCCTTCATGGGGGGTATTTCATTCTCTCATCCATACCTAGACCCAACAAAGAATCTCTCCCCTCTGTAGGTATGTGCCCCCACAGACTGGCACCCGAATCTCCCCCATGGGCCCTGTGCATTTCTTAGGTTACCTTGCAGGCCTCAAACCACTTCTCTATGTCGTCCCCCACTAGTGGGAAGTGAACAAGAAATGTACGAAATCTGACTCCAATCTGAATTTGAAAATACATTCAGTCCATAATAGAAGTGTGTTGTATGAAAATCAAAAGTCAATTCTGAAAAAAAAATGTAATTTTTGTGGGCTGTTCCTAAATGTGCCGCCTTTTTAAATAATTTTGTCCATTCTCAATAAGGTTGCCACAGGGATCCCAGAGTGCAAGACTGAAAATGGCTGTCTGATTCTGGAGTAACTGCTGCCTTTCACTCCTCCAAATTATAATTTAGGACAGCAAACACATTCTGGATTAACCATAGACCACTCAATCCTATGATCTATACTTACATGTAACCAGGTTCGGACTGGCCTGTATGTATTGTGATGAATCAGTGCCAGTACATTTTGGGGTCCATAAGTTCACTCCTATAACCTTGCTTTCTCTTTCCCCTTAACTGGTTATCTTTCTGTTCTTCCTGGCCCTCTCTCCACCCTCCCTTTTTACATTTTATTCCTGTTACACATACCCTACCCCCTTTGCTCGTCACATCCCCTTCTCCTACCCTTACCCCCTACCCTGACTAGTTATTCTTCCCTGTCTATTCTCTCCTCTCTGCCCTGAGTTGTTACTCCCATCTTTCTTGAGATGTATATAACCTGTTCTCCCTCCCTGTTTTTTCCCCCCTTAACTTAAAGGGATATGTACTTGGTTGTTTTGATTACCCTGAACAATTGATTTCCTTGATTGCTTCTACCCTTGTAAAGTGCTTTTTGCCCCCTTTTGAACTTAATTGTATATGTACTTGCTTGTTTTGTTTTTGTACCCTGAACAATTGCTTTTCTTGACTTTTTATGCTCATGTAAAGTGCTCTGATACCTCCGGGTCTAGCCAGCGCTATATAAAACCTTTCAAATAAATAAATCTTCGCACCCGGGGCCATATTTAGTACTCGGTTTGCGTCGCTCTTGCACCATGCAACTTGGTGCAAGAGTGACACAAACCTTAAGTCATATTTTTAAAGCCACATAAAACCACTTTGCATTACTCTGCGTAAGGAACGCATTGTATGGGCATTGTGTGGCTATTCCAATGCAACTCCCATGGTTTTTGACGCATTTCTAGATTTACCAAACCTGGTAAACCTGGGACTGTGCCAAAAAGATACGCTTCCCCAGGAGAGGCGTAACGAGGAGAAATATGTTTATTTCTCCTTGTATTTTCCTCTTTCTAAGTGTGCTGCATTTTGTAGAAAGAGGAAAAATCCTCTCAGGATTGTTTTTGTGAAGGAAGATGCCCCTTCCTGCACAACAACAATCCTGCCTACAACGCAGACACCCTTGCACCATGACTTACTCTCTGAATGCATAGTTCATATAAAAAGTCTTCCTTTGTGCAGGCTTTCAGCCTTAGCTGTGTGACTTTACCGAAGTGACAAAAACACTTTTGCTTGGCTTTTTAGGGCTAAACACATGGGCTTTGTGGACTCTTGGCTTTATTTATAAGTATCTTGGGGCACTCAGCCCCCTCACCCTGCTATGTTGATTTCTAACAATGCAGCAGCTACATTCTCTGATTTATTACGTTTGACTTTCTTTAATGTTAGGAAATTAGTTTAAACGACTCACTGCTGCTTGTAGCGTCTTTCCCAGCCAGGGTACCCGCCACTGATTATGCCACACGTGGAGCTTAGTGTTACACGTCTTTACTCATCTGCGAGTAACTGTGAACTCAACATTCTAAACAAGCCCTCAATGCATTCTACTTTAACACTTACATCACAGTTCTACGTAGTCCCTCAGGAGCCAAAAGGGTTCCATTAGTTCTAACTCAGAAGACAGTACATTTCCCTCTCTGCTAAATAAAACATTTAATTTTTTTACAAAATGTATAGATAGAGAGACATATGCAATTAAATATCTTCAATCAATCTGTTTGGCGCTTTATTTGTTGACCCGATCTTGTCCTCAGAAACTGGGAACTGTCATCACCAATGTCCAGGATGTGCGTCAGAGGGGTAGAGGTAACAGCAGTCACTGATGGTTTTGACCAAGTCTCTCCTTCAACAGTTAGATCTGATAAATGATTAGTTAAAGACCTAAAGTGAGAAGAGTCTCTGGTAATGGACTTCCCAGGGCGCTGGGCAGGCACCATGTGGCCCTTGGTAGACACAACTTGAAAAGGATCTGCATCAAATGGAGCATCAAGTTTTCTTCTATGCATCTGTTGTGCGAGCACTCAATCTTCTTTCCTAAAGATAGTGTTCTTTGGTCAGCACATGTTTTCATCTTTTGTTTGTTCAACAAGTCTTTCTCATGAGTTGCTTTCTCATCTCTCTTTCTCTGATTGGTCCATTGAGGTAACTTGGTGCTCAATGCTCTCTCAAACATCAATGTTGCAGGACTTTCACCTGTGGGTGTGTGGTGTGTTGAACAAGAAGCTCGCAAGGTAGAATTGGACACAGTTTTCAAATCGAGCTTCTCAAGATTATCACACTGCACTACTTTCTTTAGTGTACTCATAAACTGATCAACAAGTCAGTTGGCCTGCGGCCACAAAGGTATGCTGTTCTGATGCTTTATATTCAAATGGTCCAAGAAATCTTTAATCTCTTGACTACTGAAAAGCGGGCCATTGCCAGACTTCACTATGGGTGGAATACCCCATGTCGCAAAAATGCCATCTAGTCTTTCAATGCCTTGTTCTTGTGTAGTAGATGAAAGATCTTCAATTAATGGAAATCGTGAATACTCGTCCATAATCACCAGCAGGTGATGTCCATTGTCGAGTGGACCTAAAAAGTCAATGGCTATCTCTGCCAGGCATCCTTTGGAATTTTTGACATGCTCAAAGTGTGGTGAGTAGTTTTTGTAGAAAGGCAGTTGCATAGATGACAGGCCTTTAATTCCTTTTCAACCCTGTCACCAAGATAAGGAAACCAGACACGGTCTTGGAGAGCTCGCTTTGTGCCAACAATTCGACTATGTACTTCATAGGCCACTTCAATTAGTTTCTGTCTTAGAATCTCCAGAATCAGAATGCTCGACCCTCATAGGATAACTCCTTCCTGAATTATAGACAATTCATCCCTGACATTTTTGTATTTTTGATATTCGCCATCACAGGTGACCGGTTGAGGGTGTTGGTTCCACAGCTGATGAGTAATTATATCCATCAGCTTCAACATGTCACTATCATGGCTCGTGGCAGTGATAATCCGGGCTAATGAAATAGAAGCTGGTGTGTTTGATTTTAAAATGAACTTTATATAGGCCTTCGCCGTCTAGGAGGGAGTACCATTACCTTGTATAGGTACTCTGGAAAAGTAGTCAGCAGGGTTCTTATATTTCCCTGGATGATGCACAATGGTGTACTTATACTCTTGTAACCGTAGTCCCCATCATTCAATACGAGGAGGCATTTTGGCCTTTGGATTGCCAAATATAGTCAGCAATGCTTGAGGATCCGTTATTAGCATAAAAGGCTTTCTGTACAGGAAGACATGGAAATATTCACAAGCCCATACCACAGCTAAGCTTTCTTTTTCAGGTTGTGAGTAAGCATATACTGCTTGAGACAAACTTCTATTTGCATATATATCCACTGTGCTGTGCAGGGATAGCGCCTAACCTGATGGGGCCCCATCAACAACAACCTCTGTATGAAGCTTAGAATTGAAGTACACCATTTCTGCAGCATTCTACATGGCTTGTTTAACTCTTTTAAAGCTTTTCTCACATTCATGTGACCAATAAAATGAATGATTCATTTTTGTCAAATCTCTCAACGGGCACTTACATTGACAAAGTCTTGTAGGTATCTGGAACAGTAATGGCCATGCCAAGAAATGAACACACCATAGAAACATCTTGTGGGGGTTCAGCGTTTGGCAGCGCTTGTACTTTAGCAGTATGTTATGTTATGTTATTTTAACTAAATATCATGCATGAATCCCCCCAACGGGGTATCTCGGCGCTATGGATAAACACAAGCAGCAGGACCTAAGGGAAAAATTAGAATAAGTAAGTCTTTAATAATTTTTTGAATTTGGTGTAGTTAGGGCAGGTGCGAATATAGAAGGGCAAATAATTCCAATAGGCAAGGGCCAAATATGAAAAGGATCTGCCTCTGCACCTTAAGCATCTGATGTGGGGAATGGTAAGTTGCCCTTTATCCATTGATCGCAGATTCCTAGTAGGCAGATAGTGTTTAAGCTTCTGATATAGGATCAGGTGTCATATCCCCATCAGAAAAGATATGGGCGAAGAATTTTTTCTTTCTCTTACGGAACTTACACTTGTCTGCATTTAAAGTCAAACCTGCTTCAGCAAGCAAACAACATATTTGTGTAAGAGCTTTATCATGTTCTTTTTGTGTAGCTCCGAAACCAATATGTAATCGCTGTAATTGAATGCATTCATGACAGGCAGTATGATACGTCGATGATGTCTTGAAACAGTTCGGAAGTGGATGACACACCAAAACCTAGTCTTTTGTAACAAAACAGACCAAAATGTGTTGAAAAGGTTGTAATGTGCCTGCAATTTTCTTCAAGCTCTATCTGATAATAACCTTTATTTAAATCAAGATGAGATGACCTTTGCACCATTTAATTTCTTTATCAGGTCAGCAATATGTGGACCTGGACGTCATTCTTATTCAATTGTCTTGTTTGCTTGACACATGTCAAAGCATATGCGAACAGCTCCTTCACTGTCCTTTTTAGGCACTACCACTCTGGGAGAAACCTATGGCGTAGGACCAGTTGAACGCTCAATAATGTGATGATTAAGTAATGATTCATGTGCTTTTTCAACAGCCTCTTGCAAATAAAAAACTATTTGTCCTGTGGTCACTTAGGCACCAAAAGAAGTTTAGGAACTTGTTCAAAGTTTTTGCTCTGCTGCTTGAAGGGGACCTACCACGAAAAGTATCCGACCGGCAGCTCCATGGTGTAGATTTTCCACTGAAAAATGACAAAGTCCTTGTATCCAATCAATGCTCCATCATTGTTGACCTAAAATCATGTCAAGATCTCCATCTACCATGACCATCAACTGCTCTTGATGCTTTGCACTGTTTGCCACAATTTTCACCTAAATACTTTGAAAGTCATATCTCCTGGTCCCCTTAATGGACTTTTGATGTTTTTGTGTCATTTTGCTTATGGCATTTTTAGTTATTTTTATTAATTGAAGTAAGAATATAATGTTTTGGTGTTGTCGACTTTTTAACTGTTTTGGTACTTCTAAATGTGTTACACATTTTCTCTAAGTTAAGACTGTCTGCTTTATGCCACAGTTACCAGGGGTTGAGCTCAGGTTTAAATTGTTGAAACCTTTGACTGGACTAAGGAAGTAAATCACTTTAAAACTTGTGATGGACACAGATCCACCCCAAAAAATATACCACTATATCACAGCTTCTAAATAAGAGCAAAAGCAACCATTAGCACCATTAGTATTGTGGGTTGTTCTGCTTAGATGGTGTTTAAGTCAAAGTATAGTAATTCTCTCCATCACAATGTATCAACTACATCCCTACTGTTGTGCACCTTGACTAACACGAATGGGACTTATTTAAATTCTCAACTCATGGATCAGAATTGCACATTTTCTCAAGTAGAAAAGTGGCTACATTTACAATTTAATAATTCTTTAAAAAAAAAAAAGTTACGTCAATTTTTTAACGTTTTGAACTTTTCATCTTTTTTTATGTTCTGTTGAATATACCGGATTATAAATAAAGAAATTGGGACCAAAAACTGTAATATGAAGAAAAACTATCAATACAGCGTTTTGCATTCTTTTTTCATTATTGTGACTGCCAATGAAATTTGATTTTTGAAGGATTTATCATCGCAGACCTTTTCTTTCTACATTGTCCATAAAATGCATGTGGTAACTTATTTTACAAAAAGAGATATTTCATTGATTCTAACATTTATATTTAATATGTTGGATATCACTAAAAATGCAAATTTATTGAAGGCAAAAAAACTGGGAACTAATATTCTGCAAATGAGAAGCAATGAACACTAGATGATTTTATAACCAGTTAAGGGTGCCTTTCATCTCTGTATAAGAATTGCAATACATCAGTAATATAATTTCAAAACAGTTTGAAATGATGTACTGTGGTTGGTTGAGGATAGATCAATAATGATGGTCCAATTCTAATGTTCTCAGCTTTTCGTTTCACAAAACAATATTACAGCAATAAATGCATTTGTCTAGCTATCAGTCAAGACTGATGCTTGCATAATGTGTTTTCTTGTGTTGCAGGTATGCACTGGCACAATCAGGTCCCACGGGCAAACAGATTGCACCAGACATTTGATTTACCAGTGGTTATTACATTTTACAAATGACAATTCCTTAGATATAGAAAACAAACCATAGCTTGATATATGATATTTTCTCAAGGGATAGAATGTAATATCTCATATTGCACTGAACGAGTAAGCAAACAAATCTATGACTTTTTCCACAAATAGCTATATATTTAATTTAATAGGCAGAGGACATACATACTTCAATGAGATCACTGTGTTCTTTACAGGGACCCAGCAACTCGATGTGATTTGTAAAAGGACACTGGAGTCTGATATCACAGTACTTTATATGCCTTAATGTATTCATCTGGTATTCCAAACTCTGTCTTTTAAGTTTCCATATTTGCAGAACACTTTGATCCAGGCTTATTGTATTTGCATGATCATTTTCCGATAGGATTGGATGGAAGGTTATATATGGTGCACTCATGGCATCAACAATGCTCTGAAGTGTATAGTGGTTTTCACATCAGATTATTTAAAGTACTATGAAAAACTATAAATTTGGAGAAAACGGCACTCATTTGTTAAAGTATTATTCAAAGTCCATAAAAAGCAATGTAAAATATGCTGGAAATTGAAATTTACTTTTTCAGACACTGAACAAAAAAAGGGAACACAATATGCAAGCATTAGTGGTAATTTATGCACAATAAATAATGCTATTTGTGTTGGTAATGGGCAGAATATACTCTAAAACCAGAGCATTTGTATGCTGTTTTTGACCCGATCCCCATAGTGGGGGTAAGTCAACCACAGCCTTCCTTGAAATATATAAAACACAATGGGCCTGTTTACTACTTCGGGCGGTGCGGGTGGCCCACCACCGCCGCACCCCGCACCACCAAGAGTAGCTGCCGCCCACCAGATTACAAGTAATTTTGTGGTCTGGCAGGCAGGCGGCATGGCGGTTTCCACAGCGGTGCCTCTTTCAAAGGCAGCAGTGCCTTTGAAAAAGGCATCAGAATAGGAACGCCACACAGGTTTCTGCATGGCCTGCAAAGTCCATGCCGTGCAGTAACTGGGGTGCATGCACACAGGGGGCACATGTTGTGCCCCCCTGCATGCATCCCCAGGCTGAGGGGACACAGGGGGCACCACCTGCATCTTACAATGGCCCTGACCGCTGCGCCACAGAACAGCGGTTCCCAGGCAGAGCCAGCGGTACAATAATGGCCCGACCGCCCAATTCGTAATAGGGTGGTCGGGCTGCTGGTGCGGCAGAGGCTGGACCGCCACTGCCGCTCCACCATGAGTCTGGAGGCCCTCAAATCGTCAGGCTCTTAATTAAACCCAATGTGTCTCTGTAGGGACTTATTGTCCCAGCCTCCAGTTGCCCTTACTTTGCCTGCCACAAGTACTCACCTATAATGAGGACCATATCAAACTTTCACCCCAGGCACTTTGGGTATCCATATGGAACAATCCCCAGACATCGCTAACCAGCAGGTGGTCAGGGATTGCCTTAGTTGCGATCAAAGGATGAATATTCCATGGCTTTTCTTCAATTAGGTAGGCCACACCTCTTTACCAATGCCAACAGCATAGCCAAGCTTGATAAATTGTGGCTGAAGAATGCTTTTTTGGACGCCAAGCATACCGAACAGGATTTTAAGGAAATTTCCAAACCCACAAACAAACAATACATTCCATTTCAGACTACTGGTGGTATTTAACCATATTTACTGTACACTGCTAGTCATTGTGGTAGCTCCCTATAGTTGAGAATCAGGACCGGCTCTATACACAGTCTGCTATGTTTCCCCTTGGGATCTTTTGCACGGGACTGTCTTCCTGTTTGTCCTTGTGATAAACTTTCCCAACAAACCTTGTTACACTTCACTTTTTTCTGAAAATTGTAAGTTAAATATTTTAAAAATCTATCTTTTGACAATTGTGGAAAGTTTACAATTTCAGACTACAAAGACTGCCTCTCATTTTCCTTCAGTCTCAAAAGGATCCCACGACTTGTTTCGCACTCGCCTCTTTTTAAAATGTACTGTCCTTTGCTGCAAATATTTGCTATATTAATTTATAATACTTTGATGTTTTTATACTTTGTGATTTTTTGTATATGTGCCTTTTATGATTAAGTTTTAATCGAATAAAGTATTTTTGATGATGATGGTCTACTTATTACTTTTTTATGATGTTCGATTTAGATTAATTCCATGTCAGTTTTTATGTCTACTCTTTTTTCATGTTGATCGTGGCTAGGGTCATCTAAACATTTCTCTGTGATTCAATTGCTTGAATCATGTTGTGCAGAAATGTGATCCAAAAAACCGGGCCTAGTTTAAAGCTTGGCCGACTGGTACTCTGCCACAAAGGGGCCAATATCCCGTCTGCTTTACTACAAGTGCCATACTATATAACAGACTTGTAATAAGGTGGACGATGAGATATCCATCACGTTTGTGAAGGACTAATCCGTCTGCCAAACTCTAAATGAGGTCTCAGGAATCTGCATGAGCATTGTATTTTCTTCAGCCCTGTTTTTCTTGAGTGGGAAAACAGGGCAGGGCCTATAGGAGGAACATGTGCAGAGTCATTGGGAAGGTAGTGACCATTCTTATAGTCATCACTCTATTGCAGGCTTCTCCAATGAGTAGCTAGTGAGCTATAGGTAGCTCTTTAGCTACCTATAAGTAGCTCTTCTGTGTGCAGCCAGCCTACTAAATTAGAAGATTTGCTAGGTTGAATTAATGTATGTATACCAAAATGGAAAAGAGTGTATTGCAGATGAAAATGTGTGCATTTTCAAAACTCATAAGTTGATGTTTTGAGAAAAATGATAAACTTTGTAGAATATATTTAAAGACAATATTTGAGTGATAAATCATGCCGCATCAGGGAGACTTATGACTCATATTATTACTTTGGTACCAGAGGAATTACAGCTACGGCTGCTTTGTATTACCCCATGTAGAGGCATTCTAAATTGATAAAGCCTTTTTTTTTTTTTAATTACTAGTGACAATCCTGTCTGTGGCACTGTGATGATCACTACTGGTAATCTTGCATGGGTTGGAAGCTAATGTAAACTTGTCTGATGTACTCACTATTACAATGGTAATAACAGCAGCTCAGGATGCTATTCATTGAACATAAGTAGCTCTTATTACAGAAAAGGTTTTAGACCCCTGCTCTATTTGTATTTACAAACTTACTACACTATTATTTGATGCCCATTTAGTGTCAAAATTGATGGAGCTCGTATGTAAATTGCTTGTCAAAATATCCAAACACCACCATTTTTCATGTTGGAGTAGGCAAGGAAAGATACATTTATTTCCTGCAGAATTATACAAGTGAAAACACATCTGCTGTGCAAATGTATATTTTTCACACAGTCTTGACGATTGTTAGTTTTACAGACAAATCGCACACCAGTCAAACAGCAGGTTTCCATGAACGATATTCATGATCACCAAGAAGCCAGAATTTTACCCAAATCCTAAGGGGGAAACTTACAATGAGTTCAAGTTAAGATGAGCTGATGTTTCTAAAATAGGCATTTGAACCGGCCTCTAATCATGTTTACCAACATTCGTGGCACAGGTGGCAAGTATTGATTAATAATACTGATGATTTTGGAAATTCCATAGGCATGTTTTAATTTAAATGGGTTTCTCTTTGGATCATAATAAAATGGTTAAATGTTTGCTCCGAAAGTTATTCTTTATTAAGGAGAGCCATATAAATGCAAAGAAAAGGGCTATGGATAACACAACTCATTCAAAATTGCAGAAAAAACCGAACCATCCACAACAGTGATGCTTAGTTGTAACTTTGCAGTAAAAAAATATCCCTTCTGCCCTCCCCAACATCAAACAAAAATAATTCTGAAATAGTTTTTCTGTCAGGATCATATTGACAGAAACAATTCCGACAAAACTTAATTAAAAGTGAGATCACAATCTTCATTAGTCTGTTTCTATATTTCAGTGTACAAAAGTACAGCTCTGTTTTGAGAAGATTGCATTAAAGTGTGCACAACTAAGGCCATAATTTAGAATTTTGGTGGGGTGGAGCATCGAGCAAAAAAAGTGACTAACGGTCTGCTTACTTCCCCCTATTTTGAACGTACAGCCATATATTCACTCTAAATAGATTTGACATGGCATCCATCTATTTTTCGTGCATGTCCAGCATCCGCCAAACATAAATCAGCTCCTAAATTTGTAAATATATGGTTATTACAATCAAACATCAAATGGAATTTTATATTCACAAATGGATATTCTGCTAATCTGGAGGGGTTACCACAATCACAAATTTTACATTTTAGAAACGTTTGTGGGTCTTGTAGGGTAATGCTGTAAGAAAATGTAGGCACGTTGATAAACATTTTGCTTATTTTGATTAAGTTTTATTCTTGTTGGCTAAGAAGACTATTCTTCAAAAGCTATTTGGCACTAGGGAACCAACTCATCATAAAACAGGGAAAGAAAGTTAGAGGACGAGATGGGTTTTGAGGGCCTTTCTAAATATGAGAAAAAGGTATACCTGCCTCAGATGCAGTGCTAAATGATTCCACAGTTTCTCTGCAAAGAATCTGAAGTGATGGTCCTCCATGCGTTTTTGTGAACTAGAGGACTGTTCAGTGGCGTATCTGAGGGGGGGGGCGGCACTCTTTTTGGGAGCGGCGAAGGTAAGCAAGTCATCTGTCGACTAACACCCCCCCGAGAACAAGTCGTCTGTCGACCGTCAGCCCCACACCCCCGGAACAAGTTGTCTGTTGATCACCGCCACCCGCCCCCCGCTCTTACCTCCACCGAGTGGCAAACTCAGGGACAGCCCCAGGCGGCAATAGGTCTAGCTACGCCTCCGACTGTTAGAGTGGTTAGTAAATCTGTGGGTACGAGCAGGAAAATAGCAATCCCGTACGAGTGACAAGCATGACTAATAACAGGCTTTATGTATTCAGGCAAAGACATTTCAACCATATTTCACAAATCATGGGCTGCATGACACTGCAATGTATTGTAGAATTATAAAACACAATATCCTTTCAAAAGCTATTTTCGAAGCAACTGCAGTATTTTTTCAAAGGTGAATGCTTTTAATCATCCTTGTTATGTCAGGTATAAATATAAACATTTTATACAATTCCATCATCTATCAGTCAATGTGTTTCATCCATTTCACATTGGGACATCTTCAGGCCAAGTGCATATTTTGGTTACACTTCGCCAAATTGCTTCATTCTCCCTTTTCTAAGACAGTTAAATATAAAGTGTATTTTCTGTAGATTCTGTTCTTCTGTGAAAAAATACCAGTATGAATAGTGTAATCAAGTTACGAAAATGAGTCTTCTTGTGAACAGTGTGTCAAAATAGCTTTTCAGTGTCCGTGTGCAAGTGTTATCATAGACAATTAAACTCTATCACTTGTTCCAAGCTTTAACAAAATTGTCGAAATGTTTAAGCTTCATACATATTTCTAAGTTCTGCTTTTTATTATTGGTTTCTTCAAACAGGTTTAAACTAACCCACAATTGGATCCTTCTTGGGATCTACACTTATTCCCTGCTGCATTGGGTTGCTTAGAATATTTGTTCTCATCTTTTTCATACTTCACTTTGCATGACCTTTTCTCATGCCTAACATCTCTTGATACTCAACACATGGGGCCCAATTAGGATGTCGGGCAAACTACCACCGACTGGCCGTTGGTGGCAGTCCGCCCAACAGCCAGGATAGCGGTCCAACTGCCGCATTATGATGCGGTGTCGGAGCGCAGCGGTTGGAGGGACAGACCAATGCCTCCGACAGGTTCAAGGAGCCCATTGGTGCCTCAGTCCGACTGTAATCCCTACAATGGTGTCGGTGGCTGTGGAGGCAGCGCCGTAGGGATTAAGATGTCCCTTTGAGTCTGCCTTTACATGGTGGTCTGCCATGTAAATGCAGACAGAAAGGGAATTTGGGGGCCCCTGGCAGGGCCCCTGTCCCCAGCAATGGGGCCTGGGGCACATGTGGTGCCCCCAAACATCCTTACACAGTGTGCCAGGCACCACATGGTGCATGCCACACAGTGCATGGATGTTTGCAAAATGCCTTTTTCCATTGTGGCTTGTGCAAGTGGTTAATTTTTGTTGCAGTTGAAGTGTATTCAAAGTTAGATGCCAGTAGAATCCAGTAAGTATGTTCTTTTGAGGGACTGCTTAGTTTATCACACAGATCTGAGCTTACAATTGTTTATCAAATGTTTCATAATGAAAATATCACAATGGTGGGAAAAAGTAACTAAAATTAATGTTACTGGAATGTGTTAAACACTTTGGTATTCAACCCTATTTGGTTTAGCCATATTGCATTGACAATATTCCCATTTAAGCCAATTTTCCCTCACTGTGTTATTTAAGGTTTAAATTTGTTTTTATTTTAAGAACAGAGTACACACACGCTTGCCTACAAGAACAGGCTGGCAGGGAACTACCCAATTCACTTAAATCATGAGTCAATAAATGGATACCCATCCTCTTCATCCTTCAATGTCTCACTCCAGCAGAAGGTGGGCCGAATCTGAGTTCTAACCATATGGTATGTTGTAGCGTGTGCTGTTGCAGTATTCAGGCAATTATCAACCCTCCCCTGTGGCACCCTCACATAACTATCATATCTGGGAGCCTATCCAAATACAAAGAGCACTGAAGATTTCCTACAATTCCTACTCTATGCTGGTGATGTGACGCATGCTGATGCAATAGGTGGTGAGGCAGTGAGGAGGAGAGGGTGAAGCTGAGGAACAGCGGCCTAACGGGGGGAGACAGGAGATCATGTCAGGGGGCCAACTGGGCACTGCTTAGAGGTCAGCAGCGTGCACTAGGCACAGCTGTCCGAGCTCCCAGGGGCAGAAGCATCTCCCCTAGGGTTGCAGGTGCAGCTTATGCTCAGAGGGGGCCCACCGCCTGCCTGCTCTAAGTGATTGCTGACCTCATGCAGATCATACAGGCCCCTCTGGCAAACATTACAGCCCTCCGGCATTGTAAACACCACAGCCTCGTTACAGCCTGCTTCACCGCAGCCTGCCAGCCCACTCACTCATGTAATGTGCAGGACATGTCAAGATGCTGCAGCAAAATGTCAGAGGCTGAAGCTCCACTGGAGGAGGCAGGACCAGTCCCTGGAACCAACTAAGCCAGTCTGGCTAGTCGTAACAATGTATCACTGCAATCAGCACTGCAACACCAGAATCGGCCGGTCTGATATGTAGTGGTCAGAAAGGGGGTCAGCGTGGTGTTTTTGTCCTCCGCTATACCCTCAATCTACTGCATTCAACACAGCTCCTGGGATGCACTGAGGCATCCGCCAATAGCAGAGGTAGCAGAGATGCTCGTGTCGCAGTCTGCCGCAGCTCTCCCGTGGATTCCTTGCCGGTCTGCTTCCTTTGTCCCTCCGTGGCCCCTCACACTCAACAAACCAGCTGGGCTGCGTCTGGGTTCTGCCAGTTTCAGGTGGGAGCACTGCTCCGGTAGGTCAATGGTGACCAGTGGTGAATGAGGGTGCGGATAACAGGGCATGGGGGGGTGATGACAGTCAAGGACTGTACAGTCTGGTAGGAGATATGAAGGCTGGGAAAGGTCTGACTGGCTGGCGGTCTTAGTGCTGCAGTGAGTGAGGGCGAACACCAACATCTAAGCAACAAGAAGAAAAAAGAAGGTAACCAGCTGGCCAAAAAAGCAACAAAAAGTCAGAGCAAGAAAGAGTAAAGAAGGAGGCACTGAGGGATAGCACCCCCACGCAACGGAAGCCGGAGCATCCTTCACCTCATAAAAACCCAAAGACATTGACAGAGTTGCTGACACCAAAGGGACACTTAACGTTTAGAAACACCTTGCCCCCACATCACACCGAACATAGAATAACATGAGGTCAGGAAAGGGCAGAGGCTCCCCATCCCTCTGGAGAAAGCGAAAGAAACACACCCCAACGCCTCAGGAAAATGGAACAGAGGTATATTCCAGCAGTGAACTGAAAATTACAGCAAAGTTTCAGTTTCGATTACTGCCAGGACTGCTATTTTTTCAGCAACAAAAACATTGCAGGCTTGCCTGTGCCTTTGAGTCCAATATTAGTTGCATACTTAACTGCTCACAAACTTGTAAACCCTCAAACTCAGTGCTTGCCTACAAATTCAGTCTCTTCACCGGCAAGCCCTAAGGCAGCGACCCTCAATATCCTAGATTGTCATCAGAAAATACCAGATGACACTGATCGGGCCAGCTGGGTAAATGAGGAGCCAAAATGTCATCCCCCCGAGTATATCGATACATCGGGAAGAGGAAGGCTCAAACCATCTTGATAGAATGGACATTAGGACCCTGCAGGGGTAGACCAAAGACTTCCAAAAGTCAGCGACTCATCAATCAGGCAACACAGTGGCACCTAACAGGCATTCAAGAACCATAGAAGTTGCAGAAGAAAATCTTCCATTGAAAACAATAAAAAAAAATAGACATCTGGAAGAGGAAGGGAGCAATCCAGTGATAATGAGAGCAGACAGTCTTGGTCAGGATGGACTAACCTTGGAAACGCCAACAGAGTTCTCAGTCCTTTCACAGGAAGAATGGGACGAGATGCTGGCATTGTTTGCGAATGATAAAAATGTAACACCATCAAGGACACAATCTCATAGGGTAACCACTGAATAAGAGAGAACCCAATACAACAGGTTGTGTTTCTCTATTCTGAGAACTCTTCAATCAATGGTAGATGCAATGAACTACCACTCAGTTAAAATGGACATACAGGTTGAACTACTGAACACGCTGTCTGTGCACGTAGCTGGTACTTGGGAATACTGGCGACCTAAACAAACGTATTAAAAAGGCTAAATTGGAAGCCTGGGAGCTAACACCTAGCTGCATGTGCTCATCCATATTGGAGAAACTTAGTACACTTCCTGCTACTTTGGGCATGCTTTTTGAGGATCTGATGGTAGTCATCAAGACTACAGAAAGGCCCTCGCCAAATGATCAGACAGTGCAAGTAGGAAATGAACCTGAGCTCTGGTGAGTGAACTCCCTCTTGCTCCCAACTCAACCATGACATCCTACAAACGTTTATGGACACAGCAGACTGGAGACGATGAGCTAAATAGAGGTCCAAAAACTCCTTTAAGGATACATTGAATTGGTGGCTGAGACTGACCAAGATTACCCAGCATCAAGGAAAGAACCGGTGGCCATCAATTCAGGAACGAGACCAAAAGTAAAATGGGATAAAAAAGGAAATTCAGAAACAAAAATTATCTAAAAAACAATTTATACCATCTTCGAGATAAAATGCACAGTGTCAGAGGGGCCTCGGAATGTCCAAGACCCAGTGAGTGAGGACGCAACAAACCACAACATTCAACCACACACACTGTCTGACACGATGATAAACTCACATCAAAAGCTCAGTTTAGAGGTCATCCGTTCAACTTAGTTCCACAACACATCAGCCCTCAAATACAAGACGAACCAGAAAAGATGCCCAGAGAAACAGGATCAGGTGGAAACCCCGAAAACAACAGAGGAAGAAGAGAAGGCTACACAAAAAGCACAGCTCTGCAGATGGCTGGTACAATGGTTGTAAACAGACCTTTATTAAAAAGAACAGTACAAAACACCATGCCAGGACCACTGATCACTACAAGGCACTTGGAGAGTGGAGGATCAAGAGACGCAACTGCAACTGCAAGTAGGACATCAGCACACTGGACCAACCTCCGTAAAGGAGGAACAAGTATAATTTTATTTCATCCAGTATACTGCTGTTATGAAAGCAACAACAACCTCAGCCGAGACAATATTCTTAAAACTATAAATCAGATTCCATCACTCGCCAACGTCATCTGGATCAACATCGACTCAATCCAATTTACTAGCCCAGCTCAACCCTGTGACATCAAACTGAATCCATCAGCATTACCTGGAAGACAATCAATATGGTATTATTGGAAAGAAGGGGACCCCTACCATGACAATAGACTTGCTAATCGTAGGGAAGAGAACTAATTTAGAAAAAGAACAGTAGCAAGCTTCTAATTAACCACATAAAACATTCTAGGTGTGTGAAAATAATAACCAACATTTCACAATAGGCGTAAAGAGTATAATAGCCACTTTATATTAAATTTATATTTATTTCAGATATAAAAAATATACTTTTTTTGTTCATTCAATTGATTTGCTTTTTATATAAACACAATAATAAATACATTCACATAGAGTAATAGCAGCATCAATATTACAGTGCACTAGGTAGAATGGATGAAGACTTGGTATTGGCATGCGGTAGATAAAAGACGCAGCATCAATATTACAGTGCACAAGGTAGAATAGACAATCAATATGGCCCAGAAAGTACTTTGCAAGAGCAAACAATTTAGAGGCTGTGAAATACTTGTGGAAACCTACCAGGAACTATGGTATCCACACCCACTGATGAGGGCTAAAACTGATAATATAGAGACCATGGACATACTCCAAAAATCCTACTCAATTTTAAAGAAGGCAAAAAGCGTAACGCCATCTAGAGTGGGTAAAGCTAGTGCCCCAAAAACAATTAACTACAAAACAGCTGCAAGCACCCAAGAGATCAAGAACAATGAGTGGGGCTGGATTGCAAGAACCATCAACCAGTCATTGATCCCAAAGTTAACCAGCCTAAAGCCCACAATTAGGTAAGAAGCCAGTAAAAACATCTTTCGCCTATGCTCTTGGAAATTACATGGACTGGCAAGCAACCTAGACGTCCTGGAGCTATTACGATACTCGCAAACCTTTGAAGTGATTGCCCTACAGGAAACATCGGTGCTCAAACCTCTCCCTATTACTGGCTTTCCTCACAATGCAGTGCCAGCAAACAAAGAAGCAAAATTCGGCCATAGTAAAGGCGGACTTGCAATTTATTTATCCGCAGCTCTCAAGGTTACAAGCACAGAACAAGAAACAGAGTCTAACAATCTACAAATTCTGCACATGACACTAGAAAGGAAGGGTGAAGTTACAACATCTTCTAAGCAGGGTCACTGTTACTTGCTACAGGAGATTTCAACATCAAATTTCTGGGCAGACCAAGACAAAATGAAACTCTAGAGTCACAGGAAAGTCAATGGGTCATTCCAATACAGGCAACAATAGAACTCCGGAGGTAGGACACAACAGGAATTACTTTACTTGGCAAATTAGAGCACCAAGGCCTGCTGGTCCTCAATGTCCGATTTCCAGATGACGCTCCACCTGCACTGTCCTTCCATTCCACCAATGGAAGCTCCTTAATAAACTATACGCTGGCCTCTTTGCCCATACTAAATACCATCCACTCATTAAACAAGATCTGAGAGCACAAGATCTGACCTGCATCCAGAGAGGTAACGCTTGGGGAAACTGTGGCAGAAACAATGAAGTGATCAAGCCCTAGATAGAGGTAGTGGGCTTCTGAGTAAAATGGATAATCTAGGTCAGATTAGTGAGAAAATGCTGTGCTGGTTTTTAGACTCTACACAGTAGGGCACTGCTTCTTCTTTTTTTTCTTGTGGCTCAATCCCTCAGCTGGTGTTCTGCCCACTCCATTCCACGTCTATCACAGGGTTCAGACTCTTCAAATTCAGCAGGGTCGCTTATGTGCATTTGTGCCACAATACAGTACAAAGATGCCTCCCCTTCTGCGCCCACTCTGAGTTTATATCCAACACTTTGCTTAGATCAGGAATAATCCTAGGAGACTCAGCAGGGTCACAATTGAATCTTCTCTCTGGACCAACTGTATGGCTTATGCAACTTTATTTGTCAGACAAGTCCTGTGGCGATGGCCATCATCTAGCTTTTGTGACACCGAACCCACTGTGTGTGTTCTGTCCAACAAAATCCATTCCATTGCTATGCTATCTATTGCCCTGTTTTCTGTATTGTGATCTGCACATACTTAGGAACTTACGTGCCCATTTCTTGACTTGATGGACCAGGAAATAGTGCTTCAAATGGGCTGATTGGGATGGAGTGAAGTAAGGCACATCATAAATAGAGCCGATCCTACCAAGCCCCCCAGATGTGTTAACCATTAAAAAGCGTTGTTTTATGTTACCATCAGTCTAGAAAGTGTAGTGTTGAAACATTTACATCTGAGATTTGCAATGACTCATATTCCGATTTTAAATTAACAAACCATACCATGGGCATCTTATAAAGTGAGGATCAAGGCCCAATAGGCTACCACTATGGCAGAGGCCCTCACATTTACCCATCTAGTGAAGTGATATATTTCCTTGTAGGTGGCATTTTTGCTGAAAATGCATCTGCAGATTCAGCACTTTTAGAAAAACTAAATGCTGGGCAGCCCACCCTCTCCTGGCCCAATCTGCACCATCTTTTTGTTTTTCAGAAACAAAATCCCACTGTGGGGGCACCCAGGCAAGAAAAACCCAGGCCTAACTTAGGGCAATCTGTAAAGTATTTATGCACTACCAAAATTGTACTAAAGTCAAAACACCAAACAATAAAAGTCCCCAACCAAATAAGAAAAATAGAATATAATCTAATAAACAAAATGACAACAAAAGAAAAAAAAATCGGATAAGGGAAAATATGAGTTATAGGTAAAAATAGTGCCAAAAAGTACTAAGCGCCAATTATCTTCTAGTGAATCGGTAGACTGGGACCTAGGCACAATTTCAGGCCGACCGCAATGGAGCATGGGTCGGATACACAAAGCAGGTTTGTCCCAGTCAAAGAGTTCACCTTCTGACTTCGTCTTTATCAAGGCACTCAAAATCCTCCAGCGAGACAAGCCTGAAGCTATATCCAAGGAAGGTGCATCGAAACCGAAAATCTTAGCAGTGAGGTCCCCCTGATGACTCCGAAGGTCTTGGAAGTCACAAAATGTTCTAAGTCCCAATTTATCAGGCTTTACAGAGCAGTTCCCTTGCGGCAAATTAAAGGCTCCCAAGACCTCATGGACAGCACATAGGGGCTAGGACATTCTCCAGCAAAGGCCATAGGCAAGGTCCAGTCCAGGCCATGTTGGTACTAGTCAATTGGTCACTTCAGTATAAATTCCTCTTTCAGCTTGTGGCTCTGTAGCCAACTGCCAATTGGAGCACTCTTCTTTATCATAGTTTCAGGAGGGATCAGGCCCAGTTTTTCGTGGCTCCTCTCTGTTCACAGACAGCATGTCCAGTCCTCATCTGATCTTCTGTGGTTCTAGAAAATGTTCTGAAGAGGGTGCCTTTGGGAGCCCCATTCATAGTTGCCACCAGCTAGTGGGTGGGGTAACTCCTGGCTCCTCCATAACCATCTGGTAAACATTCCCGAGGTGTGTCAAAATGTTCACGCTGCAGAAATAAACAACACATTATCTCAAAACGACTTGGTTTTGCAAGGGGGTCACCTGGGTTTTGGCCCGAGGCTCGGCGGCCACCTAGGGAAACCTACCAAACCCACACATTTCTGAAAAGTAGACACCCGGGGATTCCAGGGAGGTATGACTTGCGTGGATCCCCCAACGTTTCTTACCCAGAATCCCCTGCAAACCTGACATTTTGCTGAAAAATCCCTTTTTCACACATTTTTGTGTGGTAAAGTTGTGGCATCACCGGGCTGACACAAATTTCCTGCCACCCAGCGTTCCCCCAGGTCTCCCGATAAAAATGGTGCCTCACTCGGGTGGGAGGCCCAAGTACCCGCGACAGGCAAGGGCCCACAACGTATTGAGGCAACCTCAAAATGGCCTATCACAAAACGACCTGGTTTTGCAAGGGGGGTCTCATGACGTTTTGGCCCGGGGCACGGCGGCCACCTAGGAAAACCTACCAAACCCACACATTTCTGAAAAGTAGACACCCGGGGGATTCCAGGGAGGTATGGCTTGCGTGGATCCCCCAACGTTTTCTTACCCAGAATCCCCTGCAAACCTGACATTTTGCTGAAAAAATCCTTTTTTTCACTCACTTTTGTGTGGTAAAGTTGTGGCATCACCGGGCTGACACAAATTTCCTACCACCCAGCGTTCCCCCAGGTCTCCCGATAAAAATGGTGCCTCACTCGGGTGGGAGGCCCAAGTACCCGCGACAGGCAAGTGCCCACAACGTATTGAGGCAACCTCAAAATGGCCTATCACAAAACGACCTGGTTTTGCAAGGGGGGTCCCATGACGTTTTGGCCCGGGGCTCGGCGGCCACCTAGGGAAACCTACTAAACCCACACATTTCTGAAAAGTAGACACCCAGGGGATTCCAGGGAGGTATGGCTTGCCTGGATCCCCCAACGTTTTCTTACCCAGAATCCCATGCAAACCTGACATTTTGCTGAAAAAATCCCTTTTTACACATATTTTGTGTGGTAAAGTTGTGGCATCACCGGGCTGACACAAATTTCCTACCACCCAGCGTCCCCCCAGGTCTCCCGATAAAAATGGTGCCTCACTTGGGTGGGAGGCCCAAGTACCCGCGACAGGCAAGGGCCCACAAAGTATTGAGGCGACCTCAAAATGGCCTTTCACAAAACGACCTGGTTTTGCAAGGGAGGTCCCATGACGTTTTGGCCTGGGGCTCGGCGGCCACCTAGGGAAACCTACCAAACCCACACATTTCTGAAAAGTAGACACCCTGGGGATTCCAGGGAGGTATGGCTTGCGTGGATCCCACAACGTTTCTTACCCAGAATCCCCTGCAAACCTCAATTTTAGCTGAAAAAATCACTTTTTTCACACATTTTTGTGTGGGAAAGTGTGGCATCACTGGCCTCACACAAATTTCCTACCACCCAGCGTTCCCCCAGGTCTCCCGATAAAAATGGTGCCTCACTTGTGTGGGAGGCCCAAGTACCCGCGACAGGCAAGGGCCCAAAACATAGTGAGGCGACATCAAAATTGCCTATCTCAAAACGACCTGGTTTTGCAAGGGGGTCACCTGGGTTTTGGCCCCGTGCTCGGCGGCCATCTAGGGAAACCTACCAAACCCACACATTTCTGAAAAGTAGACATCCGGGGCTTCCAGGGAGGTATGGCTTGCGTGGATCCCCAAACGTTTCCTTACTCAGAATCCCTGCAAACCTCAATTTTAGCTGAAAAATCACTTTTTCACACATTTTTGTGTGGGAAAGTGTGGCATCACTGGCCTCACACAAATTTCCTACCACCCAGCGTTCCCCAGGTCTCCCGATAAAATGGTGCCTCACTTGTGTGGGAGGCCCAAGTACCCGACAGGCAAGAGCCCAAAACGTAGTGAGGCTGACATCAAATTGCCTATCTCAAAACCACCTGGTTTTGCAAGGGGGTCACCTGGGGTTTGGCCCGTACTCGGCGGCCATCTTGGGAAACCTACCAAACCCACACATTTCTGAAAAGTAGACACCGGGGCTTCCAGGGAGGTATGGCTTGCGTGATCCCCCAGCGTTTCTTACCCAGAATCCCTGCAAACCTCAATTTTAGCTGAAAAAATCACTTTTTCACACATTTTTGTGTGGAAAGTGTGGCATCACCAGGCTCACACAAATTTCCAACCACCCAGCGATCCCCGGGTCTCCCGATAAAAATGATGCCTCACTCGTGTGGGAGGCCCAAGTAACCGCAACAGGCAAGGGCCCAAAACATTTTTTGATAGGCAATGTTGATGTTGCCTCAAAACGTTTTGTGTCCTTGCATGTCATGGTACTTGGGCCTCCCACACAAGTGAGGCACCATTTTTATCGGGAGACCTGAGGGAATGCTGGGTGGTAGGAAATTTGTGTGAGGCCAGTGATGCCACACTTTTCCACACAAAAATGTGTGAAAAAAGTGATTTTTCAGCTAAAATTGAGGTTTGCAGGGGATTCTGCAGGAAACGTTGGGGATCCACGCAAGCCATTCCTCCCTGGAAGCCCCTGAGTGTCTACTTTTCAGAAATGTGTGGGTTTGGTAGGTTTCCCTAGATGGCCGCCGAGCACGGGGCCAAAAACCCAGGTGACTCCCTTGCAAAACCAGGTGGTTTGAGATATGCAATTTTGATGTCGCTCACTACGTTTTGGGCCCTTGCCTGTCGCGGGTACTTGGGCCTCCCACACAAGTGAGGCACCATTTTTATCGGGAGACCTGGGGGAACGCTGGGTGGTAGGAAATTTGTGTGAGGCCAGTGATGCCACACTTTCCCACACAAAAATGTGTGAAAAAAGTGATTTTTCCGGCTAAAATTGAGGTTTGCAGGGGATTCTGGGTAAGGAAACGTTGGGGGATCCACGCAAGCCATACCTCCTGGAAGCCCCCGGGGTCTACTTTTCAGAAATGTGTGTGTTTGGTAGGTTTCCTAGGTGCCGGCAGAGCTAGGGTTCACAAACTACAGCTAGGCACTTTGCCAAAAAGGGTCATTTTTCACTGCGAAATTGAGATGTGACCACGTTGCGTTTTGCGCCGTTTCCTGTCGCGGGCACTAGGACGACCCACACAAGTGAGATACCATTTTTCTTGTAAGACTTTGGGAAACGTGGGGTGGGCGGAAATTTGTGGATCCACGCAGATTCCAGAACTTTCCACCACAGAAATGTGGGGAAAATGTTTTTTTTTGGACAATTTTTTAGGTTTGCAAGGGATTCTGGGTAACAGAACCTGGTGGGAGGCAGTCAAGTCACCCCATCCTGGATTCCCCTTGGTGTCTAGTTTTAAAACATTTATAGGTTTGCTAGGTTTCCCTAGGTGCCGGCAGAGCTAGGGTTCAAAAACTACACCTAGGCACTTTGCCAAAAAAGGGTCATTTTTCACTGCGAAATTGAAGTGTGACCACGTTGCGTTTTGCGTTGTTTCCTGTCGCAGGCACTAGGCCGACCCACACAAGTGAGGTACCATTTTTCTCATAAGACTTTGGGGAACACGGGGTGGGTGGAAATTTGTGGATCCACGCAGATTCCAGAACTTTCCACCACAGAAATGTGGGGAAAATGTGTTTTTTTTACCAATTTTTTAGGTTTGCAAGGGATTCTGGATAACAGAACCTGGTGAGAGCCAGTCAAGTCACTCCGTCCTGAATTCCCCTGGGTGTCTAGTTTTCAAAAATGTATAGGTTTGCTAGGTTTCCCTAGGTGCCGGCAGAGGTAGGGTTCAAAAACTACAGCTAGGCACTTTGCAAAAAAAGGGTCATTTTTCACTGCGAAATTGAGGTGTGACCACGTTGCGTTTTGCGCCGTTTCCTGGCGCGGGCACTAGGCCGACCCACACAAGTGAGGTACCATTTTTCTCGGAAGACTTTGGGGAACGCGGGGTGGGTGGAAATTTGTGGATCCACGCAGATTCCAGAACCTTCCACCACAGAAATGTGGGGAAAATGTGGTTTTTTTGACAATTTTTTAGGTTTGCAAGGGATACTGGGTAACATAACCTGGTGGGAGGCAGTCAAGTCACCCCATCCTGGATTCCCCTGGGTGTCTAGTTTTCAAAAATGTATAGGTTTGCTAGGTTTCCCTAGGTGCCAGCAGAGCTAGGGTTCAAAAACTACACCTAGGCACTTTGCCAAAAAAGGGTCATTTTTCACTGCGAAATTGAAGTGTGACCACGTTGTGTTTTGCGTCGTTTCCTGTCGCAGGCACTAGGCCGACCCACACAAGTGAGGTACCATTTTAATCATAAGACTTTGGGGAACACGGGGTGGGTGGAAATTTGTGGATCCACGCAGACTCCAGAACTTTCCACCACAGAAATGTGGGGAAAATTTTTTTAGGTTTGCAAGGGATTCTGGGTAACAGAACCTGGTGGGAGGTATTCAAGTCACCCCATCCTGGATTCCCCTGGATGTCTAGTTTTAAAAATGTATAGGTTTGCTAGGTTTCCCTAGGTGCCCGCAGAGCTAGGGTTCAAAAACTACAGCTAGGCACTTTGCCAACAAAGGGTCATTTTTCACAGCGAAATTGAGGTGTGACCACGTTGCGTTTTGCGCCGTTTCCTGTCGCAGGCACTAGGCCGACCCACACAAGTGAGGTACCATTTTTCTCGTAAGACTTTGGGGAACGCGGGTTGAGTGGAAAATTGTGGATCCACGCAGATTCCAGAACTTTCCACCACAGAAATGTGGGGAAAATGTTTTTTGTTTGACAATTTTTTAGGTTTGCAAGGGATTCTGGGTAACAGAACCTGGTGGGAGGCAGTCAAGTCACCCCATCCTGGATTCCCCTGGGTGTCTAGTTTTCAAAAATGTATAGGTTTGCTAGGTTTCCCTAGGTGCCGGCAGAGCTAGGGTTCAAAAACTACACCTAGGCACTTTGCCAAAAAAGGGTCATTTTTCACTGCGAAATTGAAGTTTGACCACGTTGCGTTTTGCGCCGTTTCCTGTCGCAGGCACTAGGCCGACCCACACAAGTGAGGTACCATTTTTCTCGTAAGACTTTGGGGAACGTGGGTTGAGTGGAAAATTGTGGATCCACGCAGATTCCAGAACTTTCCACCACAGAAATGTGGGGAAAATCTGTTTTTTTGGACAATTTTGTAGGTTTGCAAGGGATTCTGGGTAACAGAACCTGGTGGGAGGCAGTCAAGTCACCCCATCCTGGATTCCCCTGGGTGTCTAGTTTTCAAAAATGTATAGGTTTGCTAGGTTTCCCTAGGTGCCGGCAGAGCTAGGGTTAAAAACTACAGCTAGGCACTTTGCCAAAAAGTGTCATTTTTCACTGCGAAATTGAGGTGCGACCACGCTGCGTTTTTGCGCCGTTTCCTGTCGCAGGCACTAGGCCGACCCACACAAGTGAGGTACCATTTTTCTCGTAAGACTTTGGGGAACGCGGGTGGGTGGAAATTTGTGGATCCACGCAGATTCCAGAACTTTCCACCACAGAAATGTGGTTTTTTTGAAAAATGTTTAGGTTTGCGAGGGATTCTGGGTAACAGAATCTGGTGGGAGGCAGTCAAGTCACCCCATCCTGGATTCCCCTGAGTGTCTAGTTTTGAAAAATGTATAGGTTTGCTAGGTTTCCCTAGGTGCCGGCAGAGCTGGGGTTCAAAAACTACAGCTAGGCACTTTGCCAAAAAAGGGTCATTTTTCCCTGCAAAATTGAGTTGTGACCACGTTGCGTTTTGCGCCGTTTCCTGTCGCAGGCACTAGGCCGACCCACACAAGTGAGGTACCATTTTTCTCGTAAGACTTTGGGGAACGCGGGGTGGGTGGAAATTTGTGGATCCACGCAGATTTCAGAACTTTCCACCACAGAAATGTGGGGAAAATGTGGTTTTTGATACTTTTTAGGTTTGCGAGGGATTCTGGGTAACAGAACCTGGTGGGAGGCAGTCAAGTCACCCCATCCTGGATTCCCCTGGGTGTCTAGTTTTAAAAATGTATAGGTTTGCTAGGTTCCCCTAGGTGCCGGCAGAGCTACGGTTCAAAAACTACAGCTAGGCACTTTGCAAAAATAGGGTCATTTTTCACTGTGAAAATGTGGTGCATCCACGTTGCGTTTTGAGCTGCTTCCTGTCGCGGGCACTAGGCCTACCCACACAAGTGAGGTACCATTGTTTTCGGAAGACCTTGGGGAACGCGGGGTGGGTAGAATTTTGTGGATCCGCGCAGATTCCAGAACTTTCCACCACAGAAAAGTGAGGAAAATGTGATTTTTTTATCAATTTTTTAGGTTTGCAAGGGATTCTGGGTAACAGAACCTGGTGAAAGCCAGTCAAGTCACCCCATCCCGAATTCCCCTGGGTGTCTAGTTTTCAAAAATGTATAGGTTTGCTAGATTTCCCTAAGTGCCCGCAGAGCTAGGGTTCAAAAACTACAGCTAGGCACTTTGCAAAAAAAGGGTAATTTTTCATTGTGAAAATGTGGTACGTCCACGTTGCATTTTGAGCCATTTCCTGTTGTGAGCACAAGGCCTACCCACACAAGTGAGGTACCATTTTTATCGGGAGACTTAGGGTAAAACAGAATTGTAGAGCAACTGTTATTACCTATTGACTTTCGATGCATTTCTGCCTTCCAAATGAAAGACAATGTGTAAAAATAAGTCATTTTGAAAAATGACCTATAATTCTCATGCTAGTATGGGTACTCCCAATTTCGGAAATGTGCAAATATCTACTGTTTCTAAAATCTACATTTTGTTCCCATTTCAGAAATACATAGGTGTCTTTCATAACAATTTTTCCATGTATACATTTTCCCAAAATAATTGCTATATACCCGGTACATAATAAAAACCATTGCAAGATGCTGCTCAGTTATTGGCTCTGGGTTCGTCGGGTTCTTGGTGAACCTACAAGTCCTATATATCCCCACAACCAGAAAGGTCCAGCGGATATAACGGTATATTGCTTTCAAATAGCTGTCATAATTAGAAGAAGTTACAGGTGAAAACGTTGACACAAATGGCTGTTTTTTTCAACTAATTTTCAATTTTTCCTTCATTTAACTGTTAGTTTCTAAAAGGAAAACTTTAAGGATCTACACAAATGACCGCTTGCTGAATTCAGAATTTTGTCTACTTTTCAGAAATGTATGGCTTTTCAGGATCCATTATTGGTTTCATACCCATTTCTACCATTAACTGGAAGGAGGTTGAAAGCACAAAAATAGCAAAAATAGGCTATGTCCCAGAAAAATGCCAAAACTGTGTAAAAAAAGTTGTTTTTCTGACAAAAGTCTGCTTGTCCCTGAAAGCTGGGAACATGGTGATTTCAGCACCACAACCCCTTTTTGATGCCATTTGCAGGGAAAAAACAAGATGCTTTCATCTGTAGCCCTTTTCGCATTTTTCCTCAAAAAACAAAATTTTGCTGTATTTTGGCTAATTTCTGGGTCCCCTCCAGGGGAATCCACAAACCCTGGGTACCTTTACAATCCCCATGATGTTAGAAAAAAGGACGCAAATTTGGCGTGGATACCTTATGTGGTCAAAAAGTTACAGGGGCCTAAGCGCGCACTACCCCAAATAGCCAAAAAAAGGCTTAGCACAGGGGGGGAAAAGGCCTAGCAGCGAAGGGGTTAATATGACTCTGTCCTATCCAGCACTGCAGGGGACTGCTACGACCAAAGTGATAATGGATATTAAAGACGGACGACATTACATATGTAGAATATATTGGGGATGAGATAGTGATTACAGTGTTTTCGATTCGTACAGCAGATCTTCCCTGGTGTTTGTTTTCATTTTAATTGGTCAGCCACGTACGAGGTAATAAAATAACAGCTCTCAGACATAAGCTGCCGGAGACCGAGAGTTAGAATGAAACGCAGTGACTTTATTTTACTTCTCGTCTCTTTCACCACCTTTCTAGTCGATTCAAACAATAAAAACCAGTTCATTCAACTGTACCACGTGTCTGCAGAGTGCCGCTTTTATTTATTTACACAAAATAAGGCACAATACACTTTATGACCATGAGCACACACACTTTTCTTTTAATTTAAGAACGACTGTGTGTGCCTCCACCTCACTCTTCCGAGGCTTGCACAATGCCCAGTGCAGTCTTCGGCGGGGGCTAGCTGGGGCGAGTCCGAGACGTCCTCATTGCTTGGTTTTGCTCGCTCGAAAGTGTCACTCATAGTGGTTGAAAATGTCACTCATAATTACACTATTATGAAAATGTCACACATAGCAGACTGAAACCTTGGTAGCTATGCTGCAGTGCTGCAGCCGCCCCGGATCCCACCCCGGCCTCCCCCGGTACCTGATAGACCTGCAGGCCGAAGCGGGAACTCTCTCTGCCTCTTGCCTTGCCGGCCGCGCGCGCACAGCCCCCCCTGCTGCCCGTGGCGTCACGTGATGTCACGTCGACGTTCGAATTGAACAGGCGCTTTCGTTTTGAAATTCGAGGAGATTCGGATTCGCGGCCAACATGAGTTCTTCTGACTTCTTCTGCTGTTTGATGGCCGGGAATCCGAATCTCCTCGAATTTCAAAAGTTGATTTAAGAAGCTCCAGCGTTTAAGTCCATTTCAGGTCATTGTTTTTTGCCGCGCCCGCCGGCCGCCCTCCACCTTTTGCCGCCCTAGTCGGCCGCCTAGTCCTGCCTAGTTGTAGAAACGGCCCTGCCAGGAAGGAAAGCTTGAATCCTTTGTGACTCTTGTCAAGGAATTTGATTTGGAACCAGTTGTCTTTGGATGCCTCATGTTTCTTGTATGCTTGTTTAGCATTAGTGAGGTGGATGACAGCCTGCTTTTGTATTGTGTGCAAAGACTGAATGTTGGTTTAATTGATGGTGCAGAATATGGTATGATGGGTATAGGCAGCATTCACGAGTGGCTCCCTAAGGTACAGAAAAGCATAGATGTCTTCAATGAATTGTGTATAGAATTGTTACAAAAACTCAATAGTATCAGTTTTCCAAAACGCTCTTGACATTGTGTCAAGATACAGTGTACATACGGTTTGATGGCTCGATTGACACATTTTGTCTGTGGGGTGTGACAAATGGATTTCTGAGGGGAAATACCTCATAGTTTTTCAGAATTTTAAAGAGAATTGAGAACCATGATCAGGGCCGGACTGGCTACCAGGCGTTTTGGCATGCTGCCGAGCTGGGGGCTGATTTCGTTGATGGGGACCTGCGTGTGCTGAACGAAATTCGTTTTGCTTTGTTTATTTCGTAGCACACGCAGGTCTCTGTAGTGTCCTCCTTATTAGAACATGGTCTTGGAATGCCCTCGCAACCCTGACCATGGGGATTCTACCGGGTGACGACACAAGCTCGACGGGACTTGAACGGACGGTTTGGTCCAAGTTGTGGTCTCCCAATAAATCACACTTCCTTTAACCTACGCTGTGTCCACTGTGCTTACTTCACGATTGGCGACGAGCGGGAGCGTAGAGGAAGACAGCACTCACATCATCGTTTTTTTTAAAAGGAAAAAACCGGAAACTGAAAGACAACCAGAAACTACAGGTATTTTACCTAATAATGACCATGTGCATGAACGCACCAGCGGCCGCCTGAATGTTGTAGTGCTTTGATTGCACCTGCGGGAGAGTTTACGGATCGAGGCTTGCACGTTTATGTGTGAATTCGTTTTTCAACGTTGCTGTGCTGTGATTGCACCTGCGCCTGACTTCTTTGTTTAGTTGTGTGTCTACAACTGTGTCCTGATTGCACCAGCGGCAGTCCGGCGTGCGCTGCATAACATTGACTGTGGAAGTATTTTTTTTTTTTTTTTCATTTTACACATTCCCTGCTGCCCGGCATGAATTTTCAGTTAAAGCCAATATTTTAAAAGTACTCACGTGAAGTTCTCTTATCAATTGTTGTCATCTAGAGCCTTGGGAAACACGCAGATTCCAACCTCATCAGCATTCTTCCTGACTACTTGATGCGACTGTGCGTGTTACTAAGCATTGTGGGACCGTCATGACGTCATGGCGCAACACGCACGGCGGCCATTTTTAGCCGACTTACAAAGCGTTCCCAAGCAACGTTTGACTCCGCATTACCACAGGTACATTTCGATTTTTTTTTTTCTCTTCAAGTGCTTCACCATTATCGATGACTTGCACACGTGTATTTCATTTTGAAAGCGAGCTCCCACGGTGACTCGCACACCTCTTTCTTTATTCTGGAAGTGAGTCTCCACGGTGACTCACACACCTCTGAACCAACTTTACCATTTATTTACAAACATGTCTAATATTGCAGCACCACCACATTTCCTACCTGCTGCTGGTGAACCGAAAATGGAATGGGAACTATGGTATCCCATGTTCTTAGCCTATGTTGAAGTACTAGAAGAAGAAGGTTGTTCTCCTAAAGGAAACTTGCCCTATTGAGGCATTGCTTAGGTGGCGCAGGATTGAAGGAGCTTGCTAACCTACCACCTATTGAGGGCTTAGCTGACACAGATGTTTTTGAAGTGGCAATTAAACAGTTGAGCACTAGATTTGGCAGGAAAATTAATATTGTGATGGAAAGATTTAAGTTCTACTCGCGCACACAAAAAGAAGATGAATCTATTGAAGACTATGTGTCTGCTTTGCGTACCCTAGCTAGTTCTTGTGCGTTTGAGACCATTAGTTATGAACAAGTACTGAGAGATCAGATAATGATGAAAACCAAGAGCAAGAAAATTCAAGAAAGATTATGGCTAGGTACAGAATCTTCCTTAAGTGCTGTAGTGAACATCGCTAAAGGTATTGAACACTCAGAGAAATTTGTAAGTGAAATTAGAAGTCAAGCTGCCACTCAAGTTGCCACTCAAATCTCGAAAACTCAAGATGCTGTGTCAGAAGTCTCTTTAGTGAGAAACCACTCAGTTCCTAAAAGGTTTCCTTTCATTCCTCCCAAGAGAGACGCTGGAATAAAAGACAATAGGTTAGGTAGTAGAAGAACTCAAATAATCTGCTACAGGTGTGGCAGTTTTGACCACGTTGGTAGCTACAAAGGATGTCCAGCGTGGGATAAAATTTGTATCAAATGCAAACGAACAGGCCATTTTGGTAAAGTCTGCAAATCACCACAGAAGATTAACTACATCACATATGAACATGAGGAACTCCCTACAGAATTTAATTCTATGTTATGTGTTGGCAATACTAACTGCAAGGGTTTCCCACGTTGTGTAGTGTCAATTGATGGCAAAAAGTATCTATGATGGTGGACTCGTGTGCCTGGTACACCATCATTGGAAAAACCTATTTAATGAAATGTGGGGAATGAAGGAATTACTACCACCGGACATTAAACCTGGTGGTTATTCTGGTCACAAAATAGATCTAGAGGGGTTCATGTGGGCAGATTTGGATTTTGAGGGCAGGAGAACAAGAGGCAAAGTATACATAGCTACCAAAGGTGTATCTATTTTAGGTTGGCCTCACCAACAAGAGATGGGCATTAAGCTAGATCCCAATGCCTCCCCTCCTGTTTACATTGTTTCCCCAACAATGAAGAATTTGTTGCAAGTATTAAAAGTAAGTTCCCTAAATTATTTAATGATTCTCTGGGGAAATATGCACATTTTAAACACAAAATCATCCTTAAAGACACTGCTGTTCCTGTTCGACACAGAGTACGTAACGTACCTCTAGCATACCGTAATAAACTCAAAGAGATGCTAACTGATCTTGTTGAGAAGAATATCATTGAACCCATAGAATCCTCCCCATGGGTTTCTCCCATCGTTCTTTCACTTAAAGGTAACGGTGAGCTTCGTCTGTGTGTTGATCTCCGCAGTCTAAATAAAGAAATTTGGATTGACAGACACCCCCTACCCAACATACACGAATTGATTTCTACACTTTCTGGGGCCTGCATTTTTTCAACAGTAGACTTAGCTAGCGCCTATCATCAGGTTATCTTACATGAAGAGTCCAAATGCTTGACAGCGTTCGTTACACCAGAGGGAATGTTTCAATACTCACGCATGCCATTTGGCCTAGCCAGTGCAGCTTCAGTATTTCAAAGGCTCATGAAGGAAGTCTTGGAGGGGTGTTCTGGGGCTATCGCTTTCCAAGATGATATCTTAATTTTTGGAAAAGACTTGGAGGAACATGATAGGAATTTAGAGAATGTATTAAATTGTGTACAGACTAAAGGCTTAACACTAAAATACTCTAAATGCAAGTTTAGACAAAACAAAGTTGAATATTTAGGACATGAGATATCCAGCGAGGGCATTAAACCTAAATTTAATCATGTAGAAAGTATTTCAAATGCGCCTGCACCAACAACCAAAGAAAAGCTGTTTTCTTTTCTTGGTTTAACAGAGTTCTATAGTAAATTTGTTCAAGACTACTCTTCCAAAGTACATCCTTTAAGAATGTTGTTAAAAAAGATGTAAAATTCACATGGAGTAATGAACAACAGTTAGCTTTTAACATATTGAAAAAGGAAATCATCAGTGCACCTTTTCTGAGACCTTTTGTAATCGGCAAAGAGTGCATTGTAGCCGTAGATGCCAGTAGTGTAGGTTTGGGAGCCGTGTTAATGCAAAACAACAACAGTGATGAACATATAGTATCATATGCCTCCAGAACGCTACGGGGTGCCGAGTATAATTACTCCACCATCGAAAAAGAATTACTAGCATGTACTTGGGCGGTTCAACATTTCCGCCAATTTTTATGGGGCACAAAATTTCGCATAAGAACTGATCACAAGCCCCTGATAAACATGCTAGCAGCTGGTGGTGGTCGAACACTTACAGCACGTTTAGCTAGATTGGCTGCAAAGTTGCAAGAGTATCAATGCACAGTGGAATACATTCCCGGACGTTTAAATGTACATGCAGATTGTATGTCAAGATTACCTTTGCCGAATGTATCTGATTCCAACAACACTACTGAGGAGTGTGATGTTGCCTACACTATTGATGACGTTAACATTGGTCTAGACACTAAATATGGAATTATTTCTGAAAAGGCATGGAAAGAGGCTATGGATGAGGACTGTAATTTGAATGAAGTTGTAAAGTATTTACAAAATGGGTGGCCAGAAGAAAGGAAATTAACTGGTGAGTTGAGTTCATTCTTCAAAATCAAAGATGAACTCATGCTTTCTCATAGCATCATCACCAGAGGAGATAAAATTGTCCCTCCAGCCAAAATTAGAGAAAGAATAGTAACTATGGCCCACGAGGGACATATGGGTATGTCCAACACCAAAAGACGGATAAGAGAATTTTATTGGTGGCCTAGTGTGGATAGTATGGTCGACAGGTGGGTTAGGGAGTGTCTTCCTTGTTCCAAAAGTGATAAATCTGTCAAACCTTTGTCTGTGGAAGTAACCCCTATTGAGTATGCTCAAGGACCCTGGAGGAAACTTGGTATTGATATTATTGGCCCACTAAGTCTACCTTCTGCCAAAGATGTGTTTGCTTTAGTCCTAGTAGATTACTTTTCCAAATGGCCTGAGTTGAAGATTGTGGATAAAATTACTTCAGCCCAGGTAATTCAATTTTTAGATGACATGTTTTGTCGAGAGGGTCTACCTGCAGAACTAATTTCTGATAATGGACCGCAATTTATCAGCAGAGAGCTTGATCTATTCCTTAGTAGATGTGGTGTTGTGCATAAAAGAGTATCTAACTATAATCCACAAGCTAATGGTCAAGTAGAACGCTTCAACAGAGTAGTAAAAGAATCTATTCAGCTAGCTACCAAGAGTGGCATTGAGTGGAGGAAAGCTTTACGTGCTACCTTGCTAACTTATCGCACGTCTCCAAATTCTGTCACAGGCTTTTCTCCTTTTGAAATGTTGCGTGGTAGGAAACCTGGCTCTAAACTCATGCCTTGGTGGTTAAAAATAAGCAATTCTTATGACTCTGCTATAGATTTGTCTCAAGTCAGAGAGCGTGTTCGTAGATATCAAGAAAAAATGAAGATTGGTTCCTTAAAGCATCAGTTTACCAATCCTAAAGTCAAAGTGGGAGATTTTGTTCGAGTTAAGTTTGGTAGTACTCTTAATAGAAGGTGGTCTAAATGGTCGGATCCAGTTAAGGTGACGGAAGTGTTCAGTAAGGCTGTGAGAGTAGTTGGAGGTAAGATTTGGAACTTCAGACGTATATCCTTGTGCAGATCACTTAGTAAGAAGGAACATAATCCACAAACTTCATCTCAAACCATTGTCAAAAAACTTGATCAAGGGGAAGATTATTACTCAAGTTTTTTGGACACTGAAGATGGTACTAATTCTGATCTACATACTGACAGTACCAGTGTTCAAATTGGTTCGGATCCCATTATCAATGATGAGGATACTATTGAACAATGCACTGAACAATACAGTAGTAGTCCTTTACATAACAGCCATGTGGTTGAACTTAGGAAAAGTTCTCGTATTAAGAATCCACCTGTTAAAATGAAAGATTTTGTACGATTTTAATTGCAAATATGTATTTGTATATGTATATGTATATGTATGTATTTTCTTTAACCATTATCTCTGTATTCTATAATATTTTTTAAATTTTTTTTTTTTTTTTTTTTTTAATTTTTTTTAATGGGGAAGGTGTGTAGTGTCCTCCTTATTAGAACATGGTCTTGGAATGCCCTCGCAACCCTGACCATGGGGATTCTACCGGGTGACGACACAAGCTCGACGGGACTTGAACGGACGGTTTGGTCCAAGTTGTGGTCTCCCAATAAATCACACTTCCTTTAACCTACGCTGTGTCCACTGTGCTTACTTCAGTCTCCATCAACGAAATTAGCCCCCACCGCAGTGACATCAGCCCCCAGTTTGGCAGCATGCCAAAACGCCCGGTAGCCAGTCCGGCCCTGACCATGATCACTGATTATCACAGCTAGTAAGTGGTGTAATTGCACATTATTGTTTAAAAAAAATAAAAATAGTAGCCTAAACGGATGCTGTGGGAATTGTTTCAAGGGAGTGTAATGACCTAATTTTGTAAATCAGTCTATCACTCCTCACAAGTTTTTGTATGATGAAGATTCAGGTAGTTATTTAGGAAAATCCATAGAACTAATAGCTCAAAGTTGACAAAGGGTAATTAATGGTTGTGACGGTTCATAGGGTTTTCTTTCTCGATTTTTTTGCCTGACTATTAGCAACTCAAGTTGAACTACACTTCTCTGCTTATGGCTTCCTTACAGTTCAGGTGTTTACCTGTAAAATCTGTGCACATGGACATCATTTGGGAGTAGTCAGGGGTCGCAGTTGGGACCTCTAGCTTGCTCCTTGATACTCCTGGCACTTCCTTTGAAAACCACTGGCCTCAGAGGTGGTAAAACCTTTGCTTTTTCTAAGGCCAGGGGTCGCAAAGGAAGTGCTAAATTACAAAATTTGAAATTGCAGCATGTTGTAATTTTGAAAATATAGAGCCACTCCTCGTGATTTCAAGGTGAAACACACTAAAGTAACGAATTGCATGTAGATCAATTCAAATGATACAAATTTGATTACTTTGAGAGTTTCAAACATACGTCCTCTGTCATATTAACACTCTACATGCATCCATCAGGTGCTTTTAGAACACCAAATCAGTAGTCAAACTTGTTCAATCTACAACCTCTTACTGATATTGTCTATTGCATTTAAAAATTACTATGACTACAACCTTCCATAAGATAAGTATAAACAGCACATCTTGTTAAATGTTGCTCTTGCATCAAAATGTTAATTTCATATGTACCAAAGAATCTTCAGATTTACTCTGCAACGAGTTGCTCAGCCAACGCTTTCACCTTATCGTCATAAGGTTTCTTTTACCCACAAATATTTTAGAATAGAAATTTATTTTTATTGTCTTGAAATTATGGCATTACTATAAATGTTTGTTTAGAGCATTATGGGTAAAATTTGGGAATGTTTGGGGAACGTGTGCCACACGCTCTGATGCTAAATCTCCTAATACGTTGATGAGTGAGTGAAGAATATGCCTAATTCTGAAGACTTTGATGGTGATTAAGGAACATGCAGAGGGAGCACATTGATGTCTGATTCTGCATTGTCAGTTGTTGAAAAGCTAAGCAACATTGTTAGAAATGGGATCTCTAGTTGGCAAGGGCTTGCACCTTTGTCCAAGTAGGGACCCTTCTTCCTAGTCAGGGTAAGGGTGTTACACTGGTGAAGTAACCCCTGCTCACCCTCGTGGTAGCTTGGCACGAGCAGTCAGGCTTAATTCAGAGGCAGTGTGTAAAGCATTTGCACATAACCAACAGTAATACAGTGTAAGCACTGCGACCCCTCCCACCCATCTACATGTAGATCTTGCTATTCAGCCCTGTGCTGACTCACCCTGTCTCCTGGCATCCCCCAGCCCCTGTCACTCACACTCCAGACAAGGAATACACAACCTCGCAGAGGCAGGCTTGGATGGCTAGACAAGAAAATACCCACTTTCTAAAAGTGGTATTTTCAAACACAGAATGTTAAAACCAACTTCACTAAAAGATGCATTTTATCATTCTGAGTCCAGGCATACTAAACTCGAATTTCTACCATGTTCCCGGGTCAGTTAGGATTATAAACTGTAATAATCAAAACTGCCCGTTCTGGCCTAGGGGAACAGGTAGCCTTGCAATAGTGAAACGAACTAGGCTGTAATTCACTATCAGGACATGCCGCACACACCAGGGCATGTCCTACCTTTCGCGTACAACGCACCCTGCCCACAGGGGTACCTTGGGCCTACCTTAGGGGTGACTAACATGTAGCAAAGGGAAGGTTTAGGGACTTGCAAGTGTGTGCACTTGCCAAGTCGTCATGGCAGCCCCAGGCTGCGCACGGGCTCTGCGGTGGCAGGCCCGAGTTACACTTTACGGGCTGTTTGCGTGGGTGGCACAATCCAGTGCTGCAGCCCACCAACAGCATTTGGTCTATAGGCCCTGGCACTCGCAGTGCACTTTACAAGGGACTGACACATAAACCAAATAGGCCAATCATGGAAACACCAATCCATAACGCATTCTATACAGGAGCACTTGCACTTTCCCACTGGACCGCAGTGAGGAAAGTGCGCAGAATCATTACACCAGCAAAAACAGAGTCAAAACCGGGAGGTCAGAAAGCAAAAAGTCAGGGGAAACACGCCAAAAGATGCCAAGTCTAACAAACATGAATAATTGTCAACAAGAGCCAGCATGAGAAAACCCTGAGTTGGTACTGGAGGGTGCACTGAATGGAGAATGGTTATTACAAGTCAAAGAAATTTGCGATACAACAAAACCACTATGGCTCTCATTATAAGTGGCATTTTAATTCCGGAGGGGACAGCTGTACCAGCCCAATTAGAATTATGAAATCAGTAGAACAATGCAGATCTGCCATGAACAGACAAAATTTCTGGATTAAAATCCGGAGGGTGATATGAGGAATGATCACTTGGGACGCAGACGAGGAATTACTGACTTACTTGGTAATTCCTCATTTCCCAGGAAAACTTCGAGATTCTACCTCCCAGCCCTGTTAAATTCAATCCCCGAGTAACCAAACCCTCAGTAACCTTATCGCTGAGGAGCAGATTTAATGGAGAGTTTTCCAGGTCTACTATATGTAACCACTGACACCAGAGGATGAACCTCCTTATGGGCCATAGAAGACATTTCACTCTATACAATATTTCTTCAAGTAAGAGTTTGCACACATCTTCTAGGAGCGCAGTTAGTTTTATTAATGCATTACGAGAGAGAGCAAATTATATACATGGATGCAAAGAAATAAAAATAACCTACCTTTCGAGAATGGATCTCTTTTACATACAATGGAAGAAGAAACTCGGAAATTCCTTCGAGTCGGATACCTTTCTTGTTAACTCTTAGGTTCCCCATTCCATCCTGTAAGTAGTAACACACGAGTATGAATGGGAGGATATTGTTAATAAAGACATTTTCAACATTGTTGTAAGTCAAAGCCAAGTTAAAGAAGAAAGCAGAGATTTGAGAGACTTCGATCTGGTATTGATTTTGCAATTTCTGCCATTTCAACTATTTTTATCAAGTTAGTAAAGAGTAAAAGGATTCCCATTTCTCTTCTTCGTAACTGTGATACCGATCTAAAAATGCAGACTTAATACTAGCAGCCGACCTTCCCCCATTTGCCTGCACCAATGCCTGGAAGAAGGACAAATCAAGTTTTAAATCATACAGTATTTTGCACAATATACCTTGAGGGGTCCTTGGACCCCCTCTGAAAAGGCAAAGTATTTCCCTTCACACAGCCTGGGCGCTGCAGTTCCCACGTCAACTCCACTACACTTAAACCACCAGAGTCCATGCTGCAGCATGTCTTTTTCCTGAGCGGGCTGTTGCCCAGCACAGTAGAACTGCTGGAGTAATGTAATTACTGAAGATGAACTCGCATAGCCTGGCTCCAACTTCAGTGTTTCATTACTACCCACCTTTAAAGCCTTCTTCTAAAAAACGTCACTTATTCATGCTACAAGCCTCTTAAGACTATCAAGACTTCTTCACTGTATAATCTTTACCGGTGAATTCCTTGAGAGTATATATTGGTTATTAAAACATACTTAATACAATAGCTCAGTCGCTTCTAAGGTCAATGACTAATATAGCCTTATAGCCCGCTGCCGAGGGCTATACCAGTTGTTAAAGGCCCTGATCCCGACGGGCCTTTAACAACTGGTATAGCCTGAGGCAGAAGGGCTATAAGGCTATTAGAACATTCCACCCACTAAGGGTAGAATGTTCTAAATTAAAAATGGAGAAACAAAAAGACAAACATTGGAATGTTGGAGCTCCGGGCTTATACCAGCCATTATAAGCCCAGAGCTACTCCATTGTCTTCAATGGAGCTCCCAACATTCCAATGTTCTAATAGATGTTGGTATTACCCAATTTAATTGTATTCAATATATACACCTTGGAACCATGGAAGCTCACGACCTGCAGATGTCAGCGAGGAGTGTTTAACTCAGTGAGCCATCTTGACACTAGACAAAGATAATGGTGGATTTATGTCCACTTGACCTTATTAGAAAGACCTATTTAATGAAAGGTAATTTACGGTGGTCCTGTTTTCACAAAACGCACTTAGCTTTGCTCCTTTGCAAATGAGTGAGGAGCACTTTAATGAGGTTGCTTTATCAGGTTTTACATTTCCTCTGGGGTTTAAGATGAGAGATTGTCGCCAAGGACCACACTATTTTGGAAGGAACATCAGACAGGAAAGATTTCTAAGCTACTTAGATAATATGCTCATAAGCATATGGAACCGCACTAGCGATCCGATTGACTTTATTCCACCTTTGTCTTTTCAAAAGAAAATGCTAATTTTTGGGCAAAGTTTCTTTGCTCGGTTACTCGAACACCTCAAACTCAGGATGGGATTAGATGGCTCTGTCCTAGAATGGTTTAGATCCTTCCTCCAAAACCGATCTCAGAGATTCCTAATTAACGGCAACCTGTCCGCTCCCTCTTCGGTCATGGTTGGAGTCCCTCAAGGATCAACGCTGTCCCCCACCCTCTTCAACCTTTATTTAGAACCGCTTGCCGAAGTCCTACGCACCGCAAATATCTCCTACCATATGTACGCTGACGACACTCAGATCTACATCAAAATCTCATCTCTCGAGGAGATTCTCTCCCTGAACGAGGCCCTGAAGCTGACCGTCCAATGGCTCTCCTCCAATCAACTCAAACTCAACGCAAAGAAAACAGAATTTCTTCTAATTTCCCCGCCAAAAACCGACCCTGAGATTCAGATATGGATTAAGGCCATCACAGCCTTAAATTGTCCACCGACCATTGTGGATTCGGCCAAATCACTGGGAATAACCTTGGATTGCAACTTGAACATGCGGGACCACATCAACTCGATGGCCAAATCAGCCAGATTCCACCTGAGCTACCTATGGAAACTGAAACCCTTCCTTGAAGCTCCCGACCTAAAACTGGCAGTCCAAGCACTAGTCATTTCTAGACTGGAATATGGCTGTTCCACCCTCTCTGGTTTACCCAAGATCTCCCTAGCACCTCTAAAAGCCTGCCTCAATGCAGCCGCCAGAGTACTTACCGGCACAAGGAAATTTGATCACATTTCTCCACACCTGAAAGCGCTGAACTGGCTTCCTCTCGAGGCCAGAATACAGCTTAAGCTGGCATGCATCACACACAAGGCCTTATACTCAAACTTCCCTACATATCTTGCACAGAAACTTGTGGTATCCGGAGGAATCAGAAACTCACGGTCCGCCAGAGACCTCCTACTCCAGCCTGCACGCTTTCGGGAAAAAAAAACTTATAATTGGGCGTTCGCTGGGGCTGCGCCAAGAATATGGAACTCCTTCCCACCCGCCATCAGAAGAATCCCCTCTCTTGCACGTTTCAAAAAGGAGGCCAAATCCTTCCTCATGGGTAAATTCCTCGTCTAAACCCTTACCTTCAACCGCCACAGAGACCCTGACCAATTCACGGCTATTGCCTCCCTCCGATGACCTCTCACCCCACCAAGAAACCTGGGGCTTGTCTTCAGCAACTGTAATGTAAACTGTACATTGTATCCCTCCATCCCTCTTGTACTCAGCACCCCGCCCCCTCCCAATTTATGGTAAACTCTTGTGATTCCATGCCTCTTGTACAACTCTATGACTCTGTAAAGCGCTCCGATACCCTAACGGGTCAAGTTCGCGCTCTATAAAACACAAAAATAAAATAAATAAATAAATAAATACGTCATTGATCACTGCAAATTAAGCTCTTTGCTTGATTGCGATTTACACGCCTTGTGCCGGTTCTTAAAAATATCTACACTTGATAACAATTATATGCACCCTCTTGTATATAACGAAAAGTTTACTATATACAGAATATACATAAGGAGATTAGCCCTCCATTGAAATAGATCGCTTAAAGACGCCGCCCTAGTAGTAGATATGCTTCTAGCTCTTCTCAGAAGTTATCCTAAAACTGTTTCTTTACAATATTCAATCTGTGACTCATTATTTGAAATGAGGCAGGTTTGATATGTGGGAGTGACAGAAATTGCAGGGCATCCCTAAGCCGAAGTGTGTGCAACGCAAGGAGAAGTAGCCAAGTGGCACCCCTTCTTCTTTATTCATGAAAGGTTTTCTTTCGATATTCCCAAGAATTGCTACAGAAGTACGAATTGTATATAAGAACACATGCCTGTCTGCCTTGGTACCTGGGTTAAATTAGCATCAATGCTTATTTCAAGGGTTTATTTTTCAAGAATGAGTCCACAGTTTGCACTAAACATTGCAAGAATGGCCACTTGGCCCCAAACTTTATGCTATGCAAATGCATCAATCAATGTAATCATTTATCAATTGAATGTACAACGCATATATACAAGCATTAGCAAAGTCAATCGGTCTTTGTTGGTAACAAGCCTTTTTGCTTTCTCAATTCTTGTTTTGTTATGCCATGGTTTATTTAAAGCTTTATTGTTGTGGGAGCTGCTGGGCTCTTGCCAGTATTAAAATAGAAAGCATTGACTAAGAGCAAAAAAAAGTTTTTCACTCAAAAAACACACATTTCTATATAAGTTAAACCCTAAACGGAATACAACTACTTTGGATGTGGAAGTGCTCATTGCGCAGAACCGGAATTCCGTCATTCAACAGAGATGCTAGCAAATGGCTGACCCATTGCCCCATGCTGTAATGGGCAGACAATAAATGTGAATAGCACAACAACAGATCAAAAGATAAAGAGGGCTGTCTGAAAACCCCTATATGTAAGTATATTTTATATATAGATTTAGTAAAATTAAAAGGTCTTGGCCAAAACATCACTTTGAAACAAACAAACACACACACACGTTTTTTTCACTGAAAAAACGAATGTTAAAGCTGCATCATAGTTGGGTATGGTATTAGTATTTTAGCCCACGTTAAAAAAAAACTAAAATTCACTGAAAAAAGAAATATTTGTTAGACCTGCCAGGCTTAGGGTGGTCTTTCCCCAAATGTTTTGCTTTCCTCCTCCATTTTTTCTGCTGATTTCGTTTTTGCTCACCTTAGGACTCTGCACACTAACCCTTTTAAAGTGATTTTATAGCTAAGTGTAGAAATGAGATAAAAACTAAGGTTTAAAAGCCAAAAAATTACATTCATCAGTTATAGTTTACTGTGCTAACTATAACTTACATGCACACCAATCACTGGTTATGACCTCACATATTACATCTCTTGCGACATCTTAAGTTAAAGGCAGGTATAAACATTGTATCTGGCGTTCCTAGCTATCCAGTCTCAGACCAAGCTGTTGAGAAGGTGGTTCAAGACAATGCTTGGAAAATCTAAGCCCATTAGTGCTCAGAAGGCTTGTAGCAAAAGTGAGAGAAACACGTCTGTGGGGTTGGTAGAGGATTTCTCTATTGTTACATTACCTCTGTTTCAATTAACACATAGATGCATGTGGACAAGAGGAATTGATACAGAAGGTTATTTCAAGAACTTTGAAAAATAGGTGGATGCAACACACAGTTTGTGGCTTTTTTCAGCAAGGTGAATTGTGTAAAGATCTGAAGAGGAGCTATAAAAGTGCTACATTAGACACCGGATACATTTTTTTTATTACATTCGGTATACATTGTCAAGAAAATATATAATAGCAGGTGTACACACCTAAAGTCTTGAAAGGTGGAAGTGCTACATCAGAAACAAGCCAATTAGCAAGAGCAAATGTGGTGGGGGAAGAGCAGAAAACTCATTGCATATATAGTTGTAAATAGGGTTAATCTAGCTACTTTCAGGGGGGCAGGATAATGGAGGAATGCAATGAATTATCACAGTACTTTGTTCAGCCACTTAATAGTGGCCTGAAAGTTCCTCTGCATTTTCCAGTCTTAGTGGCTTTATCTTCCACCAGTGCATCCACCATGACCTAGGTTACGGGCATGAATTGGGAAATTGATGGTTTTCTGTGACTTGTATCAGTGTGCAGAGGTGGCATGGTTGCCAAAGAGACTAAGAATTAGAGACAAAAACATTATGACACTTTGGTTTATCTAGTCTGAGCATAACAATTGGAAGATCTGTTGGAATACGTTCAGCTAAAAGAATGAAACAGCATGGAGTGAACTGGTTGTTTGTGCAGGCGTTCCTGTTTAGGAATTTGTGCTGCTCAGCTAGGAAGCAGCGAGTGGAGTAAGTATGGGGAGATAGCCACCAAGCCTGCACCATACTTAAAAGAGAGAAACATGTATGAGCTTCACTTAGATTTGGATAAAGAATTATCCATAGAGCTATGTGAATAGAGATGACTGGGAAACGGAAAAATCTATTATTTTTCTTTCCCTGAGCATTCACTGTGACAATTGGGAGTGTGAGCACAAAAGCTCATGCCAGGTGGTCTATGCTCTACAACCTGATAAGAGCAAGTGAAATGGTCAGAATAAACAGAGATAAAGGGTAGGTAAATTGAAGTGCATCTTGTTATGCAATATAAATACTCAGTTATCCAGTTTCTCTCATATCAATCCATATTATTTTTTTAACTCCTGCCTTAGATCCCACTAACAACAATTCAATGCTACTTGTATTTATAGCCACCTGGCTTTCCTGTATCTATGTCTGGGTGTCAACCAAAGTGATGTTGGAGGAGGCTACTCAATTCTAACTTCTAACTGAAAGCCCACACTGTTTGTCGCCTGAGTAGATGTGGAACCCAATCCACGGGCCTCCATCAGATTGCGTAAAAGCTTAATGTTTACAGTGATGAGCACAGGGGCCGATGGAATCACTGGAGTCCTCCACATCATGACATCATTGCTGGTGTGCTCTTACTAGTCCTCACCACCTGAGGGGCCTTCGAGACAGAAAGCCATCAAATCACTCCATAGATGCACAGCGGATGCAGGCAGCCTGCTGTGAGTGAGTGAAGAGGATCTTATGTTCTACGGTGTCAAACATGTCTGAGATGATTTTCTGCCATCTCTCTGATGTCTGATCTCTTCTTTGCGCTGACCTCGCTCACAACCTAGAGATGCCTAAAGATCCTCTTCTTGACATAGCCTGCCAACCTTGTACTTTATGGACTATTTCTAAGCAGCTGTGATTTACTTATGTTCCCTTTGGTCTAAAACTCTGATACTGACATATATGTGTATACTGTGCTTGGATGAAAGTGCTTAAACAAAAATCATTTAGTACATTTTGTAGGGTTAACATAGGATGTGTTTGTAAAGCGTATGCTCACCTTGAGTTTCCAGGCACTGACTAGTAGAGGTTTACTGTTACGCAACTCACTAATAATTATTTTATTAACCTCTGGAAGATAAAAGGCTGAGTGTCCCACTAGGATTCGAACTTGTGACCATAGGGTAAAACACAGATCATTGTTGAGAATGCCTTAGTACACTAAGACACCGGAGTTGAGCTCTGCTGTTAAAGCAAGTAGGCCTGGAGCTCCAAGTGCATTGAGTTCCTATGGTCTAGCAAGGATCCTACCTACGCCATTGTGGCTGCAATATGTCTCTCTTTATTATGGGTGTCTTTTAAGGGACCCATAAATGCCAGAAACAAGAATGTGAGATCAACACAGTTTGTGTAGCAAGTGAGAGGTCTGTACCCAAGATAAATCCAAAGATTTTCAAAGCTTTCAGAAGGGAGGCTTATTACTGCATTGCTTCAGATCAAAAGGCTAAGATCCAGTGACCCTTAAACCACACTATCATTACCATCCTGGTGATATCAGAGATTTATACTATGCCAATGGCTTCCCACTCTTTTGTGCACAGTGCCATTTTCTTAGATTGCACCCCGGATGGAGCAACTCTTGACTTCACACATTGTTATTATTATTTATAATGGAGACCAAAATATTATAGTACAATAAAGTAACTTTGTAATCAATACAGGAAAATATGTCCACATTTAAAGGTTGTATATAATGGTACTTTCTCTGTTAATTAGTATACAATATAAGAAATATTGTTGTTAAGTCTTTAAACACCTGTGCAAGGAAGAGTAAGGAGGAAGGTAGAGAATAAGTAATATAGAGAGAGATGGACAAAAAAGAGGTGGAAGGCGGAAGGGAAGGAGGGGCCTTATTGATTGCTATGGGTGGTATTTTATGGGTGTGGCTCAGGGTTGATTATTTGTAGATACTTGTCCAGCTTGGACCATAATAATCTAGAAGATTTTTTGTTGAAAGTAGAGTTGTGTAATATGTTGTCTGCACTTCTGGTGAAACAGACTCAAGCCCACCACGTGTGGTATGATATGTTGTAATTTTTCCAGTCAGCAAGTATCGTTTTAATACCCAGGGTGAGCAGGATATCAACAAGAAAGAAATCCCATGTAGGTAATAAGTTTAGTGTATTTGAGTCTGTTGAAGCATGTATGCCCAAAGAGACTATGGCATGTGATAAAGACAAATGCCCAAAGAGACTATGGTATGTGATAAAGACAAAAACATTTTGCTTCTAATAGGTCTTTCCCTTCTTTTAGTCTAACAACAATATGGGCCTCAGAGAAGGAGTCTACAAATTCACTTTCGGAATCGAAATCATGAAAGTGGTTTGAAGTGAGAGGCAGTAGTAAGTGTTGGTAGCTTTGATAAATAGATGCAGGGGAGCCATCTGGGCCAGGGGCTTTTTCGGTTCTAAAGAGTTGATAGCGCATGTAATCTCATCTGGTGTAATAGGGGTGTTAAGAAGATTCAGGTCCTCCTTGGAGACTGTGGGAAGCTGGAGGGGGTCTCCAAAGGCTTTTCAAGCTTCTAAATTATATGTATTCCCAGTTTTGGACCGATTATATGATTGTGATTAAAAATTATGGAATGTGTCAACTATTTTAGCTCGGTCTGTTTGTAAGCAGCCTTTTTCATTTTTAACGGCCGATATGTTAATGGATTTTTTTGTATTCTTGAAGGTCAGAGCAAGGAGTCTACCGGCTTTGTTGTGTTCTAGAAGGTTTTTTGCTTTGGATTTGGAGGACCATACATGAGCTCTTTCTCTTAAGATTTTATTGTTTTTGTATTTGAGCTGTTTAATTTTTGAAGTGGTTGTGGATTAAGGTATGCTTTCCTGTGTTTTTCTAAATATTGGAATTGTTTTTCCCGGTGGTTTAGTTATGCATTCAGTTGCTTAATTTTATATGACATGATGCAATCATATCCCCCGATAGTGGCTTTCATAGCGTCCCATTTTGTGCACTAATCTACCTCTAAGGAGGCGTTTTCTTCAAAGAAGTTGGATAATGATTGAGCGATTACATTTTTGGAGATGGGATCACCGAGTAGTTCAATGTTCATTCTCCATGAGTTTGATTTGGGTTGTGGACTAGAGAGGATTAAGGTTAGTGTGGGGCATGTGTGATCTGATATGAGGATAGATTCAATAGTAGGGTTAGAAGCTGACTGGACCAAAGATTTGCAAATGAAAAAATAGTCAATTCTGGATAAAGAGTTGTGGGTGTGTGCGTAAAGGTTAAAGTCACTCCCTGTCGGATTATGAAGTCTCCAAATATTGATTAGATCATTATCTTCTGCTAACGTGTGAGCTTGAGAATGTGAACGGTTGGGTCTATATGCATATTGTGATAGTCTATCTATTATGGTGTTGAATGATAGGTTGAAATCACCTGCCAAGATAAGTTTGGTGGGATGTCAAGTAATCTGTGATTTAGAGATGACCAGGAATGTTGGTTTATCTGATGTCGGAGCATAGATGTCTGCAATGAAAAAGGAGAAAACATTGTTTGTAATTTTAGATAGGATCCATCTGCCTTGATGGTTGTGTGCAATAGTTTCAGCCAAGCAGCCTGCTGGTTTAGAAATCAGAGTGAACACCCTATTTTTAATGGCTGGTGAAAATACATAATTGGAGATCCATGTATGTTGCATGCTTCGTGCTTCAGTCGGACCGCCTCTTATTTCTTGGAGGAGAATGATGTCACTATTTATTTTACAAAAGAAATTTGCAGCTGGAGTGCACTCTTTTAAGCTAGTTCAAACAAAATGATAATTTCTTCCAAAATACATACTGATAAAGTGTGCACCTAGTAAGGGGCTCTGCCAGCCACCTAATTAAAAAATGTAACCTACCAAACCCAGATATGTATCTGAGAATACTAAGTGCACTACATGTGTGTCACTTAACTCTAAGTAGACATAAACTTAACACTCCACTTAAACAAATAGTTACAAATGAAACAGTTCTTGAACTATGTAAACCACAAATGAATCGCTGTATCCAATCTTTCAGAAATAGATCAGACATGAAGAGGTGTTCAATCTGCTTTTAATTCCGTGTGTTGCAGATGAAATCCAATCCACGAATTAAACTCAAAAGTTGCTTAACAAACAGCAAGATGATCAACAGAATGAATTCTCCCAATGCATTGCGGGCTTTTTTACTAGCCCTTCGTCAGGGGAATCTAAAAACATTAACATCTGAATCAATAACAGTAACTGCTGATGAATCATGCAGTATCAAAGATAAGTAAAGAAAAGAATGAGAAGAGCTCATAGTCGGGCAGGGCAAATGTACTGAATGTAACCAAGCTGTGAACATGAACCAAAAGTGCTCGAAAGGTGATTTTGAATACACGATAAAGAAGCTAATGTGGGTGTTGTGGCAAGGTAGTAAATGAAAGAAACCTGCGTGCCGTAACATGCTTACACTGAAAGTGCTACCCAAATGCGCCATAACCAACTCGTGAACAAGCAATGGTGAAATGCTAGTGGACATAATAAATCGGCATACCTTTAACGGTAAACGTCAAACCGACCGACATGGTGTCAGAGCACTCTCAACTGTAATGAAAATAGCATCCTCAAAGTCTAAAAACCGCGGGTCTTCGTGCAAAGAAATAATATACTAATGGCATACTGATGCCTTACCAGATTGTAAAATCGTGCATGAACGATGCCGAAAACAAGAAGTATGCTGAGGAACTGTGAATCAGTGGGTCCAGACGCGAAGAACGCACCAAAGGAGTGAATCCGTGTGCGTGACTCGGAAATGTTTAAGGAACGCCGGTAAAGACGTGCCTGACGTTCATCGTAGCTATAGAAATGAGACTGACCATGGAACGTAGTGTTCAGTGAAAGGAGTTAATAAAGTACGCCTGAAAAAAACTACAAATGATGGGTGAAAATGTTAAATCATGCAAAAGTGCACAAAAACCTGCTACAATGTAAAAAGTAAAAAGTGAATAAATGTGCGAATGTTAAATGACCAATATAGCCTATACCATTCTAAAAAACAGTACCTATGCTAATACAATAATGTACCTATCTAATAATTACAGTGATACGTATACACAAAAGCTGACGAATCCATGTGCTAATACAATATCAATCTGATGCAACAGAAGAAAAAGAAACATATATCTAGTGCAATAGATAAAAAGGAAGCTTGAAAAACGAAACAAATGTAAATAATGCAGGTCGAGGTGACAAACAATGATGAGATTAAACAAGAGTCAATAAAATCGCCAATGTTAAAGCAAAACCATGAAAAAGAATAACATCACTAAATAAAAATGAATGAAAGTGAATCCATGCAATGCTGTATATCCACAATGACCATTCACAAAAAACAGGACAGTTCAATTTTGTCGTTAAGCCCTTTAGGAAAAAGGGTTTCCATGAACCATATCCAATGTGTCTCACGTTGGGATAACAATCTAGACATGTCTTTCTCTGGTTGGAAATTAACCATTTCTAGAACACTGAATCTTAATTGAGCTAGGGTATGGTTGTGTGCCAACCAATGCTGTGACAGTGGTGAACTGAGAGTCTTGGTCCTTATTCTACTCTTGTGCTCGGTTATCCGAGTGCGTAATGCCCTTTCAGTCTTTCCAACATAGTGAGCCACATGGGCATTTGATAACATAAATGACATGGTGACTGTTACAATTGGCCGTGAAATTGAGCCTAATGTTTTTACTAGACCGTGGATGAGATATGCTCTTGCCCACCATAACGTTGTTGCAATGAGAACAATTCAAACATTTAGTCATCCCTTTATGAGAAACTAGGATGGTTCCCGCAGGTTGTGTCAAGATCTCCTTTAGATTACGTGAACGTTTGTATGCAAATAAAGGGGGATTAGTGAACATGCCATGAAAATCTGGTTCAGATTGAAGTAGATCCCAACGATTCAGCACTATTCTCTTGATCAAATGAGAATGAGTAGAGTAAGTAGAAACAAACACCTCTCTAGGCGTAGTTTGCCTCTTTTGAATCTTTTTTAGTAGATCATTTCTATCCAAGGACAGAGCTCGAGCCTCAGCTTGATCAATTACCTCACAAGGGTAGCCCCTAGCCAAAAATGTTTGTTTGTATTCCTGAAGCGTCTTACTACAAAGGTCAGGATCAGAGGTTATCCATCTGATCCTGGTGAATTGAGAATATGGAAGATGCCGCTTTAAAGACCAAGGATGGAAACTCTGGTACAGCAAAGAGTTGTTACGATCAGTGGATTTTCTAAATACCCTAGTGGTAATAGTTGTGCCCAATCATTCCATGCAAACATCCAAATAAGTAATGCTCTGGGAATCCATAGTGAATGTGAACTGAATTCTTGAGTTCTTATTATTCAATTGCATGATCCGGCTTTCCAGATCGCTACGTGTACCATGCCAAATGATTAAGATGTCATTGATGAAACGTCGATATACTAACAAGTCTCTCTTCCAATTGATGTCAAAGAGTATGTGTTCCATTTCAAACTTCATCATAAAATGTTGGCGTAGCTGGGGGCACCTGAAAAACCCATCGAGGTTCCGTTTGCTTGAAGTTAAAACCGATCCTTCCATTTAAAATAACTGTGAAATAAACAAAAGTGTAGGCGTTCAAGCAAGAAAACCTTATTTGCTTGAGGTACCTCATGTTCCAATAGAGCCCACTCAATCGATTCAATGCCTTCAAGATGGGGTATCGAGTTGTACAAAGCCACCACGTCCACCGTACATAACCAGATCTCTCCTGCGTCAAGAAACTGCACCTCCTTCAAAATCTGTAACAAGTGAGTGGTATCTTGCAAGTATGAAGGACTGACTTGAACAATGGGATACTGACTCAACGGTTTGTGAATAGAACCGCAACCAGATACAATTGGTCTGAGAGGAGGATTCAACAAATCTTTGTGTATTTTTGGGAGCATATATAACCCCGGTCTACGTGGGTAGCGAGTCCACAGGAACTCTTTTGTTTTGTCAGAAATCTATTTCATGTCAATGGCATGAGACAGTATAGATGAGAGCAAAGTTTGAAAAGATACAGTCTGATCTTCAAGCAAAAGTAAATAAGTGGATTAATCTTTCAAAATAACCTCAATTTTATCTTCATAGAATTTACGATCCATTACCACCAGTGCGCCACCTTTATCAGCCTTGGTAAAATATAAAGCTTCATTCATCTTCAATGACTTCAATGCTGCACTTTCACTTTTAGACAAGTTTAATGGTGTTGAAGGCTTAACTGGCAATTTTGACAAATCTTGTTTAACAAGAGTCTTGAACGTGTCTATGATCTTGTGGGAAATAGGAGATGAGAAAGTACTCTTGGGCTTAAATTCACTATATTCAAAGCCTTGTTCAGCCTTAGGTTCTGTGTTCATGGTGGAAAAGAAATAGCGGAGGCGCAATTTCCTAGTGAATTTGTAAAGCGCAATCTCTGAATCTAGAGGCTTAGAGTGAAACGTAGGTACAAAAGAGCTGCCCTTGTCCAACACTGCTAGTTGATTCTTAGACAGATTCTGAGAAGAGATGTTAATCACTAGTGTTTCTTTTGGCGTCGCGATGTGCCTGGTTTTGCTGAATCTATGCCCTCTGCGGGTTTGGCTGTTTCTACCATTGTTTGAAACGGGGGATTGTTTGCTGCAGGGCTGATCTCTAAAAAAGACACTTTGGGAACACTAGGTCCACTTGTCAGTGTGGCGCTTGTGGCTGTAAGTGAAGAAGAGGAAACTGGTGGACGGGTTAATTGGGTGTCACTTATTGAAGCTAAACTCTCTTCAGAAGAGGTCGTCCCTGGTTTACTCCAGTTCCGTTTTTGAGCATATACCTCTGCCCAAGAATAAACCTCATCCAGTTTATAGTCTATTGTGTCATGACAAAACTTCCTGATCTTAAGTTCATGAATCTCTTTAGCATATACATCGAGTTTTGTGTTAATTTCAACCAAAGTGGATTGCCATGCTTCTGCTTCCATGCGAAGGGTTAAAGCTTCTTGCAATTCTTTAATTTCCAGCTCTAAACCTACTAAAACCTGAGACAATTCTTCCACTATTAATAAAATAAGGTCCAAAGAACACTTATTTAAAATAGCGTATCACCTATCCATACATTTTTTATTCATCTTGAAAACCATGGGGCAGATTTACAAGCTCCCTGCGCCACCAGTACGTCACTTTTCGTGACGTACTGGTGGCAGCAGAGCTCTCGATATTTACAAGGAGAGGAAAAGCCACCATGCGTGACTTTTCCTCTCCTTGTAAATACCGTCCCTTCACACGCAGCACTTTGCGGTGAAGGGGCGTTCCATGGGTGTTGCTGTGGGTGTTCCCACGCAACACCCATGGAACAAGACACATCTCCAGAATTACGAGAAATCGTAACTCTGGAGATGCGTCTGAAAGCTACGCCACCCTAGAGGTGGCGTAGCGAGGCGCACCGAGGAGAAATGTTTTCATTTCTCCTCGTTTTCCTCTTTCAATGCGTGCTGCATTCTGCAGCATGCATTGAAAGAGGAATAAGCCTGTACTGATTGTTTTTGTGCAGAAAGGTGCCCCTTCCTGCACAGAAACAATCTCCCCATGGCGCAGGCATCCTTGCACCATGGTGCAAGGGTGCCTGCGCCGGCGCTTGACAGCTGTTTGTGCGCCAGCGCAGGGAGACACAGGAATGCGACATATTCTTGTAAATATGTCGCATTCCTGTGCTCTGAAAGTGCCGCAGCGTGGCGCAGCCAAAGGGCTTGCAGCGCCACGCTGCGGCACTTTCTTGTAGATCTGCCCCCATGGGTTTAATGGCTAGGCGTAACCCTCTGGGTATCCTACTTGCTTTGTGATATTGAATGAGAATTGTCGCATGCAGTCGCTGATTTATTTCTCTACACATCAAGTATTCTAACTGTCTAATTTGTTGGTGAACTGGTCCATGAGATGTGTCAAATGACCTGACCTCTCTAATGAGCCCATAAATATCCTTTGCTTCTGAGGGTGTGTAAGCTTTAGTTTCAGCTTTGTTTTCAGTGAGGTGCAAAATATCCTCAAAAGACATAGGGGTCGATTCCGATCTCGGCCGGTAGGGCTCCGAATCGGATTCTGCTTTACCGGATCCGATTCGGAGCCCTGTTTCCCGACCGATCCGTACGCGTGTCCGGACGAGCGAGTACGATGCGAAATCGCCGACCGACTCGTCCGGGCATCCCGACCGCTCTGACCGACTCGTTCCCGACTCGAACCGCACCGACCGACTCGCCTCGCACCGCGCAATGGAGACGTTTCCCGGCCGGGTGAGTACGATGCGCGCCGCGAGCAGTCCGACCGAGCCGCACACTCCGGCTCAGAAGAGCTGTCGGAGCCGTACTTCGGGGTCCGTGTCGGAGCCGTACTCGGGGTCCGTGTCGGACCCCCTGAACGCCGTAGCCGCGCGAAGTCGCACACAGGGGGACCCATGGGTCCCCTACCTGTGCGTGTACGGGGCGAATCGCTCGCCGCGTACACGCTGTGGGGGCGCCTTGTCCGCCACGCACCCATTGAGTCAATGGGAGCCCGTGTACGCGTCGTACAACAGGCTCCCATTGACTTCAATGGGAGTCCGACCGAATCGAGTCCGATAGCATACGGACACATCGTACTCGTTCGGTCGGGCTGCATGGGTCCGATTCGGTCGGAAATCTCTCCGGGTCCGGCTCGGTCGGAGTGATTTCCGGCCCGAATCGGAATCGGCCCCATAATTGCGGTGCAAAGTTAGCTGTAAGGCAGAAATAGTTGAAGAACAAAAGAAATTTGCAGCTGGAATGCACTCTTTTAAACTAGTTCAAACAAAATGATCATTTCTTCCAAAATACATACTGATAAAGTGTGCATCTAGTAAGGGGCTCTGCCAGCCACCCAATTCAAAAATGAAACCTACCAAACCAAGATATGTACCTGAGAATACTAAGTGCACTACATGTGTGTCACTTAACTCTAAGTAGACATAAACTTAACACTCCACTTAAACAAATAGTTACAAATGAAACAGTTCTTGAACTATGTAAACCACAAATGAATCGCTGTATCCAATCTTTCAGAAATAGATCAGACGTGAATTGTTGTTCAATCTGCTTTTAATTCCGTGTGTTGCAGATGAAATCAAATCCATGAAGGAAACTCAAAAGTTGCTTAACAAACAGCAAGATGATCAACAGAATGAATTCTCCCAATGCATTTCGGGCTTTTTACTAGCCCTTCGTCAGCGGAATCTAAAAACATTAACATCTGAATCAATAACAGTAACTGCTGATGAATCATGCAGTATCAAAGATTCCCCTGACGAAGTTGCTGTTTGTTAAGCAACTTTTGAGTTTCATTCGTGGATTTGATTTCATCTGCAACACACGGAATTAAAAGCAGATTGAACAACTCTTCACGTCTGATCTATTTCTGAAAGATTGGATACAGTGATTCATTTGTGGTTTACATAGTTCAAGAACTGTTTCATTTGTAACTATTTGTTTAAGTGGAGTGTTAAGTTTATGACTATTTATTTTGCAGCAGTAATCTAAAACCCGTTTTTGTTTGATTGGGTGATTGAGCCCTTTTTGTATTAAGGGAGATAGCTTTAAGTGATGCCTGAGTCATGATGGTACCACATTATCATGTAGGGTGTCTGCATGAGATGGGAAGGATCCTGCAGAAGAGGGAGAGGTGCTGAAGTGTGCAGGGGATGAAGGAGTGAGAAGAGAAGAGCAGAAGGTATATAATGGACAGAAACTATCCAAATACCGACAAACAACATTGTACTGACTTTCAGTAAAGGTAACCAAACCCTCAAAGAAATCCTTGAAATATTTTCACCCTGAATACACCCAAACTACCCCTCCCTCCCCCAAGCAAGAAAAGGAGCTGTGTATGCCTCGGTACAGAAGAGACATTGCCGGAAAGGAGGTACGAACTCGAGTGGGTCTATATTAGAAGGAACATCTCCTATACATTTAATGTTGAAAACAGGCAAAATAGTGGATCAACATATTGTCGTGATAGTTGTAAGTAAGATCCTAAGCATAGATAGAATTATTGTCAAGCGAGAAAAATACAGGAACATCCTAGCATCCTAAATCACCTTCCAGAAAACATACAAGATATTCTGAACAACATAATAGTTCTCAACAAGTTTGTGAGAAATGAAACCCCTCTGTGTGTGAATTCAGCTGGTATCTAGTTGGTACATAACGATTATTTTTATAACAATATACAGACTTGGTGGTCTAAGGAAAATCATCAAACCAAGGCTACTAGAGCAAAATATGTGTTTTGACTACTAGCTAGAATTAGAAAGCAGCACCTAAACAGTATGAGAGGTATTAAACCTTTGTGTGTTACAGAAGAGGAAATAGCAGAATTGAATAAGTAAAACTACTGTATATTATCCCGGGAGAAAAGGAGGTCCAACTGTTGTAAAAAAGATATTATCCAGTGTGGAAGTGTAGCAAGGTGGCAATATTATGTGGTATGGCTGGGAGGCCTTACCATGTAATATTAACATGATACCCAGAAGTGGACCTTGAATTCACACCAGTAATTCTTCTCTCAGTTCTGGTAGAGTGGCAAAGAACAGACAGGCTTTCTTAGAGGAACATGTGTTAAGCATTTTACAGCACCAACAGTGATGAAAAGTAATTTGCATGACTCAAAAGAAATATGATACCAATTTATAAAAATAAAGCTTATTGTTATATAAATTTAGACACCTGAATGAAATATGTACAGTTCGTATAACCGGAGTTATAGCATTTACAGTGATAATAAAATCAATATTTTGCAGAGCTGTCAAACTTTATCATTGTGGTCAATGGAGAAAATCTCAGGTGGCACTCGGTCACTTGCGGGGTGAGTTCAAAGGAAACCACTTGGAGTTAAGGTCTTGTGGGTCCACAGACCAAGTCTTAACTGTCAGAACAATTTTACCTTGCTCAGGGTGTCCAGGTGCAGAGGTGATTTGGCTGTCCTTGGTGCTTTTGGGGAGCTGCGGGAGATGTTAAAAACAGCACTTGACAAAACAATGCTTGCAGGTTGAGTTCAGGGGAGCCACTTGGAAGTGAAGCTTTGAGGGGCCCCTGGACCAGGAATCGCCAGGTAGAACAGCTCTACCTACCTCGGGTGTCTCAGGTGCAGAGGTGTGCCTGGCTATCCGTAGTGCTGAACGGGACTGCAGGTGCTGAATTTACCAGGTGTGCCAAAGAGCCTTTTATGGGATGCAAGAACTAGACAACTGCACCACAGAGATGGAGGGGAGACGATGAGAAAGGTGCCCTCCACATGGAGCGTTGAGTGAAGCAGTTAGTAGTCAGTCAGACCGCCAACAAGCCTTGGTCATTGCAAAGTTCACTGCTGGGTCAAACTTCTTCCAGAGGTCCTGGGAATGTTCTAAAAGGCTGTGACTTTGTGAGGTTCAGGACTACACTTCCCAGAAGGCACCTGGCCAGTAATCAGTGGGCTGGTCCACGACAGCGCCCGGTGGTCAGTCCTTCTTGGGTCCTGGAAAGGTGGTTTGTGACTGCAGACTGCTGGGGACCAGTACCTCTAGTCCTAGGGAGCCCTGATGAAGTCTATGGCTTGCATAGGGTTCCTGGACAAGTCCTGGACAAGTTGTAGACCCTGGGTGCAGGGGGGCTGCCACAGGTGCAGTACTTTGCGCCTCTTCTTTGTGGAGTCTTGCCTTGTGCTGACATGGCTTCTCTTTGTCCTCTTCTTCTTCAGAGCAGATCTGGAGGTCTGGTGTCAGGAGTGCCCTTTAAATCCTGGACTTGGGGGGTGGTTAGGAGTGTGAGGGCTAGTAGCCAATAGGCTACTAGTCCTGCGGCTAATCCTCCCCTGAGGTGACAACATCCGGTGGTTGTATGCCACCAAACTACCCAGAATCCACTGTTCTTAAAAGTGTTAAAGATGGCACAGGACAACCTCAGCTGTACAGACCCACTAACCCACCCTAGCGGTGTGGTTAGTCTTTGGGAGGTGTACGCCTCCAGCATACCTATTTTCCAAGCTGCTCGCAAACATAAGTGCCTGGGGGAAGGGGGGACTTTGTTTCCACTAGGAGACAGGTCACTTACATATCAGAAGTGGTGAAGCCTATGAGGCTCACCTCCCTGATGGGTCATTCACTAGCCATCCTGGGAGCACAGAGGTGTGACCGCCTTCCTGCCCAGGCCTTTTGTCTCATGTCCTCTGGGAGTGCTAGCACTCACCAGCAGGAGGTCAGACTTCTGTCTTGGTGTCAAACGGCTCGGAAAGCTCGCTAAGGCACCAGGGAACTCAGTATCTCGGTGGGCAAGCTCTAAGGATACCACCTGGGTGCATGCCTGCTCACCCTTGACACGAGAATCATGTCAGGGGTGAAAAAGCATGGTGTTTGATATCAAACATGACTAAGTTCGGTGGTACCATCGTGGAGCTGGCTAACTCGGTTTTGTCCAAAAGCCAGTCCATGTTAACTTATGGACCGTTGTTTACTTACAGTAAACTTGAATGGCAAGGTTACTGTAGATTTATATATGTCAGTACATATATGCCTACACCATTAAGATAATGCACCCTGGCTCCTGGGCTTTAGGAGGCCTACCTTAGGGGTGACTTACATACCTTAAGGCAGTGAGGTGACTCTGTCACACATGATGTGGGCAGAGTTGCACTCAAGCAGAGAAGCTGCTCGTGCAGGTTGTCGTAGCAGCCCAGCAGACTGTACTTTTACTTGGGGTCACTCAGTGTGGCACAAATAGTACTGCAGCCCTGGTGACCCCTTTAACTCCCTAGCCCTGGGTAGCCCTGAAACCATATATTAGGTACATATAAGGGGGGTTAAAGCATCTTGGCAATTGGGTGTACCAATACACATCATCTTTTGAGGCAAAGATCACTGGCACTGGGGCCTGGTTAGCAGGTCCCAGTGCACTTTCAGTTCTAAAACCACAGCACCCCGAGCAAAAAGTGCGGGGGTGGGGTGGTCAGCCAAAAGGGGCACTTTCTTACAGGAAGGTTAATGTGAAATTTGAGAATCAGATATTTGTCACATGAAGGTCTCTAGGTCTTTAGATTCATCAAAGATCCGTGGGTTACCCTCAAAGATGATCCTCAACTTTGCAGCACCTATAAAGGAAAAAGTGATGTACAGGGATCTTAGTTTGGAGCGCATGCCAAGGAACTTTTTTCTTCGCTCCACTGTGGGCTTTGCATTGTCATGTGAAATGCCCACTGTATGGCCTTTCCAGTCGATAGTTTTTATTTGTTTCATCCGGCCCAGAATCATCTCAATATGCTGATAACATAGAGGCCCAAAGATAAGAGCTCTTGGTTGGTTAGGTGAAACAGGTGACATGCGTTGGAATCCTGTGAGCCCTTTCAATCTCTAAGCCTTGATCAAAGGTTAGTTCAAGGACGTGTGGGAGCCAAGACTCAAGGAAAAGTTAAGCAGGATTTGTGGTGGTCCAAAAATTCTCAGATTACCCCTTCTGTTTCTATCTTCTAAGGCAGATATTTCCTTTTGTAGAAACATTACTTTTCGCTTCAACAAATCCGAATTTTTTGTGATGGCTATCTGGTTGTCTTCAACTTTGCTGATTCTTGAGTCTGCTTCCTCCATACGGTTGGCAAGAGCTCAAAAGCCTTGTCTGTGGCCACCCATTTCGAGCTATAGGTTTTCAGTAATTACTTTGGTTGATTGTGGTAAGTCATGTAGAGCGTTGAGCTTCAACAATATAGTTTCAATGTTATTGGATAAGTCCTGTTTCCCCTTAATTGGCGATTCTGGTGATGGTGGGTCCTATTTGGTTAATTTTTGGCCCTATTTTTGTTCCTTTTGTTCCTTATACCCTCTGTGTTCCTTCTCTCTTGTGTCAGCCATTTTAGAAAGTACTTGCTTGATGTGTAGCAAAGTGCTGCTTACAAATGTATACAGCACAGGATTGTGACATGATAATCATAGATACAGCACACCTTGAACGTTAGAAGCGTAGTAGCGTAAGATGAAATTGTTGAATTATGGAGTCAGATCACTGACCCAGCATTTAGAAGTGATTGGGCTAACCTGGGTTAATATATTTGAGAGCTGGCTTAGGCTTAGTAATTATACTTCCCTGCTGTTACAGGGTCCCTATAATGTCTTCAACCACTGACCTAGGGTGGCAAGGAGTGAGAGGCACGAAAGCGTTAATTAAAGAGTTCAGGTGCCACCATTGAAGGGGTCCTAAAAGCGGTTGGTATTGGTGAAATTATTCCAATCTTAATAAGTGAGTTGCCGATTTAGAGGTTGGTGTGAAGATCAGTTAAAGCCTGCCCCAAAGCATGTCACCAAGAAAGGTATCACATAAAAGGTCTATGGATAATGCCAGCAGGAGAGGGAAAAAGACTTAGCTCAGAAATGTGCGCGTAGTTGCTCGGAGCGGTGTCGCAGTGTGAAAAACGGGCGTAAAATTATGTACACGAGTAGGGAGCGGGCGCCATCTTAGATACTTGAATACAGTGCCAACTTGTTCCAACATAATACCTTAGGTCTTACCAGGTTGGTTTTTCGGCCCGCATAAAGAGTAGAGACACAATAGCAGCCGGGGATGAGCATTGGACAGTGCCACACAGTTATAAAAGAGGCACCGCGGGTTCCTGTACCAGTGCAGGCACCATCTTAAAGCCTCAGGCCACATCGGAGTCCATCTCGTAAGCTTGCCTCAGACAGGAACACTATCGTGCAAATTACTTCCAACTGCATGTCCGTCCCATGATAAGGTCGGGACCACTTTTCTTTCAATCAGGGGATTCCTCTGAGGGCGATTATAAAGGTCAAAAAGCCACTCATGCCAAGAGCTCCACCCTCGCACTGCCATCTTCGGTGGGCGCTAGCCACGCCCTCCCCGGGTGGAGAAAACCTTGAGTGTCATTGGTAAAGATGTAAAAGTGAAACTAGTGCACGTACATGAAGCAGCCAGGGGCTGGCCGTGACCAAGGAGAATTATGAGGGACTCTGAGGAATCCCGCTGAATGTCGCAGTCGATTGTCCTTACTTTCTAATAGAAGAATGTAAATGGAAGCTGTGGTGAATTAAAGTTCATACTTTAAATGAGATGCAGTCTTTCGCTGGCAGCTAGTTCAGAATCAGAAGCCGAAGTGGAACGGGATCCGTGGGGCTCGACATGCCCATACTTTTTTTTAATTAACTAAAACAGTTCCCCAATTTTTTTGTAAAAGACAACTGTCCCGAGATGGTTAATTCTGACAGTTGAGATGCCTCAGATGAAGTGTAAGGGCGGGGGTCTCCTATGCTGTGAAGTCGAATGAGAGACAGACAGCTAAATAGGAATCAATCCTTCTCGCCTGGGTGCCTGCTGCCAAAAAGAAATGCAATTTTGCCCAATTGTTTAATATGCAAGCATGAAGGCTGCTTTTAATGCATAGTTGTTAAAAAAATGATTTCACTAGGTACAGTCTGTGTATTACCAAAATCTATATTTTGGAAGCGCTTTTAAGTATCTTAAACATAAACCTTTTACACATTTTGTGGCAGACTACCTCATACTGTGTGTAATGCAAATTTAAGTAATGACTTACATATTCAAAATGCTTTCTTTCACAGTCTGGACCTCGTAGCACTAAAAATACACTAGTAACTAGTCCCACTGCACTCACCAGGACTTAATTCTGAGGCTCTCTGGTTACACACAGACACCTGCAGAGTGACAGTATTAACCAATAGAGGTGTAATAAAGTAACAAATAGCATTTCCCGCTGATTAGTCTAACTTGCATTTATTTTTCATTTAGGGTGTGCGTTATTTTATAGGCAATTACCCGAAGGTGCAAGACAAACAAAACAGTTACAGAATATTTCTTTCTTTTAAACACCTTCCATAGGTACTGCAGGTGCAGTGGCACGGGGACCCAGATGCCTGCGGGGCCACTGAACCATACCCATTGACAGGGCCGTTTCTAGGTGTTTTGCCGCCCTAGGCAAGAATTGAAAAATGACGCCCCCTCCCTTTTACTACCATCTCGTGGATGTTTCTGCAGCACCACTGGGGTAACCTATAAATAGTGCAGGATCACCAGGGTTACCTTTTACAGCTTCACCAAAGGCGTGGGCACTACAGCCTCAGCAGAGGAGTAGCCATAGACACCACATCATTACCAGGATGCACACAGACACTACTGCTGCACAGTAGGATTACCACGCGGACAGATCCACATCACCACAGGAGTTCTCCTGATTCACCAGAGCGTCGCCCCATAGATAGTGCATCACCACAATGCTATCCATACACACTACAGTACCACTAAAGCGGTGCCTTACAGAACCAGTGCCTCACCAGATAAACACCACGTAGGCGCTACGGAATCATCTGACAGCAGCTTGTACACATTGCTGCATCACCCATAGATGGCAGGGATCCCCAGAAGAGTGACCATAGACACTACGGAATCAAAGAGGGCACCGCACACACACTGTCACATCACTGGATGGGAGCCTGTGGTTACTAGAACATATCTGTGGCAGTGCTTAATATGAAAACGTATAAGTGCCAGGGCCCGAAGTTCTGCTCAGAAGCCCATGGCCCGCGCCATCGAATGCCAGAGGGCCGAATACCAAGGCTGCCTAGTGTTGATTGCACCCTGTGCCTCTTTCATCCACCCCCAGACACTCACTCCCTGGTCCTTCATCTCACTCTTTCAGGTTCTTTTGCATCCCTGCTTTCTTACTTTGTTTCCCCGTCTTTCTCTTCCTCCTTCATTCCCTGTGCTGTGTTTTTCTCTCTCTTGCCATGGATCAAAGCCTGATGAGGTCAAATAAGTGTCAGTCCCAAAAATGAAGGATGTTGGGGCTCACCAGCAACCACCTAACTAAGCACTGGTCTTTAAATACCCCTCAATTGAAGCTGTAGTGTCCATGCATTACCCTTAGACACTACAGTGTCATCAGAGGTATCAGCATAATTTCTAATCTAAAACCTTCCTCCCACACTATAGACGCCCTCCCATCCACAATTATAAAAGAACTCAACCACACCATTTCCCCTTTCTGGACAAAAATCATCAACGCCTCTCTCACTTCATGCTGTGTCCCAGACTCCCTTCAACTAGGACAAATTAAACCCATTCTCAAAAAACCAGGGGCCGACCCTAATGATCTTAACAACCTCAGACCTATCTCCAACCTCCCGTTCCTTGCAAAAACATTGGAGAAATGCGTTCTCCACCAACTCAACAAACACATTGATGAGTTCAACCTCCTCAACACCTTTCAATCAGGATTCAGGAAAGGCTGTAGCACTGAAACAGCTATGCTCAACATCTCTGACGATATTCACAAGGCTTTAGATGAAGGTGATGCCTGCCTACTCATCCTTATTGACCTATCTGCGGCATTCGACACAGTAAATCATCCAGCTCTTCTGGAGACCTTGTCGAATCGCTCCGGCATTAATGGCACAGTATTAAAATGGTTCACCTCCTTCCTTCAACACCGCTCGCAACAAATTAAAATCAACTCCTGTCTCTCGAAGCCAACAAAAGTCACACTAGGGGTCCCGCAAGGCTCGATCCTCTCCCCGTCCCTCTTCAATCTCTTCATGGAGCCCCTCACAATCATCTTGAAAAAGCTGGAGTGAATTACCACCTTTACGCTGATGACACCCAAATCTATTTCAAAATCAAGTCTCCCAGCGACATCCGACACCTCAATGTCACTCTAACCGAGATCCAAACTTGGTTCAAAGCTAACCACTTAAAGCTCAACCCAGATAAAACGGAACTAATCCTTTTCTCTCCAAAAAGCAACCATCGACCAATCCAAGAGTGGCTCAAGAATCTGGTTGCCCTAAACTGCCCCCTGGTCCTATCCGACTCAGTTAAGTCTCTAGGCATCACCCTTGACAAGAACTTATCAATGGAGGCCAACATCAAAAACTCTGCAAAAGTGCTCTTTTCTCACTAAAACACCTCAAGAAATTGAAACCTTTTCTTCCCCATGATGACCTCAAGACAGTAGTTCAATCCCTAGTTCTCTCTAAAATCGACTACGGGAACGCCATCCTAACAGGGACTCCAAAAGCTCACCTAGCCCCACTAAGGGCAGTGCTGAACATGGCCGCTCATCTCATATCTGGAGTAAAAGATTTGAACACATCACTCCAGCTCTCAACTCCCTCAACTGGCTTCCCATGGAAGGGAGGTGTATTTACAAGCTGGCCTGCATCACACACAAAACCCTTCACTCTCTGGCCCCCAACTACCTGAACAACAAACTGGTAAGAGCAGGTCAATCAACTCACTCCTTCTTATCCCTCCGAAACTGAAAAATAAAACCACCCAATACCGATCGTTTTCTGGCAACGCTCCCAGGATGTGGAACGCTCTCCCTAGAGTCCTCAAATACAACCCCTCCTCCTGTTTCAAAAGGGACCTGAAACTCCATCTCCTTAACAAATACTTTCCTGACCAACGTCAACTAACTTAGACTTCAATATCCGAGTTGACTCCTCTCTCTCTTGACATTCAAGGATAGTTGGTGACCGGACTGTGTTAACCACCTTCGTTTGTTCTCTCTCCCTCCGCTGCACTGTTTACCTATTTTTCATGTTGTATTTTTCTTTATCTCTGTTTTGCTTCCTTACTGCCTTCCTACTATGTAATGCAATTTCCTTCTGTTTATAGTGTGTATGTAAAGCGCTCTGATACCTACGGGTCAAGCTAGCGCTCTATAAAACTTTTTAAATAAATAAATAAAAAGAGGTGCACTCTATGGACCCTACAGTATCAACAGCAGGGTACGCACAGACTCCACAGAAGGAAAAGGGGGACACTGATAGACACTCAAGCGTCACAAGCATATCACATGTACAGTACAGCATAACAGAGGGGTACAAGCAGACCCCACAGAAACACAAGAGGGGTACACAGGGACAATACACCATCAGCTAAGCACTCCACACGTAGAGCGATACCTCTTAGTTTCTACAGAATTAACATACATGTTTATAGCACAGCATCACCATGGAAGCATCTCGGACTGTATCACCATAAAGAGAGCCCATACATATTACAGCATCACCAAAATACCCCGGGTACCTCAGTGTCACCAAAGGATACCACACAGACACTTCTGCATCAACAGATGTGCACAATCAGGGCATACCAGCATTACCAAAAGGATTTGACATTACTTCATCCGAACAGCAGTACACGAACAGGTTACATCATTACACGGGTACCGCATACACAGAACAGGGTCAACAACATGTTACTGTGGTGCTGGTGCACACCACAACATCTCCACAATAAAAGCTTGGAGGTATTATTGCACAAAATGCCTTTCAATATCACCAGAAGCAAAGTAGACTGCCAGACAGACAATGCTCCATTGCCAGGACACATGCACACTACACCTTCAGCTGTAGTGTATCCCATAGTCACTACAGCGTTGTGAAAGGAACTCCCCACATACAATACCACATTAGTAGAGAAATACCGATGGACATTACAACCTCTCTAACAGGATTACCAATGCACCCTACAGCATCACCAGAGCAATAATCCATGCACACTACAGCTTCTCCAGAGGATGTAGTGTGCCTACAGCATCTCTGGAACACTAGGGGGGTAATCTTTGCACACTGCAGTATCCCCAGAGCGAAACCCGGTGCACACATCACCAAAGGAAGAGAGGGAGAGTATGAAGTCCCTGAAGGAAGAGAGTGAGAGAATGACGTCACTGAAGGAAGAGAGGGAGAGCATGAAGTCACTGAAGGAAGAGAGGGAGAGCATGACGTCACTGAAGGAAGAGAGGGAGAGCATGAAGTCACTGAAGGAAGAGAGGGAGAGCATGACGTCACTGAAGGATGAGAGGGAGAGTATAAACTCACTGAAGGAAGAGAGGGAGAGCATGAAGTCCCTGAAGGAAGAGAGGGCGAGAATGACGTCGCTGAAGGAAGTGAGGGAGAATATGAAGTCACTGAAGGAAGAGAGGGAGAGCATGAAGTCACTGAAGGAAGAGAGGGAGAGCATGACGTCATGAAGGACGAGCAGGAGAGCATGAAGTCACTGAAGGAAGAGAGGGAGAGCATGACGTCATGATGGAAGAGCAGGAGAGTATGAAGTCACTGAAGGAAGAGAGTGAGAGAATGACGTCACTGAAGGAAGAGAGTGAGAGAATGACGTCACTGAAGGAAGAGAGGGCGAGAATGACGTCGCTGAAGGAAGTGAGGGAGAATATGAAGTCACTGAAGGAAGAGAGGGAGAGCATGAAGTCACTGAAGGAAGAGAGGGAGTGCATGACGTCATGAAGGACGAGCAGGAGAGCATGAAGTCACTGAAGGAAGAGAGGGAGAGCATGACGTCATGATGGAAGAGCAGGAGAGTATGAAGTCACTGAAGGAAGAGAGGGAGAGCATGACGTCATGAAGGAAGAGCAGGAGAGTATGAAGTCACTGAAGGAAGAGAGGGAGAGCATGAAGTCACTGAAGGAAGAGAGGGAGAGCATGACGTCACTGAAGGAAGAGAGGGAGAGCATGAAGTCACTGAAGGAAGAGAGGGAGAGCATGACGTCACTGAAGGATGAGAGGGAGAGTATAAACTCACTGAAGGAAGAGAGGGAGAGCATGAAGTCCCTGAAGGAAGAGAGGGCGAGAATGACGTCGCTGAAGGAAGTGAGGGAGAATATGAAGTCACTGAAGGAAGAGAGGGAGAGCATGAAGTCACTGAAGGAAGAGAGGGAGAGCATGACGTCATGAAGGACGAGCAGGAGAGCATGAAGTCACTGAAGGAAGAGAGGGAGAGCATGACGTCATGATGGAAGAGCAGGAGAGTATGAAGTCACTGAAGGAAGAGAGTGAGAGAATGACGTCACTGAAGGAAGAGAGTGAGAGAATGACGTCACTGAAGGAAGAGAGGGCGAGAATGACGTCGCTGAAGGAAGTGAGGGAGAATATGAAGTCACTGAAGGAAGAGAGGGAGAGCATGAAGTCACTGAAGGAAGAGAGGGAGGGCATGACGTCATGAAGGACGAGCAGGAGAGCATGAAGTCACTGATGGAAGAGAGGGAGAGCATGACGTCATGATGGAAGAGCAGGAGAGTATGAAGTCACTGAAGGAAGAGAGGGAGAGCATGACGTCATGAAGGAAGAGCAGGAGAGTATGAAGTCACTGAAGGAAGAGAGGGAGAGCATGACGTCATGAAGGAAGAGCAGGAGAGTATGAAGTCGCTGAAGGAAGAGAGGGAGAGCATGACATCATGGAGGAAGAGGGGGAGAGTTTGAAGTCACTGAAGGAAGAGAGGGAGAGCATGACGTCATGAAGGAAGAGCAGGAGAGTATGAAGTCGCTTAAGGAAGAGAGGGAGAGCATGACGTCATGAAGGAAGAGAGGGAGAGTATGAAGTCACTGAAGGAAGAGAGGGAGAGTATGAAGTCACTGAAGAAAGAGAGGGAGAGTATGACGTCACTGAAGGACGAGAGGGAGAGTATGAACTCACTGAAGGAAGAGAGGGATGATTATCCAACCGGAGGGAGCCGACCACACCCGCGGCTGAGTGAACCCCCTGCAGCGAGCCACAGAGCTGGATTCGTTCATCCCAGAGCACACCAGCGGTCCATACACTCAGCGAGGCAATTAAGGTGGCGGTAAAGTAAATATAACCTTTAGAGCAGCCACTAAGATCTTTAATTTTTGTATGGGCCGTCATCTGATTACGATATGAAAACAGCACTAAGTTGATAAGGAAAAGCATTTTTAAAACCGGCAAGTCAGCCGCTTCTTCATTGTTTTTTCCATGCCCAGTTGGCAGCTAAGTTTGCTCTTTGTTCTTGCCAAGATTCGCAGGCACTCGCCAGTGAGCCCAGTGTTAACGCTGACCCTGCCACTCTATCTGGCTTGTAGAAGTGTGCAGATTAAGTCCTCTTAATATGACTCTGTCCTATCCAGCACTTCAGGGGACTGCTACGACCAAAGTGATAATGGATATTAAAGACGGACGACATTACATATGTAGAATATATTGGGGATGAGATAGTGATTACAGTGTTGTAGATTCGTACTGCAGATCTTCCCTGGTGTTTGTTTTCATTTTAATTGGTCAGCCACGTACGAGGTAATAAAATAACAGCTCTCAGACATAAGCTGCCAGAGACCGAGAGTAAGAATGAAAGTCAGTGACTTTATTTTACTTCTCGTCTCTTTCACCACCTTTCTAGTCGATTCAAACAATAAAAACCAGTTCATTCAACTGTACCACGTGTCTGCAGAGTGCCGCTTTTATTTATTTACACAAAATAAGGCACAATACACTTTATGACCATGAGCACACGCACTTTTCTTTTAATTTAAGAACAACTGCGTGTGCCTCCACCTCACTCTTCCGAGGCTTGCACAATGCCCAGTGCAGTCTTCGGCGGGGGCTGGCTGGGGCGAGTCCGACACGTCCTCATTGCTTGGTTTTGCTTGCTCGAAAGTGTCACTCATAGTGGTTGAAAATGTCACTCATAATTACACTATTATGAAAATGTCACACATAGCAGACTGAAACCTTGGCAGCTATGCTGCAGTGCTGCAGCCGCCCCGGATCCCACCCCGGCCTCCCCCGGTACCTGATAGACCTGCAGGCCGCAGCGGGAACTCTCTCTGCCTCTTGCCTTGCTGGCCGCGCGCGCACAGCCCCCCCTGCTGCCTGTGGCGTCATGTGATGTCACGTCGACGTTCGAATTGAACAGGCGCTTTCGTTTTGAAATTCGAGGAGATTCGGATTCCCGGCCAACATGAGTTCTTCTGACTTCTTCTGCTGTTTGATGGCCGGGAATCCGAATCTCTCGAATTTCAAAAGTTGATTTAAGAAGCTCCAGCGTTTAAGTCCATTTCAGGTCATTGTTTTTTGCCGCGCCCGCCGGCCGCCCTCCACCTTTTGCCGCCCTAGGCGGCCGCCTAGTCCTGCCTAGTTGTAGAAACGGCCCTGCCCATTGATGCTTTTTGTAATTCAAACAGCAGCCAAGTGGGGCCATTTCCATCCTTGCATTAGGCCCATGACACTGGTTAAGCCACTGGTCAAGGGCACCAAAGATGAACAGATTCAGCTCTGATAGAACTCTGACATATGATGATTGGAAAGTGGTTGATTTATACATCATTGATATATATCATAGTTCAGAAGAAAACTGGCAACCCAACACATGGGAGGTACGAATAACCTAAATCTGTCGGATACTTTAATTTTGACCCAATAACATCTTTGTTACTTCAGATACATATTTTTGATCTTTCACTATTGGCATTATTTTATATAATTCTCAACCAATATACATTTTACAGTTTAATTTTAACTAGTGGGATTGTTTGCTTAAACTTGAAGGATTCGTTGCATATTTAACATTAAGAATATGCTTCCGTTTAATCAGACCAAAAGTACATATTTTAAATAGCTTTGTTATTATATTCTACCCTTTTTATCAAAGAGCTTAGGTCTGGTAAACAAAAGTTTGCAGGAGAAACACAGAATCGAAATAGTGTGACAGACCAAGTAAAAGTCTTGAGCCTATTAAACTGCCCGAATACAGCAGTTCAACAGACCACACTGGAGGCGCCTGAGCCATCATCTGGCAGGCGCATACCTATCGCATTTTTAATTATGCGGAATTTAGCTCGTAATAAGCAAAGATCGAAAAGTGAATGGAGAAAGTGAATGGAGCTACTGTTCCGAAGGGAGCAGGTAAAGTACAATACCACGGTCCACTGGGTCAAATGCCCTTGCATAATCTAACACCAATGCATAATATAAGTGCCTATCAGGTTTTCAACGGAGTAGTCGCTTTGCAGTCAGTTGGGTGAAACTGATTGATATAAGATATGACATTTTGAAGTGATATAAGAGAAATTCTGTTCACAGAAATTCATTTTTTGTAGGACGTTGAAAGTGTACTACAGACGCCCAGTGATCTGTAATATAATGTGCTGGCTGGGTTATAAAGCTTATGCACTGTAGTGCTTTGAATGTAATTTTAAGACTCCTCAATTCGTCGGGAACGAAATAGGGCCGCTGTTTCAATTAATATATTCGCTTGAGGAGATACTGCATATGGGATTTGGTTCATATTAATCTATTTTTGATAACCACACATATATCAAATGTCTTAGCCATTTATTGCACATGAAAAGACATGAACATCCAAACACACGCACAGACACTCACACGCACACTCAAGGGCTGATTCACAAAGGTAACTCTCACTTATGAGCAGGTTGACTACTTTTCGGTATTCACAAACTGAACTTTTGTAGTAACTTACACTTTTGTCACAACTTACATGTGTAACTTACACTTATGCCGTAACATACACTTTTGTAGTAAGTCCAGCACTACACATGGCCAACTACTTGCACCCTCCCATAGTAAATAATGGATGGAGGGACATAAAATAAAAACCCATGGGAAATAATGCTACATTAAATTAAATTATTTAAAATAGTAAAAAAATATCATTAAATATAAAATAGTGTAATATATATATATATATATATATTTTTTTTTTATTTAATTATAAAATATAAATATAAATTATTAAAAATTGTTCAAAATGGTATATATTACAGCACTGTTTAGACAATGATTTATTGAGTGTTGTTATGTGCCAGCGGTGAAGATCACTGGCCCACACCACTATCCTTGAGTAGACTTTGGACTGCTCTGCTTCCCTACCCTGAGAGCGTCAAGTGCTACAATGTGGCACTTGGTCCCCAGTCATGAGACGATTATGTACTCACATCCTGCACAAATAATAACCCCATTTTCTTACATGTGCAATCAGTGATTGCAATGGGTTATATTACATATTAGGAAAATGAACCATAATGATATAATTTTAATGTCTCCATTTTTATGGGATTAGCGACACATTCATTTGGGAATACCAGATTCATAGGAAACTAAGGGGCATATTATCAAGAACGGCGTTAAAATTATCGCCGCTTTAGCGGCAGAAAACTACCGCTAAAGCGGCGATAATGGGCTTGATAATATGCCCTTAAGAATTCCAATAGAAGCCCATGTTGACACCAGAACATGGGCTTCTATTGGAATTCTCAAGGGCATATTATCAAGCCCATTATCGCCGCTTTAGCGGCAGTTTTCTGCTGCTAAAGCGGCGATAATTTTAACGCCGTTTCTTGATAATATGCCCCATAATGTGCATTTGTATCACAACAGACCCATGCAGCACTCTTCCATAATAGAAGTGTGATTCGTAAGTGCCTGTGGTGGAGGCATCCAGTTGCAAGTTTCCCAGACATGTTCCCTTTTAGCAAACGTGTAAATATTTTGTTTGATTTCCATTTGTGATCTTAATTTATCAATGTCATGTAGGAAGATAAGCCTCTATAGCTAGCACCCTCTCAAATTATTCACTTATATTATGTCACACTAATGATCCAGGTTATACAAATGAAATATTGCTTCCTCAAGTGGTACCAAAGTAAAGAAACTTGTGACATGTTCAGTGTCTGCAGAATGTAACCACCAAACTAGTTGCACTTTTCATTGTTACAAGCATATGAATGTGGTACTGTCCCAGGGTCAGTGGCTTCATGCGAACATGAACATTCAATCTGCAGCTCTGTATATGGTGCACATGCATCACCAGGACAGTGGACAAGATTTTATGGCCATTGCAAACAATTTGCCTATCAGAGCATGCGTTCCTCAGACAACTTTGAGCTTCAAGTACATCCTCTACATGAGGTTTGAACCAGAGACAAGAATTGTGTTGTTCCAGCAGCTTGTCTCTGGAATATTCTTCACCTTTCACCAGGCTTGCAAAATGAACATTGTTAGACCTGACAGACTTAGGCGGGTCTTCCCAACTTTTTTGCCTGCTTGACTCATATCTTGCAGATTCCTTTTTGTTTGCCTTAGGACTCTGAACTCTTTACCACTGCTAACTAATGCTAAAGTGCATGGATTCTCTCCCCTAAACACGGTTTGATTGACTTATCCACAATTGGTACATTTAATTTACATTTAAGTTCTTAGTACAGTACACTATATGTGCCCAGGGCCTGTAAATTAAATGCTATTAGTGGGATCACAGCACTGCTTGAGCCACCCACTCAAGTAGCCCTTAAACAATTCCCAGGCCTGCCACTGCAGAGCCTGTATGTACAGTTTACACTGCCATGTGAACTTGGCATTACAAACCCTTTGCCATGCCTTACACTCCCCTTTTATTACATATATGTCACCCCTAGGGAAGCCCATCCGTAGCCCATAGAGCTGTGTGTTGTGTAATCAAAAGGGACATGTGCTTTCTAGTTCTAGTTTAATGTCTAGTTTTACATGTTCTGGTAGTGAAAAACTCCCAAACTCGTTTTTCACTACTGAGAGGCCTACCCCTCTCATAGTTTAACCCTGGGGATTTCTTATTACATTTAATAAGCTGTAATTCCTAATTGAGAGAAGGTAAAGTTGTCATATTTAGTACTTCTGGACTGGTAATGACAAATCCTCTTTAACTGTAAAGTTGGATTTGTAGTTAGCATTCTGAAAATACCACTTTTAGAAAGTTGGACATTTCCTGCTCCTAGTCATTTGGTGTCTGCTGCCTGTCTCTGCTATCTGACTGAACTGGGTAACAGTTCACTTTGTGTATTCCCTCTAGACAGACCCACACAAAGGAAGGCTGGGTGTGAATTCATGCATCTTCCTGGGAGGAAGGAGCTGGGCACAGCCTCACACTTGCACCAAAATAGGCTGTGTTCTGTTCACAAATGAAGAGCTGCAACCACCCTGTAGATAGTCTGGAGCCAGGACAGGAAGAAAAAACCTCTCTGCACTTCAAAGCTCCTTCTTTGGAGTGACCCTCACTTCAAAAGCACAACTGGGTATAAATACTAGATCTCTGACACTACCAACCGAGTACACTTCAAGACCTGAAACCAACTTGCCAAGAAGAAGAACTGCTGTGCTAAGGACTGCCAGTCTGCTGCACTGCTGCTCTGGAAGACTGCTGCCTTGTTGTGCTGCCCTACTGCCTGCAGTTCTCTCTGACTGGACCTTCATCACTTGACCGAGAGTGACTCCAAGGGCTAGCCGACTAGCCTCTTGTTCTTCAAAGACTCAGGGACATTAAAGTCTTTAACACTGCTCATGTGCCTGGTACATTGGAAGTAGATCCAGGTGCTTGCTCCAGTAGAACTAACACATGTTCTGCTCTGTGAGGCAGAATTGATGCATTGTTGCTATAGCAGGAACAGAGCTACTTGGAGCCAGCGCATCGCCATCGGAGCCTATGCATCAGAACCACCGCATCGCCACCGCTGCAGGAGAGATTATCAACGCATCCTCTCGACTGTGTGGAGAAACCTGCCACATCACAGTCAGAAGCAATGCATCGCGGAACCAGTGCTTCACCTGTGCAACCCGCATATCATCATTGTTACATTGAGAAAATCAACACTTCTCCTCGACTATGGAATGGCACCAATGCATCGCTCGGCTGCACCCCACATCTGGTGTTTGTCACCACGAGTAAGGTACTTTTACTCAGTGGACCCTGCGTGGGTCCTGTATCTGGCCCTGCGCTCCATCGCAGTCGGTCTGAACTCTTGACTTTATCCAGGTCCAGTGCAATCAGATAACCCCCGTAGGCTCTTACTGCTCCTAAGAGCTATTTTCCCTTTTATTCTTTGAAAATTCATATCTTCACTTCTACTGATTGAATTTTTGTTGTTCTGGTCTTGTTTTTATTGATAAAATCATAATCTATTTTCTAAACTGGTGCATAGTCTTTTTGTGGAGTTTTCACTGTTACTGTTTGAAGTGTTGCACAAATACATTACACATTTCCTTTTAAGTTAAGCCTGCCTACTCTGTGCCAAGATACCAGAGGGTGAGAACAGGTTAATTTATGGTGTGTATCTGACTTACCCTGTCTAGTATTGTGGTTCCTGCTTGGACAAGGTGAATACCTCTGCCAACCTCGAAACCCAATTTCTAACAATCATCTTAACATTAGAAAAGGGTTAAAGACTTTTCTTGGCCATATTTGTACTGATATTATCACCCTGTGAGCCATGAGATTGTTATTCAGTGCCACAATACATGTGCTTGCTCCACAATGGCACTGTCAAAATTGGTTTCACCCAATTGGTCTAGTTAACTTTCTTGAAAGGTCATGATAGAGGATGCATGAAATGCACCAATGAATTGAAAGTTAAATGTACAATATTTATATAGCACAAACCTAGCACAGTACATTATTTGGAGTACTGGGAAACAATCTTAAGATTAGAACCAATTTCAACACTTATCTCACCTCCAGATGCCGATTACACAATACTGAATGGAGTTAACAATCTTGTTCTGCAGAGAATAACAGCTCGACCTTTGAGCCCAGGAAGTTTTTGACTTGGATAGGCCAAATGGCGATGGTACGATCTGCTCCCATTTATTCACAGGGTCTTCCTAGACTTTTTGGCTCCATTCCTAGGCTCCGAGGGGAAAAATAGCTTTTGTCTTGAGAGAGTGCGAAGACTTATTCCAAATAGGGTAGTCTCTTAGGTATAGCCTGATCCCGTTCTCATGGACCAAGGGAATAGCTATTTTGAATTTAGAGTAAAGCAACGAGGAAGTGCTGCAAAATGAGGTAGGAAAGTAGACTGGATTGTAGGGGAAGAATTCTTCGGTCACTGGTTAGTGCACAGGCTAGGCATGGGACCTCATCACCTCTTCAGACTGTTCCTAGACAACACCTAATGAAAGAAGATGCTGCTGGAAGAAAATTACTTAAAGACTCCTAACTCTAGCTGACACTCAGGGACTGAAACTGTTCCGCAAAGGTGAAGAGGTTGACCTCATGTTTGATTGCACTAGGGACACAAAAAGCAGAAGGACTCTTGACTTTTAGATGGCTTAGATGACCACTGAGGACAAGACAATGCAGCAGCCCTGGATAGAGAGAGACATGATAGCTAAAAGAGTGCCCAGAGCACCTGGGTGCTACAAGAGTGACCAGATAAGACTTTCTCATCAATTAGAAAAAAGAGAACTTATTTTTCAACCACTGGAGAGTCTGGGTAAGGTGCTGAGGCTTGCCAGGAGAGGATGCTTCAAAGTTGAGCAAGGAAACCGGGTTTGTCTCACTTGGAGCTTTTTCCTGCACCGTAAAATTGTTGAGAGATGCTTCACAGTCATGGCATCCTACCTTGGTCGCCATGTCTGGCCTTCCAGCCTTACTCCGCTGGTGGGTTTTGAGAGTCAAAGATGTTAGTAAGCCAGAACTTTCAACCTTGGACAGGGGTGAGGTGGCAAATATATCCCAGCAGTGAAGTGACCTCAGTGGCACCAAAATTCTACGTTATCTCATTTGGAGCTTTTGGGCCCAAAACCAACAGATTTAGAGGGCACATAATGACAAAGCAGCCATATTTGATGGACCATCATTGGCTTCAGCCCTTGACTTGCCTCTCTGGAGGCCTTTGACTTCGAAAAAGTAGACAACATAAGGAGGGAAAACTTTGACTGATGTGACCAGCTTTGTGTATCTGACCGGTGCTCCATTGTGGTCAACCTGAATCACACCTATGCTCCGTCAACTGTGAACTGAGACTTAACATTGAAACTTTACTTCCCTAGATGTGTATTGCCCTCACATAAAAAAATGTCTGAATTTGATCATCTTGATATCTTTTTTGCTTAACAAAACCACCTCTAGTTTTTCTAAATTGGTTTTGAAATTTGGTTGTGCTGTTTTCTTGACATTAAATTCGTTGGCACTGCTTGAATATGCATTTATCTGAGGATTGCCTGCTGCTCGTGCCACAGCTACCAGAGGTTGAGCAGAACTACTCTAGGAACTATGGTTTGTCCCAACCCGATTGTATTTATTAGGTTGTTAGGTGTCACATCCTCCCACATTAATAACACAATTCCTGACAGTTTTTATACTTTTTTTGCTGGCTAGACTATGAGCTCATTTGGAGTCAGTTTTTGTTAGTCACATGACGCCTTTAAGCTTAGGTGCACTTTAAAAATTAGTAAAATAACAATAAATGCATTAAAAATAACTAATGCATAAATTTAACAGGGCCCTTTATCACCATTAACAGCTTCATGATTGAATTAATTAGCTGCAAAGAGACTATGAACTGAGAAAAAGAACGATTTAATTATTCTTGACACTCATGCATCTCTTAGTCCTAGCAAAAAGCACGAATACATCTGTCCAGCATGACTATTAAAAAATGAGAAAATAATAGGTAAGCACATCAAGTAGTGTTGTAGTATGGAATATTGGACAGCGATAGCCAAGTCACACAATGTTAAGACCAGAATATCGAGGACTAAAATATCAAGAAGATATGTGCACAGAGGGAGGTATAGATTTACTATTCTTAACTCCACATCCATGTTCGTTGACGATATATATATCATCAAGATATCTATAGGAGAAGTTAGGTATAGACAATAAATGCATAGTTACCTATCGATAATTTGATCCTTGATATTCTGGTCAAGTTCATATATAATCTTGATATTCCCTTCTAAATATTCCAAAACCACACCACCAGAGAGAACATCATTTCTTTTGAGTGTTCAGTCACCAGACTTTCCTTGCTAGCAGAGTTTAAGGAAATCGAAAAAAAGGGGAATGGGCTAGGTTTTTAGAGGTCATTTGATGGCTTGATAACTTCTCCGTCTTCAAATATTTTTAAAGAATGTAGGACTATGCTTTTCAAAGATATTAAGTCACCATTATATCAACTTTGGGAAAAGTATGTTGGAGAAACGCAGTCTGATGAACACCAATGAAAAAAGACTCCATGTTAGAGAAAAGTCAAGAGGTTAAAATGCAATATTGAATCAAGAATGTTTACATTAATACACTATACTCAGAACTTATTTCCAACAGTGGTGAATTTGTTTTTGAAAGTGATATGAAATGAAAAACATGGGGCAAGTGAAATTTTCCAGTTATAAAAAAAATTTTGTGGTTGTTTTCTACATTAACATTAGCCTAATGGAGGAAAACAAGGAGACAGACAATACCAGCACAAGAGGAAGTGAAGATAGGATAGATTAGTAAAGGGGTTTGAGGGGTTGTAAAATATAAAGGTATAGGTTGGAAGAGAGCATAAAGTAAGATGCATAAATAGTGAAAGCATTGGGATGTAGGAAGAAGCAGTAGACAGAGGATAATGAAACAGACTGCTTCAGAGAACTGAGAAACATCAAAGAGTAGAGGGAGAGGGAGAATTCATGCAGGAATTCCATGGCACAAGTAAAGTACTGTGAGAATGTGTGCTAGTGGTTGACTGGGGTGTAAGCCCTGGTCAAACAGCAGCCACAATCCTTGTCAGAGTGAAGCACAAGCATACCCCAAATTAACTTATGGTCAGGTCCCTGGTTGCTTGGCACAGAGCAGTAAGGCTTAACTTAGAGGCAATGTGTAAAGTATTTGTGCAACACTCTAAAATGTAAAACCATGAAAACACCACACAAAAAGATCCCTCACCAGGTTAGAAACATAGAACTGAATTTAATAAATAAAACAAGACATAAACAGCAATGGCTGAGGGCCCAGCATTATAGGACAGTTTTTTACTTATATTTTACACCTGCGAAGTTATTCGGGTGGGGAAAAAGGGAGGATGATAAGTGCCCCCGGTGCGGAGAAGGCCCTGCTGAAGTGATTCATATGTTTTATGGCTGTGAGAAATTGCAACCTCTGAAGAAAGGAATGGAGGCTTTCTGGCGAAGTGTGTTTGGGAAAGAGGTGTCTATCAGCCCACTTATGATGCTTCTTGGATACAATAACAGGGATGAATTGAGTTCGATACAGACAAACTTTATTTTCATTTCGGTTGCAGTAGCTTGATTGTTAATAGTAACAAGATGTAAAGACCCAGAGCCCCCCACGTATCAGGCTTGGTTGGCCTGATTACTGAGTATATATAATCAAGAAAGAGCTTTATGCAATTGTAGGGGTAGGCGCTCCAAGAAATGGGGCCATAAGATCTGGTCTCCTATGGCCACTTGGCTCATTGGCAGTCTGGGGAATAAGGACTGGTTTGCCTCAGATTTTTAAGGGGTGAAGGGGCCAATCGGTTCACGACCTCCTACGTTACTCACTGGTAAACCTTTTCTTGAACCTGTCATAACTGTTTTTACATGGAATATAATGAATCGATTGCTTATCTTGTATTTATTTGCTATTGATGTGCTATACGTTGGTAAAATGCTTTTTGATTGTAGGAACTGTATGGTCAAGTAAACCATGAAGCCAGCTGCTATCTTAACTATTCCCTGATGTATCATGAAATATGTATAATGAATCTGCTTAACCGCTTTTATATGTAATGTTATGAAGTGACTATCCACTTTCTATTTATTTTGCTATTTATCTGCAATATGTTTGTATGCTGTACTCTCTGGGAAATTAAAATAATTTTAAAAAATCCAATCAGTAGAATCGGATTGCTGAATTTTTAAAGAATAAACTGAAAAATGGCACCTGAAAGCATAAATCAATAACTGCAGCCTCCTGGTAGTGCTGGACTGGGTCAAAGTCAAAAATTCAGGCCAATCACGATGGAGCATTGGTCGGATACAGTTCCAGATTAGTCCTACTGAAGGTATACCGTCTTAAGTTTTGTGCTGAGTCCCGTTCATGTTGGAACAAGGATCAAGGAGAGTATTCCCTGTGGTGGTCGGCATGCTGCGAAGAACAGGCCAGGCATTGCAAACTTACAGGCTGGTCCTTCGCGGTGGTGGTCCTCCATGGGCAATCGATGCATGCTGTGCAAAGAGACTGGCTGGTGGTGGCTCACTGTGAATTTCAGTGTGAATGGCATAGTTCTGCTGCAAACACGCCCATTCCCAGTCACAAAGAATAAAAAAACTTGAATTCAAGACCCCAGTGAGCCACATCAGGGGTCCAGGACCAGTGAGGCACCACTTGGGGATCAGGAACCCCTGCAGCATGGTGGAGAAACTGGTTGGGGAGTCTTTTATGTCCTTGAGTCTCAGATCAGGAGGCCAGCAGACTAGCCCTTTGAGTCACTCTGAAGCCCTGGGTTCAAGATGACGTTGTAGGACCTGTTCTTCTTCCCCAGGCAAGAGGGCAGCATGCAGCAGGTCAGCACAACAGGGCAGCAGTTCCTTTGGAGCAGCAGTCCAGCAGAGTGGCAGTGCTTGCAAGAGCACAGCAGTCATTCTTGCTGGCAGAGTATTCACAGGTCCAGAAGTGTACTGAAGAATTGGTGTCTGAGGTCCTTCATTTATACACAGTTGTGCCTTTGAAGTGGGGAGAAGCTTCTAGAGGCATGCCTTTGAAGTGCACAGATGCCCTGCCTTCACTGCCCTAGCTCCAGACTAACTACAGGTGATATGCAACCTTTTGTGTGGAGACAGGATACATCCTATTCAAGTGTAAGTCATCCATCTTGCCAGTGATGGCCTATCCAGTCACACCCAAGCACCTTATTGTGTTTGGCTGTCTAGGAGGAATACACAAAGCCAAACTGTTAGCTACACCCATTCATGTGACCCAGATACAGGCACCAAATTCTTAAGCAGGAAAAGGCCAACTATCTAAAAGTGGCATTTTCCAAATTATAATTTAAAATCTGATTTCACCATAACTTAGGATTTTTCAATACAATTTCAAATTGCCAACTTTCTCAAAGTGGAATTCTCAGAATTGCGATTTAAAAAGGATTTTAAATTGTGATTCCAGAGACACCAAACACGAACTGGTGATCTGTTCCCCTTTGGAAATTACACTTATAAAATGTAATAAGGCAACTCCAATGTTATCCTGTGGTAGAGATAGGCCTTGCAGTAGTTAAAATGAATTTAAGAGTTTTTCGCTACCAGGACATGTAAAACTTAAAAGTACACGTCTTACTTTTTAAATACATTGCACCCTGCCTTCTGGGCTGTCCATGGCCTACTGTAGGGGTGACTTATATGTATTAAAAAGGAAGATTTGGGCCTAGCAAAAGGTTTATTTTGCCACATCAAAATGACAGTTTAAAACTGCACACACAGGCTCTGCAATGGCAGCCCTGAGACAATGTTTAAGGGGCTACTTAAGTGGTTGGCAGAATCAGTTCTGCACTCCCACTAATAGCATTTAATTTATAGGCCTTGGACACATGTAGTGCCACCTTACTAGGGACCTACATGTAAATTAATTATGCCAGTTAGCTATAAGCCAATGTAACATGTTTGAAGGAGAGAGCACACACACTTTAGCACTAGTTAGCACTAGAAAAGTGCACAGAGTCCTAAGGCCAACAAAAACAAATTCAGCAAAAATGGGAGGAGTGATGGCAAAATGTTTGGGGATGACCCAGCAGAAAGGACCAAGTCCAACAAGAATGTTCAAGCAAATAAGAGGAAGTGAAGAACAAAGGGAAACAGGATGAAAAATACAAGAAGGTGGCCAGTAGTAGATGGTGCACAAGGGGATGAAAAACATAAAAGGCAGCAACAAATTAACTGATTTTCTGATATTCATCACTACAGACATTCATCACAGACATGACAGATGAAGAAACAACTAAAAAAATCTGATTTGGTGCCATCAGGTTCGATAGTCTTGGTTCACCAGGCGAGCAATTTAACACATTTTCTTTCTACAGGATAGCATGCATTCAGAATTCTTTATTTAGGTAGGTAAAATATGATTCTCTAAAAAACATCCTCTTGAATCATCCTCATGCGCTAAACATCATGCTTTGAATCACATGGACAGGTAAAAATTAGTTTCATCACCAATGTTCTTTACCTACTCAAGTCCTAGAAATGGTGATAAATGTTTTACTTAGCAAATTGAAGTTCATGAGCTGCATGTGGCGTCTTAGTAACTGATCCAGAGGAAGAAAAACATATATGGGCGTCCAAGTGAAATTTCTCATTTATCTGTTAATATACAGTCAAGTCTCTAGCAGTAATTAATCTGCCTCCATTGTTTGAAATCCTCACGTGAACCTCTTGTCACACGTACCCAATTTCATGCAGTCTTTTAGTGAGGTTACCTCCATCCAACAGTCCCAATGCTGCTTCCACTTATGTCTATTCAACCAAGCATAAAAACGTACGCCTTTTCAAGTTTTCTCTCTTACAACGCCCACCTCATGTGAGCACTTGCAATGCTCACCAGTTTTCCTTACCATTCCATGACAAGATCATCAAACACACAGTCCTTTAACACCATTGATATTAGTGGATAAGCATTTTGCAGTTTATTGCATTTGAAGTCTCTGCACAGCATCAATGATATAAAGTTGTAGACAGAGCAAAAGAAAAAATATTCAAAGAGCATCTTATGTGTTTAGAATATCTGGCTGCAGAAGACATTCTATCATGAACAACAGAGACCACTCTACAATACAGGCAACCTGCAGTAATTTCCTACATATTCTCATCAATGAATCACACCACAACCTAGATTTCTCAATTTTTGTCATTGTCCTGCATTTTATGCATTTGCTGGACCAAGGACTCTGTGCTTTACCACTGCTGCACAGTAATAGAGCACAAGTGCTTCCCCCTTGAACATGTGCTGTAAATTGGAATTCGCTGTGTGGCCTGCTTAACTTCTCTGTAAGTCCTTTGCAAATAGTGTCTAATATGCACTTGTGGCATAGAAGGTTAAATGTCATATGTGGGCTGCCGTTTCTATTCACACCACCTACATATATGACAATATATGAAAATGCCTTTGCCATGTAGGAAAAGTCCTTTTTCATGTATATCAATGAGTCACCCTAAAGTGTGTCCTGTAAACTTAAAGGGCAGGGTGATACTATATAAGAATAGGGCACTCTACATATTGGGGTAAGAGTGCACTCTTGGTAAAATAAATCACAACAGCTATTTGACTGTGTTGGCCTGTCTAGAGTCTTCCCTAAAAGGCCTATGTGTGATTAAAATCTTTATTTTCCACCTCCACTTAGGAAAAGACTAGCATATGCTTCAATGTTATTCATTGCTTAGTTTCAAAAATTTGAATTAATGGCAAGATTAGATTTTTTTTAATAACGTAAGATTAAAATTATCTTTGCAAAAATGTACTGTGTGCTGCATGTGCTAAAACTATCCCAAAATCAATTTTGCCACTCAGCCTCTCTAGAGTTGGAATACATATTCTTAACTGGGGGGGATAGTTGCTCTGGTTAAGAGGACAATAGAATGCCTTGGAGTCAAGGAGGAGCAGATGGGTGTTAAATGCTGATCGCTTAGCAGGAATCATCTTATTAGGAGTGGACAGGAATAATTTGCGGACATTACACTGTGGGACAAACACAGACACACTCTGGACACTGGTGTTTGCCTCACAGCATTTTTTTCTCTTTTTACAGGGGGGGCACCCCCTGTGCCCCGCTGCCCTCCTCACTGTGCCCACAGGTATTTTGCCACCTATATCTGTAGCACTTTTTAATTAAGCACTGCAGTGCAGGCAGCAAAATGTCTGTTGGTATAATAAACATAGGACAAAATCTGCATACCAACAGGAACAGCTGCAAATACTAAGTGCTGCTTTAGAACAATTTTTTGGGATTGGGGATTCCAGGGATGGTTTCCCCTCTCCATTCCCAGCACATGCCCACTGACTGTGTGCCATACTCAGAAGTTTCTTTACACCCTCTTTTATAGCAAGTTATGTGGACCCCTTTCATGAGCCTCATTTGGCCTTGGGGGCACCATCCCCAAGGCTTAAGTATTTTAAAGGGGATGAGGGTCACATGCCCCCCTCCACAAGCTTTTTTAGGACCTGGGGACCCCACCCCCAGGGCCTTTTTTTTCAAAGGAAAGGGGGCCACGTGGCCCCCTCCCCAACTTCATTAGGCCCTCAGGACCCATCCCCTAGGGCCTTTTTTTTTAAAGGGGAGGGAGGCCATGCCATCCTCCTCCTGGAGCCTCATTAGGACCTGGGGACCCCATTCTCTAGGGCCACTATGTAAGTTAAAGGGGAAGGGGGGTTCCCAGAGCTGTTTTGGCCCTAGGGACCCCATCCTCCCCTGCATTATTTGAAGGTGGTTGCCCTGTTGCCCACCCAGGGCACCCACCATGCACAATACTACTAAAGCTGCTCCCTTCAGGTGGGAGCAATATTTTGATCAGTGCCGACAGGGAAACAGATCAAAAGTCTGCTCCCAGCTGACGAAAGCATTTTCAAAGCTCCTGCCTGCTGGGAGCAGACTTTGTGTTTCTCCTATTTGGCGGGAGTTTTAAAAAATGCTTCCACCAGGCGGGAGCAAGCACAAGTTTCCCTGCTCGCTAAAAGCCGGCAGGGAAACTGCTGTGTCCCAGGGGTGAGCTCCCCGGGACACAGCAGGGAAACTTGCTCCAGGGGTGGGATTCATAGAAGGCTCAGGGAGGGGGGTTAGGCTCTCCTTCGTAAAAAGATAATCAGCCCCTAAGGATGGTGACCCCAGGGCCTTTAAAGGCTCTGGGAGTTGGGCCACGTCGGCCCCCTTTCCTTTTTGGGAAATCTCAGCCCTTGGGGTGGGCTCCCCGGGGTCTATAATGGCTTGTGGAGGAGGGCCCACAGCCCCCTCCCCTTAATGAATAAAATTGGCCCTGGAGGATGGGGTCTCTGGGGCCTTTGGAGGCTCAGGAATGGGGACCCCCCCTCCCCTTTTCTGTACTTTTCGGACCCAAGGCTCCTTGGTGGCTGTCCTGGCCCGGGGAGGGTGGCCACACAACTCCCTCCCATTATGAAATGCGGCCCTGGAGGTGGGCTCCCCTGGGCCTATATTGGCTTCTGGAGGGGGATGTGTGCCTCTTCCCCTTAATTAAAGAATGTGGCCCTGGGGTTAGGCTCCCCAGGCACTATGATTGAAGAATGTGGCTCATACCTCTATTTTTCAGTTTTTTAAATAGGGGATCGCAACAAAATTTGATGATTTTCTTTTTTTTTTTGCCCCGGGGGGTCCCTCTTAGTCCACCCCTCATGGGGCTTATAGGGCTGCATATCTATTTTTGAATTTTCTCCCACAAGAGTCTCAAGAGCCTCAGATATGCAAATATTTTTCAGCCTTAATTTCTAAAAATTACTGAACAGATTTACACACTGTGGACCAATATCTAGGTTCATTGTGTAATTACATTCAGCAGTGTTTGCTGTAGCCCTGTGTTAGACCTGGCCCTTTTGACAGGTTTATCCCCAAATGTTTTGCTTTTTGCCTCCTATTATTCTGACCCTGTTTTTGTTGGCTATAGGATTCTGGGCACTTTACCACTGCTGATCAGTGCTAAAGTGCATATGCTCTCTGTATAAATTGTGACAATGATTGGTTATCCATGATTGGCATATTTGATTTACTGGTAAGTCCCTAGTAAAGTAAACAGTGTGTGCCAGGGCCTGTATATCAAATGCTACTAGTGGGCTTGCAGCACTGGTTATGCCACCGACATGAGTAGCCCTGTAAATGTATCTCAGACCTACCACTGTAGTGTCTGTGCATGCAGTTGTGAACTGCCCTGCTGTCCTGGCAAGTGCATCGACTTGCCAGGTCCAAACCTTCCCTTTCCTTACATGTAAGGCACCCCTAAGATAGGCCCAAGGTACTCCCATGTGCAGTGTATGTGAAAGGTAGGACATGTACTAGTGTGTGTGACATGCCCTGATAGTGAAATACTGTGTATTTCATTTTTCACTGTTGAAAGGCTATCTGTCCCATAGGCTTATCATTGGGGTTGCACTGTACCATATTTCCATGTGTTACTTCCCATAGGGACAAGACAGGGAATTGAAGTTTGGACTCTCTGAACTCAGAATTTTTTAACACACCTTTTGGTAAAGGTGTTTTTTAAATCCTGTGTTTGAAAATGCCACTTTTAGAAAATGAGCATTTTCTTACTTCACCATTCTGTACGCCTCTGGCTGTTTGTGTATTCAGCGTCTGGTGTGTGTGTGACAGGAGCTGAGATGTGCATTCACTCTAGACAGTCACTGAGGGGGGTTGAGGTGTACCCTGCCTTGCCTGGGTGACTCATTGCAGGGCTGAGTAGCCTGGTCTGCATTCAGAGTGGTGGGGGAGTGTTGCTTACACCTGAATAGGCTGTATCTCCTTTTGCAAAATGCTGTCTCCGCCCCCTGTAGTCATGCTGCACCAGTGAGGGCAGAACTGGTTTGGACTGGGTTCAGCGACCCTTGCCACAAAGATAACAAAGACATTTTGGGGTATAACTATTACACCTAAAACCCCAGGACTTTAAATGACTTCAAGGAATAAGAGGCCTCTACCATTAAGAAGAGATGAAAAGTTGTAAGGAGGAGGACTGCCCCTTTGCTGTGTGCTGTGTGGGGTTGGCCTGCAGTTACTCTTTTTGCCCTGCTGTGGTATCCTGCTTGTGAAGAATCTCCCAGGGCTTGTGTGTATTTGCCTCCTGTTGTTGGAAGACTCAGGGACATCAAAGTTTTCCTGGTGCTTTACCTTATAGAAATTTCCTGGTGCTTTACCTTATAGAACTTTCCAGGTACCTTTCGTTTTTTGAGATTTCCTGGTGTTTTACTTTATGGAAATTTCCTGGTGCTTTACCTATTTTAAAATTCCTGGTGGTTCACTTTATTGAGCGCTGCACTGTCCCTGGTGCTTGGGTCAGCAGGAGGGGAGAGTGTGGTTCTGGAAGTGCTTTCCCCCCCTTCATTCTTCAATGCAGCATGTGTGGACACTGTGAGAGCGCAGTAGACCTGGCTTAAGATTCCCCCCAGCCACGGGGGGAAGGGAAGAGATACATAATGTATTGCCGGTGGTGACCGGTCACCTGAAGAGTGGAGCCAGCAGTGATATCGTGGACTCCTGGCATTGCCCGGCAACCAAGGCTGCACCCGGAAGGAATTGGAGCCGTGCAGGCTCCAACCAGCCACCTTTCATCTGGCCAGAAGAAGTGGAAGTGGCGTCACCAGCGTGAGCAAGAAAGCTCCAACGGAGGCCCAGGAGGGAGGTGAGCACTGTCGGCGGTAGCGGGAGACCTGGGCAGGGCTTCTCACCAGTGGGGGTTTGTTGATTTTGCAGCGGCAGCCCCCAGCTCCCACCTTGCGTGGAGTCTCTTTTTTGTGGTGTGCCTAGTGGGTCACTGATGCGGGTGTGTATTGCGCAAACACTTTACAAATTGCCTCTGGGATAAGCCTGCCGGCTCTGCCAAGCTAACAAGGGAGTGAGAAGGTTATCTTGGGTGTGTAACTCCCTTACCCTGACTAGAGTGGTGGGTTCTGCTTGGCTTAGGTTTACACCTTAGCCAACCAGAAACCCCATTTCTAACACCCTGCCTAAAGAAGTCTATGAAAAATGCTTGGGGATTTTGCATTTTGGGGCCCCTTTTCTCTTGGCTGCCACTTGATGGATCAACCCCAAACATTTCATGCACAAACTAGTCAAAAAGTAACATATTTTTAGAAGGTTTCATTGAGATTCTTCAACCTAGGCCAAAGTTATTAGCAACGCAAAAAATACTGCTTTTCCTTTGGAAAAACTATGCTAACCAGAACTACCCAGTGACGATATATATATATATATATATATATATATATATATACATATATATCTCCTACTGGCGGTCACAAGTACGTAGTTATAGTTAGGACCATGATACCATAAGAAAAGCCTTTTTTGACTTGCCTATAACTGTGGCCCCGTTTGATGAATCTTCACAAACTTTTTCCAGATAAAGTGTGCCACTGATTCTATTTGTGCATGGAAAGTTTCTAGGCTATCCAGCAAACAGAGGCCGAGAAATTCATCGAAACAAACCACACTCTAGACCCCTCCGAATCAGGCTGCAGAAGCAACCACAGCACCGAAACTCCACTCCACGCCACAACTGACATCTGCACTCTCCTTGACCGAGGCAAAACCGCAGAACTCATCCTCCTGGACCTCTCCCACCACACCCTTTGCACAAGACTTCACGACGCCGGCATCCGCGGCCAAGCTTTGGAGTGGCTCCTCTCCTCCCTCACCGGCTGAACCCAGAGAGTCAAGCTCCCACCAATGTCCTCTGAATCTATAGAGATCAGTTCTGGGGTTCCCCAGAGCTCCTCACTGAGCCGCACCCCCTTCAACATCTACATGGCACTGCTTGAAGCCATCATCAGAAACTTCGGACTCAACATTTTCTCCTATGCCGAAGCCACCCAGGTGATTCTCTCCCTTACCGATTAACCTGCAGCCGCTAAGAGCAACGTTCACAACGGGATGAACGCAGTAGCCTCCTAGATGAAGGAAAGCTGCCTCAAGCTGAACTCTGACAAAACCAAAGTCCTCATCCTGGCACCTTCCCTTCTGCCTGTGATGATTCCTGGTGGCCCGCAGCACTCAGAACCCCCCCACTCCCACCGACCACGCACGTGAACTCAGCATCATCCCCTATTCCTCGTTCTCAATGATACGCCAAATCAACGCCATCTCATCCTCCTGCTTCCACATGCTCTGGGTGCTTCAGAAGCTCTTCATGTGGATCCCCACTGAATCCAGGAGAACGATCACCTAGGCTCTTGTCAGCAGCAAGCTCAAACACGGCAACGCACTAATGCCAGTGCCACCCAAAAACTCCAAAAGAAACTGCAGCGCATCCAGAACGCCTCCACCAGACTTATCCTGGATATCCCCCACAGCAGCAACATCTCCAGTCACAAGAGAGACCTTCACTGGCTCCTAATTAACAAAACAATCACGTTCAAGCTCTTCACGCATGCCTACAAAGCCCTCCACAACACCTGACCTTCATACCTCAACCACCGCCTCTCCTTCTACCCACCCACCAGATGTCTCTGTTCTGCCCAAATGACACTGGCCAATGGCCAATAGAGATCTGCTAGACCTCAGCTGGAGGAAGATCCTTCTCCTACATCTCTGAGAAGACCTGGAACTCCCTGCCTCTGCATCTCAGGCAATCACCCTCACTGCCTCAATTCAGGTAGGACCTCAGGACCTGACTCTTCAACTAAATTTCAGAATCCCCCTGCCCCCAGCGCCTTGAGACCCTAACTGGTGATTAGTAACACTTTACAAAAACCCTTATTGATTGATTGAACAAAGGGGGGATAAAAAAAAAGTGTATTTCCCATGTTAATTCCCATAGACATTTTAGACACAGTCCAAACCCCTGGATGGAAGTACACCAGATTTCACAGAAAGGTAGCCACATTTGGTCCAGAAAGCACCCTTTTTGTTATTGGGTACAAATCTGTTCAGTAGTTTTGGAGATATTGAAGAAAATCCAAAAGTGTATACCTGTGGTCATGAAGCCTCCACGAATATTACCGACCTTGTGCATAGATCTGTTTGACTGCCAACACTTCAACCAGAAAGTGTTGGCAGCCATTTTGGGACTCGGCTTCAGCTGAGTACCCCAAAAAATGTAACAATAGAGAAAATGAGGCAGGGTAGGAATATGCTGACCCCCTAGCCCTGGTGCTAAAAATGCCTTTTTTGTAACTTTTTTGCTGTGAAATTGCGAGGATTTGTGGCACAAATTTTAAAAACAAAAAAAGTGTGGTCTCCCACGCTTGTTTCTCTTTTTGCCCCTGGTTGGCCCAGGTCCCTGGGGCATTCATTTTATTAACAAATTGGGAGGGGGCACATTAGCCCCCTCCCCAATTCCAGTGTGAGCCTCAGGGACCACCCCCTCCCCGGGGCTTTCTTTATTATTTCGGAAGGCGACTGCATGGCCCCCTTCCTCAGTCCTTCAAAGGCCATGAAGACCCCCACCTCCCCTGGATTGTGAGTTGTAAAAAAGGGGACTGCCAGGACCACCCTCCTACCTTCTAATTGCTCTGGGGACCGCCACCTCCGCAGGGCACAAACTTGAAAACAAGGGAGAGGGGCTGCGTGCCCCCCCTCCTGGGCCATTCTTGGCCAGGGGAACACCACCTCCCCAGGGCAAGGCCAAATGCAAAAGGAGAGGGGGCCAGATATGGTCCAGGGGACCACAACATCCCCCGGGCTGGCCCGTGCAAACTGAAGGAGGGGGCCGTATGGCCCCACTCTTGTAATCATTAATGGCCCTATGGGCCACCAGCCCTCAGGGTCAGCTCCTGCTATCTCCCAAGGTGCCCACCCTCGGGAGATAGCGGTTTGCTTTTGCTTGGTGGGAGCTGTCACAGCTCCCGCCAAGCGAGAGCAAATACTAAATCCACTCCCAGCAAGCGGGAGCTATCAAAGTTGTTATGCTGCTCTTGCTTGCTGGGAGCGGAGTTTCATCTGTTGAAAGATTGCTCCTGCACGCAGGTAGCTGCATATTTAGCAGCTCCCTGCGTGCAGGAACAATGCTAGCTTCCACAAGATGCGGGGAGCCGGCTGGGACTGCGGGAGAATTGAGGCTCCCCGCACTGTTCCCATCAAAGCACACTGGGTGCACATGTTGGTGGGTCCCAGGGACATAATTGGCCTGGGGAGGGGAGGGGGGGTGGCCCCTCCTCCCCCATACTATTAGTAGTATGCAACGGTCTTTCCACCTTTTGACAGGATGATGGGTAACTTACCAAAAGGACCCCCAGCGTGTTTCCTGCCAATTTTGATGACACATTCTTGATACTGAGGAATATTAGAACATCTCCTCCAAACAAAGAATCACTTACTTCATATAGTTAAGAGGAAGGACACTTGTCTGGTAGAGACTTTCCTCTTTGTAGTCACAGATCTCTGGATGAAGACGCATTAGAAAGAATCACATTGCCAAACGCTCACAAGGTCACTGGAGACATTTACTTCATTATGCAGCTGTATTGTAGAATATGCTGTAGATATTTACCCATTGAAATAGCACTTACTAATTAACCAGTGGAAAGTACTCCAGTTGGGTAGACATTTTGTGCAAAGTTGTGGACTCTTGTTTGATAAAGGGGCAGGTGAGGTTCCATTCTTGCACAGTTACTCAAACAGCTACTGATACACCCATACAGACACTCAGACACCAACTCCCGTACCCATCCTACCACTCTCACATCTACTCACAGACCCAAACAGTCACTCACACACTCACCGACTCATTCAGCCATTCATACACTGATTCACACACCCACAAAACCACTCACACATGCACTCACCAACCCATACAGCCAATCACACACCCACTCACACACCCACTCAGAGACTCATACAGCCACTAACACACCCACTCACAGACCTATACAGCCACTCACACACCCGCTCTCAAAGGTTACAGGTTACAGTTAGGAAATACAATTAAAAACACCTTAGAAATTCAGTAAAAAAATCCAAAAGTTACAGGATTCATTAAAGTTAGGAAATAATATTTGAAAAATTGTAGAAATTCACTGAAAAAAACAAAGGTCACAGGGGCATTATAGTTAGGAATTAGAATAAAACAAACCTTAGAAATTCACTGAAAAAAAAGGTTACAGGGACATTATATTTAGGGTCAGATTTCATTCATACAAAATCAATGAAATTCAGCAGTTAATTAACTCACTATAACTTGTGCCCTCGCAATGCACTGCTTTTGACCTCACATATTACATCACTCATGACATGGTCAGTGACATCACTGATGACAAAACTGATGACATCGCAAATGACATCATTGATGACATCTTCCACAGAGCCACTCACACACCCACTCATACCCCCACACAAGCTCTCATATATCCACTCACACACCCATAGAACCACTCACATACCCATGCAGCCACTCAACCATAGAGCCACTCACACACCCACTCAGTCACCCATGCAGGTACTGACACAGCGACTCACTCACCCATAGAGCTACTCATTCAACCACTCACTCACCCATATAACAACTCAAACCGCCACACACTATCCATACAGCTACTAACACACCCACTTATTCAACCATACAACCACTTACACAGATATTCACTCACGCATACAAACTCTGTAGACAGCCATACACTTACCCAGGCAGACACTCACACAAATATCTCTCTCCAGTACAGCCACTCACTTAACCAAACACCCACTTAAACAGCTAAACACTCATCCATACAGCCAGACATACACCCACTCACGCACCAAAATAGACATTCACACACCGACTCACCCACCCATACAGCCACTCAGTCACTGATTCAGCCACTCAGACACATACTCACCTACCCATAGAGCCACACACACAGCCACTTACCCACCTATACAGCCACTCACACACCCACTCACTCTCTAATACAGCCAGTCACTCACACTACAGCTACCCACACACCCACCTATTCACCCATACAGCTACTCACACACCCACTAATTCAACCATAAAGCTACTCACACACCCACTTAATCACACAAAGATACAAATAGTCACATAGCCACTTACATAATATATGTTAGAAATATTATCACTCATTAGTAGAACACAATGTATACTAATTTAACTTTGTGGTACCTTTGTATATATTTTTAACACTCATAAACTTTTAAAAAACACTCACAATCATTGGATGATGTCATCAGTGATGTCATTTGTCCAAGTGAAATCTGAGCCTAACTGTAACGTCCCTGTAAACTTTGGCTTTTCAGTGAAATTCTAATCCTGCAATAAATGTTGATTCTGGTTTCAAGAGCCCAGAAAACTGAGGGTTAAATGGCTTTATCACTCTGCAATAAAATTCCCATGTTACATTATTTATATCACAGGAATGTGTACAGAATGCTTCTACTATTTTCATTTGACAAAATACTTCAGTCATCATTTATTTCCCAATAGAGTTTACAGTAATCCTTCCCTGCTATTTGTGCAAAGTTTTGTGTTTCTTTTATCCATTGCATTTTGCACCCTTTACAGATTCTGTTTACTGCATAGATACAGGGGCATTTTTTACAGTGACGCCACATTTTAGTACTTATACAGTGATGCAAATGTCACTTAATAATTCCATTTATAGAGCGCCTGGTTACACCCAACGGTGTGTCCCCGCGCTGCAAACCATTCTCCAGTAGGGAGCAGGAAACAAAGAAGCCTCGAAACTAAACAGAGCAAAGATGCAAATGAGAGACTCAGGGATGGAAAAGCCAGGTTTTTAATATTTTACGGAAGGCGTTCTCTGAGGGCTCAGCTCGCAAGGAGAGAGGTAAGGAGTTCCACTGTTTGGCTGCCAAGTAGCCAAAAGAGCGCGCTCCCATTCTGGCCCTTTGAACTTTGGGGATCTTGACCAGATGAGCTCCAGCCGACCTCAAATTGCAGGCAGGATGATAAGACATTAGCACATGATGAAGATAACTAAGGCCTTTTACCTTCATAATTCCGTGACGATAACACAAAGCTTTGTAGAAGATTCTTTTTTCTACTGGCAACCAGTGGAGGGTGTCCAGAGCTCTGGAAGGAGAGGCATTTCTGGGGAGATTAAGAACCAGACGTGAAGCCGCATTTTGAATGCGTTGCAGTTTTTTCAGACAATGCACTTGCAGGGTACTACAATTGTCATTGTAAATATACAATAGTGCCACTGCATTATATGCAATCTAGAAATGTCAATGCATTCTTGCACTTGCACTGGTGCAATCTATATTATTGGCGTTATGTTGGCAATATATTTCAATCATATTTCTATGCTTACACTCTTTAGGCCTATGTGCACCTTTTGCTATTGATTCTTTCAAGCCGAAAAGGTGACTGCTAAAAATAGATTAATGCACACCAAAAATGCTTAAAATTCAAAATATACCAACTGAGCTTTTACAGTAAAAAATATTTCAACTTTCACTTTAGTGGCTCGCTTACTGTTAAAACATTACAAGTCATGAGCAGAAATATTATTTTGAAGGAAGTCAAGTGGATTGTTTTATTAAAGGACGCTACTAGCATCATGTATCCCTATTGCGTAAAGGTGTAAATGGTCATTTACTCCAGTTCGCGAAGTGATCCAGCTTCAGAAAATGTATGAAGTTAAAAATGGAAAATAGAAAATCCAGCAAAATTAATGGAGACACAGGAAAAGATACAAATCCTAATTTTATGTTCGGATTTATTAGCAAATAGTAATTTCCAGGTAAAATATGCCACATAACATTTTAGTTCAGGTGCTAGTTTGTAAACTTTGCCCACCTTCATTAAATAAGCCCAACCTTAGTAACCACCATCACTTAAAGTTCCCCCAGAAACATCATTTGTTTTGTTAGACAATGCTATGTTTACCTAATAACACTTTTTTTTAATCTATCTCATAGATTGGTAGGAAATCCCCTTTATTGCGCTGTCACCCCATTTTTTGGTTGATCTTTAATGCAAGTTTTTAGATGCACACTGTGCATTGCCCAGTGTATGTATTCTTACCTTACTCTGACCCCAAAAGCATGTAAAAAGTAGCTAATCCCTGATTGATACATTTAACTCTCTTGCAAGGCCATAGTATATGGGGTTCTATACCCATGGCAGGGAAGGTTAAATGACACCTGTGGACTGCAACCTTTATTGTGCCATCCCCTAGTGTGACAAGGAAAACATGACTTTAGGCCCACCAATCTAGCCTGATTGCTGCAGTTTAAACCTGCAGCCCGATCTGTCAAAATCACCCTTTTGACAGGGGAAAAACCTTCCTTTTGAAAATTAGTAGGTCACCCCTAAGTAGGCCTCGTAGCCTACAAGGTAGAGTCCCTGTGCTGGCAAGTCCCCAAAAGCAGATTAATACATCAGTTTTGCTAACTTTGGTTTGGGATTTGGGACAAGCTAGAGAAATAGTTCAATAATTTTCTTTACTATTTATTAAAATCCAATTCAATGGTGAAGTTGGATTTTTGATCACTATTTAGGAAAGGTAACTTTTCCTTGGCTGGATCTCCTGAAGGCAGTTTGTCTTAGCATGGCAGCAGCTGCCCCTGCCATTGCTTGACCTTACTGAGGTATGAAATTCGCGATCTGTAGGCCTTAGTATCCAATTGGTCCCCAGCACTGTGAGAGGGAGAGTTGGTCCCAGCACCAGTTTGGTCCAGCTGAGGAGGAAGGGAGTGCTCATTTCCCTAAACACATCCCTGGTTGGCCCAGAAGCACCCTTCAGTGGCAGAAGGCATGCGCCATATTGGATTTCCCTTAGAATAGTTCAATGTAGGATAGTTTGGAGGAAGGCAAACAGGATGTGCTGAAAAATTGGTAGGGGCTGCCCTCTGGAAATGTTTTCTCTTTGGTTAGAGAGTTTACAGGAGTCACCCTGGCAGCTCAACAGAACACTTTCTCCCCAAATAATAACTCAGTTTCTAAAATGGACATATTTGGAAATATTGAAATGTCATAAAAGTGTCAGTTCTCCTTAAAAAGTATTGCAATGTACATCAGTTAAATTATGTGTCCGCTAAAAAAAGCTGAATAAACTATATGTTTCGAAAATATTTCCTGACGGCCATCACTGTACAGTATCAGGGGGGTTTAATGTCTGAACTAGAAGGTTCCTTTAATTTATCTTCTATCTTAACTTCTGATTTAGATAAAAGACAGAATCCTGATTGAAAATCGTGCATTTTTCCTTAGGGAAAACGTGTAATGTGAACAGTTCACTTTTTTTGCCCCTAATTAATTTAAATTTCCATAAGCCGCTAATTGGGTTGACTAGCATCACATTTTATGAATCATGATTCAGAAATGCTGTATGGAACTTGACATTTGAGGATCTCATCTGGTTGCATTTGAATCTCATATTTTTGCATAATTAAAAATTTGTGTTAATAATTGACAGTGATCTTAATGATCATTTCACACGAAGAGCACATTCCATAGCAGCATTGAGAGCTAATTTCTGATATTTAAATTGATATGTCTTATTTCTGATAATGTTTAAGGCAGTGAATTTGAGGCAAAATATGATATGATATGAAATCTATTGCTATTGTTTATACAATTTTATGATTTCGTTTAGGCCCGCAAATGTATACATTTCAATTTAAAAGCCAAGCCTGATCACAAGGAAAGGCAATTAACATCTTAAGACCGCCACAATTTAGCATCCAGAAAAGTGGTAAAGATGGAGAGATATCTCACGGTTTGCTTACTACTATATTCTATTATGCATTTGCTATTACACTTACAGCATCTGTATTTATATCATGTGCAAAATGTGCCATTGGGTTACGGAAACAAAGATGAGTAGACCAAAGAGCCTGTTCTCTCATCAAGATTTTTTGTTCTTTGTCATTCTATGTCAAAAAAACATAGCGGTCAAGAGACCTTAGTCAAGCCCTCATGTTGTTCACTGTATTCTCAAGCCTGCCTGCATCTCAGATTGGATTTGCACATGACATGTATTTAGGACTCTATACAAGACTGTAGGAGGAGCACCTTCCCACTGGCGGGAGCACAACAATAGTAGCAACTGTCGCTTGCTTTCTTTCAATTTCAATTGAATGCTAAACACAAAATAAATCCAATTCAATGAGAGTGAATCTTCTTGCTTATCATGAAGTATTTATTCTTTATCTTCTTTCATTTTCATAGGAGTAATGAAATAAGGGTTCCATAAACATTAATTCATGTTATGTTCCACAACCCAATGCATTTCGGGTCATACCACGACCCTTCATCAGGGGTCCTGATTCAGTTTCGAATTCACGTCGGTCCTTCTCCCGAACCATAAACTTCCTTTATGGTTCGGGAGAAGGGCCGACGTGAATTCGAAACTGAATCCGGACCCCTGATGAAGGGTAGTGGTATGACCCGAAATGCATTGGGTTGTGGAACATAACATGAATTAATGTTTATGGAACCCTTATTTCATTACTCCTATGAAAATGAAAGAAGATAAAGAATAAATACTTCATGATAAGCAAGAAGATTCACTCTCATTGAATTGGATTTATTTTGTGTTTAGCATTCAATTGAAATTGAAAGACAAGCGACAGTTGCTACTATTGTTGTGCTCCCGCCAGTGGGAAGGTGCTCCTCCTACAGTCTTGTATACAGTTCTGATCCAGGTGCCCTAGGACCAGGCATCAGGCGAGGTAGCACACAGCATTGTGATAAAATCTCAGCAAAATGTTGATTAACCACTTGAACTACGAGTGCGCGCAGGCAACACTGTTTATGTATTTAGGATCCCTGTTGTGCATGACATGTCAAATAGGTCTTCCACTATTTGTTAAATATAGAAACATCAGCTAACCATATCATTTCAAACCTAAAGAAGTGTGTAATGGTGTTAAATTAAAAAGGTATTCATATTATAAAATAAACAAATGGTAAACGCAAGCAGCTACATTTTGTTATAACTGATCACTTAAATGTACAAAGGGAATGATCCATTATCAATGTACAAAGCAACTTGCATTCCAAATGTCAATGTAAATTACTTTGCGAATGCATAGTTTATTTCTAAATATGTAAATGAGTGCAAAGTTGGAAAAGGAGTTAGAGTGCAAAGTTCTCAAGTGTTTGCACTGTGACTAGTTTTGCAAAACATGCTATGATGATAGCAATTACAAAACAAAGCTACTTTGCAAATTGCTACTTAGTGTATAAAAATACAACTTTACCAAAAGTGCTAACAGCAGCAAAATTTGTCCCAGGAATAACTAGGGGCCTGATTTAGATTTTAAGATTTATATTTCGGCGGACGGGATATCCATCACGTTGTGACGGAGTGAGTACACCACAAAATTAGACCCTTTGTTTTAGTTTGCACGTGCACAAAGTGGCTGCTCGAAGTGCAATGCTTTGCATTTCACTGAGATCCTTGCAAAAAGTCCCTTTGCACTGCTATGATTTTAGCATCCCCCCCACTGCAAAGGTGGACCCTGGTCACAGTGCAATGCAAAACTTGTGCTGCTACCAGCTTATTTTGAGCATCAAGTCCAATGTATAAAGTGCCTCATAACACACTCCTGTGTTTTCAAAGCCCTGCAAATAACAGATATTACTATTACCTAATTTAATGGTACTTACTTTAAGGAATGTAGAAGGATGGAAGGCTAAATTGTCCTTGCCAGTACGCAAATTCATGACCATCAGATCAGGTTTTACTGTGGCAACCATTCAACTTACTGAGCCACTCGGCCAGCTTAAATGCTATTAACCTGTGTACAGTATTATAAAACCCTGTGAACTAAGTTGTATCTATTGAAAACTTTCAGAACTGTAAAACGAGATGCTCAATTCAAAGAGATGATCTATTTCACCACGGAACATCTGCTTTATAGTAAATATGCACAATAAATAAATTTATAGCCAGTCTAAAAAATGTCCCCTAGTTACTATCAAGAAATGATTTACGTTATAGCGGAACATACAACGCGTTCCCTAATTTCCGGGTTCGTTATCCTAATATATAGATGAAACATGTATGTATTCTATTTAAACCTATACTGGTCATGGTAACATCTCCAATGGTAAATATAGAATTTATTTCCTATCCAGTCAGATGAGGCAGTGCCCATAACTGCTTTTGGTGACATACTTAACACAGCTTAGAAAGAAAGAATCTCAGGCCTGCCATTACAGAGCCTGTATGTACAGTTTTAAACTGCCATTTGGCCTGGCAAAGTAAACCTTTTGCCTGGCCCAAACCTTCCTTTTAATACTTATAAGCCATCCCTAGGGTAGGCCCTGGGAAGTCCAAGGGCAGGGTGCAGTGTATTTAAAAAGTGGGACATGTATTTTTAAGTTTTACATTTCCTAGTAGTGAAAAACTCTTAAATTCGTTTTTCACTACAGTAAGGTCTATCTTGCCTATAGGATAACATTGGAGTTAACCTATTACATTTTATAAGAGTAACTTCCAAATGGGAAGAGATACCTAGTTCATATTTGGAGTCTCTGGAACAATGGTGGCCGGCATGGCTCGCAGGTGGTGCGGTGCGCACAGGGGTTGCAGGGGGGAGTCATAGTGTAGTGTAGTTCCTATTTCCCTAATAGGCTCTGCACATTGGAATAATATACCCTATAGATTTGACATAGGACTGAGGTCAGTATGTCCCTATCGAGTATATTAAACTTAATTTACTTTGTACCAGCTAACTCAGAGGCCACTAGAAACTCCTTGTAAACAAGAAGGGAGTAGTTTCTGGCAACCGCATAAACATGACAACTTTGTTTCCCTTTAGAATCGGAACACTCTCAGAATCGTGGAAACAATAGATAACAGTTTCACTCAGCTAATCGTGCATGCTTAGTTTCTTCAGAGTTACACAGAAAGAATAGACGGGCGTTTCAATAAAAGGATTTATTGGACAGTCTTGTTTCTCGTGTAAGAGATATGCGCTGTTACAATCGTAAGACAATATGCGAGATATATTATGTACAGCGTAAGCAGTAGAAAGAAATAATACTGCGCTAGCATTATCTTTTAGCTATGACACATATATTCATAGACATAAATAACATAAGCTAAAAATGCGAGTACTCATTTTTTTTTTTAAACAGAATTTTATTAGTTTTTCTGAGAAAGCAAACAAAAAGCTTCAGTGACAGCATACATTAAGGATTCGGGGAGCAATATATTACAAGTGCTATTAGTGCCATAACTGCAGGCTCCCCTAGGGTGCCGCCCAACGATTCCCCCTGGCCCTCATGCCCCGCTACTGTGTCCTCCCTCAGCCCCCGCTGTATGCAATTATACAGTCCCTAGCAACCCCATGCATAGTACCGTTCAGAGTGCAGGGTCATCATAAGCATAAGAAAAAAAAAAAAAAAAAGAAATAAAGCACCCAACCCCAACAACCCCCCCACCCCAACTACCCCTCTAAGCCCCTTTAGCCCCACCCACTCCAAAAAATGCGAGTACTCATAAGATGCTTATCTAACTAGTTCTACCCCAGTGTACCTAACCTAAGTGTAGTGCAAGGTAAGAAGTAGGTGATGTATTCTATAGTATGCTATGCTATAGTATAGTATGCCAAGTCTAGTATACCAAGAGTCCCTCTAGGTTCTAGTCAGCTCCATACCTTGAGAATCAGAGAGGTGGGAATCTCTTTCCGGGTCTCGAACTCTAACACCCCACGAAGGGAGTCAGAACACTGGAAGCTGGATTCTCTGCGAGCAGGGATGACAGCGTCTCTTGTCAGTGCGTCAGGCCGGGACACGGGCTCCTCTAAAGTCGAGGTCTCCTCCTACTTGCTTGGGCAAGTGAAGGTATATTTATACCTGGTAGGTGCCTTGGAATGTTAGCATTGATGTAAAGTCGGGCAGAGGAAGACGTCAGGAATGAACCCTTAAGGTATAGCGGTTCATGCATAATAAATGAGTTCTTGGAGAAATCAATAATCCTGTGCTAGGGGAACTCCCAAGAGCTTAAGGGTCTGGTTTCTAAGAACTCGTTGTGACGTTGGGGTGGACGGATGTAGGTGACCATGCCTGTATTTGGATAGCATGGCTAATGCCTAAATAAGGACTGGGATCTTATGCCTATATAAGGGCAATGCGAATTGTGCCTATATAAGGACATGTATCAGGAAAACCTATATACGGACACCTAAAGCGGAATACAACACCCACTCCACTTTCGAATGAACGATAGTACTAAATGCTAAACATTAACCCGTTCGCTGCTTCTGTCGGCCAACGGCCGTCGCGAGCACAACCTCCGTAGTGCTGCGCACGTCCGTTGGCTGACGCGGCCCCGCCCACTCTTCAAAGCCGCCGCACCGCGGTGGAATTTCGGCCGCGGTAAAGGGGTTAAATGCTAAACATTAAACTGAGTACCACATGTTGCTAAAAACATTTCTAAAAGCATATTAAAAGAAGTTTACAAAAATTTTTTTTTACTAAATATGTAATGCAATAAGTACTGTATATTTGAAGCATTTTTTCATTTTAAGCATAAATCGAAAATAAATGCAACATGAATGAATAAACAAAATATATACATATGACGAAATGGTTGACAAGTTCTCAAAAATCAAAGTCATTTCATAACATGGTACTGCATGAAATTGTAGTAAATAAGGTGACAATGTGTCCCTGGAAGTATTCTAAGAAGTCCGTTCTATATGAATAGTTCTACTGTAGGCAGATTGAATTGCCATGTATTTTCAAAAATAGAGAGAAAAAAAAAATTCAAATTTTAGGAAGAGTTCCAAGTTTAGTTCTGTTCTGAAAATATGGAGGCCAAATTCATTGCTTCCCCGGTACACTGTGAGCCGAGTCAAAGTCAGTGTAAGGGTCTGATGTAAACATGAAATCATCTACGCTTGTAGACAAAAGGTCGTCTACCGATGTTGGTGACAGTTGGAACACCTCGTTCAGAAGGTTAACTGCACAGAGATGTGAAGCATCGCCCTCAGCATTGGATGCTGCAGCAACGTTCGCGTCCGTTGTTACCTGTGTGCCTGTTGATCCATCTCGTACCTCAGCAGCAGCAGGAAGCGTCTGTGAGATCTCAATGAATGCCGTCATCAGGATTGGTAGCCTCTGGGGACAACACAGAGCATGGGCCGTTATCGGGTCCAGCAGAGTATCGATATCCGTTGGCATGCCTGATGGGAGTGTCAGACAGATGTCTAGCATGCATTCTTCACCGCAAAGCAGGCAGCGTAGAACAGGTAAGATGCAATCTTGCCAGATTGGTCTAAAGGACAGAAACCATGTTGTATTAAGTTCCCGTAGACGAGGTATGCCCAAAAGTTGCACTATGCGCTCACGGCACTTCCGTTCTAGGAGAGCTTTCTCCAAAGTGCTGGGAGTGACGCCGGTTGATTGGCTTGCCATAGCGTAGTAGTAGGAATAAAAACAGGATTCCCGCAACCAGTGCTAGAATTAATGGCACACCACCAAACACCGAATGTGCGAAGTTTGGAATGATTCCGAGGACTGCCTGAAAAGGTGTTAACAGTCCTGAACAGATGGTCTTAAATACATGTACAATCCCGCTCATATCAGACATGTTTAAGATACGTCCCATCATTTCCACGAAATGTATAGGGCAGTTTGTACGAATTAGAGCCTGTATCTCAGCCGAAGTCCTTGCAATTTGTAGATCATAGGTTTCTTTGGCCGAGATCAAAGGCACGGTCTGTTGTAAAAGCATGGCTTTCGTTCTGCTTAAAGTATCAAAACGTATAAAAGAAACATTCAATGAAGGCCATAGAGACGACTCCCTGACTGTGTCTATTGGGGGGAACAATACTTGCATACAACAAGTAACCCTGGAGCCAACCGTTATCAGATATGGGATTCCTGGCAACATGCCACAGCAACTCTGATCATTCAACATGAGGTAACTCCCGTTAGAAAGTTGGCCAAACGTTGGATTAATCACAGCAGCTGGTGTACCCTGAAGGTGGCAGGACAAGTTTGCCACAGTACCATTACAAGCCCCGTGTAAAGAAATGTCCTGACATATGAGAGATCCGCTCAGTGCATTTTCACAGTGTGTACCGTTTAGAAACACCTCACGATCCCCACTCCAACATCTGTATTCGTAAGGTAAATCCCAGGATGTCTTAATGTATTCTTTACCCAACCTTTCATATTTGCCTGCTTGCATTTGTTTGAGGCAATACTGAAAATGAAAAGTAGTGACAGGCAGAGTTATTTTGCCATGGATAAGCCATTCTGTAGCTGGTTTCTCTGCTACCGTAAATGGTAATTTTTCCAGTTTTTCAATGCTCAGCACTGTATACTTTGCTCCCCTTTGTGCCAGTTCAACCTGTTTATCCGTTAGATTGTATTCTGAAAACAGAGACAACGTGTTGATAAAACGCCAAGGCACATAGCCTGCACGCAAAGATTGCAGCGTCCAGCCTAATAACATAATAGAACGTAACTGTGATTGGCCTTGTTGTAACATGGCTAAATCTTGTTCCAGTATGTCAATAGCAGAGGATACAATGTTGTCCAGTGAATAAATTCTGGATGACAAAGTTGTTTAACCCATTGTCGACCACAGTGAGAGATTTCTCTAAGTTAATACGATCAAGCTCACGTATTCTTTCTGCGGCCTCTGCCTGTGAAACCTTCCATATTTCATTATAAGCAGCATAAATGCCGGCATATATGAAACGTTTTTGACGCGGTTTTCTCGGTCCTAGCAAGAAATCCCTATGGTCTGCGTCTTCTTTAAGTAAAGATAAGTGTTGTTTCACATCCTCGAGTGTAGATTTTTGTAACCATTCGAGGCACAATTTTCCTACACTGTATGTTGTTACTACCCCCGCATGTTGTCGTTGAACATAACGTGGGTCTGGCCTATGGATAGTAAAGCCCTGTATTCTATTCAGGAATCTTTCTTGACAGATGTTTGTGTCTGTGGACCAGAGCAACCATTTTTTCCAATCAGAATCTGTTCTGTTGTTTTGTAGTATTGTGTCTACTGTGACCTCTCCCTGTGTAGTACTATTACTTGCAGGTGTTGGTACAGAAGGAGTGTTCATGTCTTTGATCTTGGCTAAACCAAGGCAAGACGTTTGTTGCACAGTGTCATTCAAAAACATTATTTGCTGTGGGATTATACAGGCTCTAAACAAAGCTTCTATCCCCTGCACTTGCCAATCTTTAGAACCCCAGACAGATGTCGATTGTGTCTTTCCAAAAGTCAAATCCTTGTCTAGACAGTTGGGTAATAAAGGCTGCAGAATAAATCTGTTTTGTATTATTTAACATAATTTTCTGTCCTGTTTTGTTTACACTTTTATAGTAAAATGTTTCTGGATCAGATGTATTGTACCCTGAAAAATATGGAAACTTATTTGCAAACGTTTTTTAACTACCCTTTGGTGGTGTAGGACAATGTTTCCATTGGTTAAACATAAACACATTTCTAGGTGTTGCAGATTTATGCAAGAAATGATGACCATAGTGGTTGCAACAATAAAGCTGTTCGTAGTCTGATGAACCCTCTAAGTATTCATTGTTAGAGAATGCAGCAGACCTTTCTAGATCAGACATCATATCATTAACAGTCTCAAAGTCCCAATCATCAGAATAGGTACTGGAGGTAATAAAGTCACTTAATGAAATTTTAAATAAATGTGGAATGTTCAAAAGTTCTGTTGGGCCGAATATATCGAAATCGGTTTTGTCCCACACTATACCATCCTGTATAGGAACGGCTGTGATGTTCACTGCTGACAAGTCTCTTGCTTCACGATGGAAAGATTTGTGTGGTTTTAAAAGTAAGTTCACATTTTTACTTTCAGTGTCCATATGGATGTAACTGCCATTTATAAGCCCGCTAAGAGTCATAACCAAAGCTAGCCAAAGCAGAAAGAAAAATATTCCAGAAATAATCCATAGTTCAATCCATGGTGAAACCAGATAAGTCTCTTTCAGGAAATGAAAAAGGTCTTGTACTTGTTGTTTGAAAGTTTTTAGGGCTGGCGTCGTTTCAGGTTCACTAGGATCCTCAGAAAACGTACCAAAGTTAATGAAGTAGCCAGAAGCAGTTCGGTCAATTGTTGGAATTGCATCAGGATTCTTCGAAATCGCTGGAACCAGTTGATCACTTGCTACGTTGGTGTAGACAGGTGTATCTGGACGAACTGTTACGTGAGTTTCAAGAGGGACGAGTTCCATAACATTGTTGCTTAGTCCTTCATCTTTTACTGCTGAATTCTCGATGGTTATGAGTCTTTCAGTCTGAACCTCTTGGATAGTAGCGAGAGGAGTGCGTCTGCTACTAGGTCGGAGTCCACGAGGCCTACTATTTAGTATTGGCCACATACTGTGGTTTGATGAGGTCGATTGACACAAATCTTTTCTCCTTTTTTTCCAGCAAGGGGCGGCAGAAGTACTGTTCTTGTTCCGTGGACGGCTAGGACAGTTACTGGTTGTCTATATGAAGGTCCAAATTCCTTCTTGTCCGCAATCTTCTCTCTGACTAGATCCCCAACTTTCGGGATCCAGACAGGCCTTGCTGGGACTGCCGGTTTTTCCCCAGTGGTGGTTGGCTTCAGGAACACGTTGCTTTGTTTCGATCTTAGTTCATTTAGATCCTGTAAAACAGCCAAACGATCTTTGATATCAAAGGGTTTATTTTCCACCACTGTGCCTTTACATTCGAGATCAGGAACCCACATTCTTGTCCCAAATAGGACCTCATATGGAGTGACCCCCCCGTAGAGAACTTCTTGGCAAATTATTTAATGAGCGTTGGACCCCACAAAGATGTTTGACCCACCCATCACCCGAACCTAATACTCTAGCTGTTATAGACTGCTTTATGTCCCGGTTTTTCCTTTCCACAACAGAATTTCCCTCAGGATGAAATGGAGAGGAGTACCGCAATGCTACACCCAAACTGGCCATGGCTTCTTTGTAAGCCCGAGAGCTAAACGCAGGGCCCTGGTCAGAATGTAGTGTGCCAATTGCGTATGTGCCGATAAAGACTCGCAAATCTTTTGTAGCAGTTCGAGCGTCAGCCGAGCGCTGAGGCCACATCCATAGGAACCTTGACTTAGTATTTGTGGGATTGCATTTGTCATAAAAGACGCCTGCGTGTAGATAGTCTAATGCTGTCTAACAATGGTGTCTGTACTGGGCAGGCTGCTTCGTAGCATGGTGTCTGGTGGCGTTCTGCACTAGTCTGTCTATTGCAGTCTCTGCATTCATCGATGAAGATGCAAATCTGTGTATTCATTCCAGGCCACCAGTACATCTCTTTTAATGTTAATATTGTTTTAGAGATCCCCAGATGTGACAGACCCTCCCCCAGATGTGCTTCATAAATCAAAGCTGCTCTACGTTCCATGTTTGGAATTACCCTATCCCCCACTCCAGCGATTCGAGCAAAAGGAACGTTGTTTGCATCAATTACATATGAGTACTTGAGTGGAAATTTCTTGGGTAACGCTGCACCACTGCCTTTGCTTGAAGCATTGACAGCCAACAATATCTCTCTGTCTATTCTCGTTTTTGAACGAGTGATCGCAGCTACGGAAGCTGTCTGAACAGCCCCCTTTGCGGCTTCATCAGCCAATGAATTCCCTGCAACGTGAACGCCATCACGTTGATGACTCAGCGTGTGTATCACATGAGCTTTTGGTAGTTCGTTTCTTAACTGAACTACTTGTTCCCAAAGCGTTTTATGCTTTATTGTGCCACCTTTTGCATCTTTGAACCCGTTTTGAAGCCAACTCTGTATATATTCATTATATGACTGAACACAGTAAAAATAATCGCACACTATAAGTGAGGGGAATTCGCGATCTGTATTTTCAAGTGCCAGTTTGAATGCTTGTAGCTCAACTCGCTGAGCAGTACAATCTCCTAGAGATTGAGTTTTAGTGACCATTGGTCTGAAATTACCATCGCGCATGCGACCTTTAATGATTGCGCACTCTGCACTGTAAGCTTGCTTACTCCCTGTAGCGGGTTGTGCTGATCCGTCAGTATAAATTGTAAATTCGTACTGATCGAGAGGCAAAATGTCAGTCGGCAGAGGACATTCATGTTCATATTGCAGAAACGCTTGTTTAAATCAGGATCAAAAACATATTCAACATCTGTTGCAGCAAGAGAATTAACCCATTGTATCCATCTAGGATGTAAAGCTTTTGCATTTGGAATGCTCGCTTTTGTAACCGCCTCTAAGTACTGGAGTTACGACAATAATGCGTTTTCCTTGAGTTAGAGCTCTTTCTTTTGCTACAGCGGTTTGAACTGCTGTCAGTATTTTTTCTGTTGAAGTGAAGCGCATTTCTGCTTGTGTATACAAATGTGATTTGTATGCTATTGGTACTTTTTCACCCTCATTAAATGTTAAATAGGTGAATCCGCATTGACCCGAAATTATTCGGATCACTAAATTGCGTTGATTTACGCGTGTTTGTAAGTGATTCGTTGCTAACATGTTAGCTTGGAGTGAACGCAGGATTTCTGTGTGTTCTTGTGTCCAATGTTTTGTTGAAAAATCAGGTTTGATTAATTCGTAGAGAGGTTTAACCCTTTCTGCGTAATTTAGAATGTACGTTCTTCCAAAATTTAGGAAACCCAAGATGGATTGTAAATTGTTCAGAGTTTTTGGAGGTTGGAGCAGCGCACACTTTTCTAAAAAGTTAGCTGCAAGGCTCTTGCCTTCCCTTGAAAGTTCATATCCTAGGAAAAGGACATTGAGATGGGCGATTCTGGATTTTTAAAGTTGAATTTATAGCCCTCAGAGGCGAAGCCCAATATAATGGTACTCACCCTGTTCACGTGCCTATCTAGGTCATCGTCTGTCAGATAGATGTCATCGACATATGACAATGCCTCATTATCATAGATTTGTAGTAACTCTGTTACCCTTGCTGAGAATAACCCCGGGCTGTTTTTGAACCCTTGTGGGAGTCTACAAAATTGACGCTGGGTCCCCATTATTGAGAAAGCTGTTAAGTACCTGCTTTCAGGTGCTATGTTTTGACAAAAGAAACCATTTGAAATGTCCAATGTGGTTTTATATTTTTACGCACAATGTTATTCATTAATGCTGTACTATGCGCATTTTGCACTGCAAATGTTTTGGAACAATTGTTCAAGTGTCTTTAATCCAAAACTAGACGATATGTATTGTCTGGTTTGGATACAGGAAACAAAGGATTGTTCATTGAGGAGGTGCATGTTTCAATCACTCCTTGGTATTCAAGTTGATCTAAGATCTCCCTGACCTGTTTTTTAGCTTCTTGCTTTATTGGGTGCTGCCTTTCTGCAGTAGGTTGATTTTTTAACTGTATTTTGTGGTGAGGTGAGTCCTCATCCCAGCCTACATGATTTTTGTATAATGCTGGGGCCTGGGCAACTGCCCATTTCCTGGCATAAGTATATTTTAGGTGAATTGGAATATGGTTGGAGAAGGCTGGCATAATGATGTCCTCGCCATGTGGGCACTCCCTGACAAAGTTTGGTGGCCAGTCTTTTTCTGCTAGAAGTATATCATAACCCCTTGAAAGTTTCTCCCAAAAGAGTGTTTTCACTTTTCTTGGTATGTCTCCCTCCATTCGGAGTGTTATTTCATATAACTTTTGTGGAGTACTAACCCTGGTGTCTACAGTCTCTACTATGATGTACTCATTCAAGTCCACTGTCTCCAGAAGTTCCTTCAGGTTCTGGCGAGCTATTATTACTTCTGCTACACTGTCCAGCATTGTCTGAGCCCATTCTCCGTTCTTGAGCTGTGTTCTCAGTATTCTCGGCATGTCTGATCTTCAGACCTGCTACCTTCTTTTTTGTGAATTGAGGTTTTGATTTATTTTTCTGAACGTGTTTATTGTCCTTGGATTTCACGCGTTCTTCTTTGTGATCTGACCGTCCTCTTCTTTCTGATGTCTGTGACGATATCTGAAAGGTACGAGAGGAACGTGTATCAGTATCTTGATACCTGTCAGGCTTTCTTAAATTATCCCTATTCCTGAGGTTATACCTCCTTTCAGAGGGCTCCTTTTGAGGAGACCTACCTCGGGATTGAGAACGTCTTTCTTTTGAATTTTGTTTATTAGTTTCCCACTTCTTTTTAGAAGATGTAGGATTTTGTTTAATAGAGTCCTTCTCAGGACTTTCAGATAGTTTTGGCTTCAAAGGTTTTCCACCCAAACTATCTCTGCCTAATTCTGCATAAGATTGTTCTATTATTCTGGGTAGTTCGTGCTGATGTTCTGTTACATCAAATTCCCGTAAGAGTTGGCGGATCGCCACTGATGCTGCCTCTCCTTTAATATTAGATAATATTATTGTTGAGACCTGGTCGAAGTTTTTCAGTAATTTCATACCTAAATTCAGAGCAGGTTCTGCACCGTATTCATTTTGAATTTGTTTCAGGACATCTGGTATTACTGCAATTGACGGAACCCCATGTGTTTTAGTATAGATGGCAGCAAAGACTGTGCCCCAAGTGGTGCAGTCTTCCAGTTGTGGTATGATCCCCATTGGTAAACAGATTGTTAGTATTCTGTGTTTCTCATAAGGGCTAGTATTTGGAAATACTGCTTCGATTTGAGTAATTTTTTGAGCTATCCAGAATGGAATTTGTTCACGTTTTGTGGGCATTTTACCCATGACTGCGTGTAAAGTCTGTGGAGTAATTTTTAGTGTATTCCCCTGTTGAATGGTTTGATTTGGAATGGTAATTGGTGGTTGGACTGTGAAAGTCCGCATGACATATTGGACTAATTGTCTGTACATTTTTATTAACTCCTGTAGTTGAGTAAGTAATTCATCGTCTGACATTTCTTTGATGTCAGGATGAGGTGTGTAGCCGGCTAGAATCGGCCATGTTGCTCCTGGTCTACCTAGTGGACCGAGCCTGGTAATGTTGTTGTGATGTTTTAGGGCGCCTTTAAACCAGAGATTATGCTCCTGGTATGTGAGTGGAATTTCAATATCCTCGAAAGGAATATATTCCTCTGGTGGTTCATCTTCTTTAAAGAAGTGAAACATTTTTGTTACTGGATTTGATTCTGGGAATACTATCCATGAATAGAATACCTCTGTCTGAAATGATTCGTGTGCCTCTATAACGAAAACTGCTCTACCACCTCTTGGTGTTAGGCCGTGTTTTATAAGTTTTAGAGTGATGGCTCTCCTTAAGTTTGGATGGATGTTTATAACACCCTCATCGGTTTCATGTAAACCTGTAAAATTAAAAGCTGTTACGACTGGATCAGCCGCAGCTACACCGTTATCGGTGTTAGTATCCCCGTTCAAGGACATTGTTTTTTGAAAAATGTAGAACAAGTTTCAAGGAAACAAAAGATAAGGTGCACAATATTTTGGAACACTGTATCCTTCAACGTTGATCAAACCATACAGCTAATATATAGGATTGTTGTCCTAGTCAGCTTTGGCGGATACTTAACCCTACCCACTCCAGACGTCTTATGGAGTATGTGAGTAGGGGTCTCTGAGAAAAGCATGACTGAGTTACTCAGTATCTAGCGTTAAATTAGTGCCTTACCAAACGTTGGGCGCCATGTAGTGTAGTTCCTATTTCCATAATAGGCTCTGCGCATTGGAATAATATACCCTATAGATTTGACATAGGACTGAGGTCAGTATGTCCCTATCGAGTATATTAAACTCCCAAGAGCTTAAGGGTCTGGTTTCTAAGAACTCGTTGTGACGTTGGGGTGGACGGATGTAGGTGACCATGCCTGTATTTTGATAGCATGGCTAATGCCTAAATAAGGCCTGGGATCTTATGCCTATATAAGTGCAATGCGAATTGTGCCTATATAAGGACATGTATCAGGAAAACCTATATACGGACACCTAAAGCGGAATACAACAATAGGGGGTTACAGGAGGGTCGCACAGGTGGGGAAATAAAAAATAAATAAACTTACCTTGAGGCCGTGTCCCGCGTCTCTGCTCCTGCTCTCCTGCCTCCGACTCCAGGAATAGGAAGCAAGCAGCCATGCTCCCTCTCCTAAGCCAATCACAATGCTGCAATACAGCGTTGTGATTAGTCTGAGCGCCGTGACATGGTGCTCAGCCAGGGGCTGGACAGGTGGGCATGTTCTCCATGCAGGCTGTAATGCAGCCTGCATGGAGAACGGGGAAAGTGCACATGACTGGTTTGGGCGGCCCGAGAGAGCCGACCAAACAGTCATTGCGCACTTAGGAGTGGGCAAACCACTCCTCCCCTGCTTTGAGAGCAGAGCAGCCCCACCCACCTGCCCACCCGCAAAGCAGCAGGACACAAAACATAAAATGATAGTAACTCTAAGTTAATATCATTTTATGTTTCTACTTGGCACTGCTTAAAAGCAGTGAGGCAACACTCCTCCGCCATAGCGGAGGAGCCACCACTGCTCTGGAATCACAATTTAAAATCCCAACTTATGGTGAAGTTGAATTTTAAATTGCAATCCTGAAAATGGCACTTTTAAAAAGTTGGCATTTTCTTGCCTTAGCCATTTGGTACCTGCAGTCTGCCTCTGATCACATAACTGGGTGTAGTTGGTTTTAGGCTTTGTGTATTCCTCCAAGACAGCCACACACAATAGGAGAATATGTCTCCCATTATCCTGCCATCACTGTATCCAGCGGAACTGATGCGTCGCCTCTGCTGTGCAACGCAAACCTAAGCAGAGCTGACGCATCACCGCTGCTGCATGGATTAGACCTATTGCAAAAACATGCATTGCAGCGCAGCTCTTTGGAATCTCCGTATCTCTCCAAATGCATGGCGCATCCTCGGCACAGGCCCTCACATCTCTCGTCTACAGAAACCTCAAATCTCGATTACAACGACGGACTCCGCATCTCAGACTCCCAGTTTTTGGAACCGACGCATTGCCCCGACTGTGCACCGCATCTTCGATGCTGGCCTTCACATCGACAGCTCTCATCGACGGGATCGTTGACGATAAGCAACAGGACCTTGCATCGCAGCCTCACTGCATCTCGAAACCGATGCATTGCTTCGGCTGTGCGATGTATCTTCGAAGCAGATCCACGCAACACCCCGCAACCCAGGATTTAAGGTACTTTAGTTCAGTACGCATAACTGGGTCCCTGTAGCTGGTCCATGCTCCATCGCGGTCAGCCTGAACTATGTCCGAGTCCAGCGCGACCAGATATTCACAGTTGTTGCTTCACACCTTTTGGCGCTATTTTCTCTAAAAACTTTAAAATTCAATATCTCTTTTTCTACTAATTGGATTTTTGTAATTCTATTTTTATAACCTGGTGTGTGTTTTGTTTTGTGTGGTGTTTTCACTGTTTTCCTGTTTGAAGTGTTGCACAAATAGTTTATACATTGCCTCTAAGTTAAGCTTGGTTGCTCTGTACGAAGCTACCATGGGGTTGAACACATGTTAATTTGGGGTTTGCTTGTGCCTTAACCTCACTAGGACTGTGGTTGCTGCTTGACCAGGGCCCACACCCCAGTCAACAAGCAACCTAATTTCTAACGGGGGTGAAAGCCCTACTCAAATAATAAACACAATTCTAGCCAGAGTGAACCACAAAAGTCACTAAAATTAACCTGTGCTTAACCCTCTGGTAGCTTGGCAAAATATCAGTCGGGCTTACCTTAGAGGCAATGTGTAAAGTATTTATGCAGCACTCAAATAGTAAAAAAGTGAAAACACAACACAAGTGACATCCCAAAACAATTTAGAAAGATAGATTACATTTTAATTAAAAACATTGCACCAAAACGGCAAATTTCCAACTGAGAGAACTGGAACTGAAAGTTTCTAGTGAAAATAGTGCTAAAAAGCACAAAGCCCCAATTGTCCTCATCTCTTGAAGGAATGCACAAACATCAGAAGAGATCCATTCACAGTGGTGTGACCCTGGACAATGGCAGAAAGGCACATTTGGTTAGGCAGAAAAATGCAAACTTTCTAAAAGCCGCTTTTTTCAGAAGAGTACCTTAAAATCTGGCTTTACCATTAAAGAGGGTTTTGAATTACAATTCATTTCTCTATATGTTCCTAAAATTAAGTTATCACTTAAAAAGGGTAATGAGATAACCCAGTGTTAGTCTATGGAAGAGATAGCCATACAACAGAGAAAGATTACTTTAAGAGTGTTTTACTGTCAGGAGAGGCTAAACTTAAATATGCATGTCCTGGTTCTAAAAACCATCCGCACTACCCTAAGAGTGGTTAGGGCCTACCTTAGGGGTGACTTATAAGTATTAAAAAGCACAGTTTAGTCCTGGCAAATGGTTTGCTTTTAAGGCTGCAGTGGCAGGCCTGAGACTTGCTTTGCACTGCTACTTTAATTAATGGCACAATGAGTACTGCAGCCCACTAGTAGATTAAACATATAGGCCTCGGGTACATATAGTATCATTTAATATGGACATCTATGGAAATGTACCAATTAGGTATAAGGCAATTTTAACATGTTTAATTAAAAATGAGACCTAGTCAGCAGAGGTAACTGACAAAGAGTCCAAATGCCAACAAAAACGACATTAGCGAAATAGTGGAGTGAAGGCAAATAGTCTGGGGGAACACCACGCCATGCCAAGGATGTCATGTTTAAGAACCATGTGAAGTAACCACAGACTACCTGGCACTAACATGCAATTTATGTGGTTTTAGTCTGGAGCATGTACCGTGGCAGATAAACACTGTAATATGCCAGACAATTTGTGTGAGCAGTCATCTGTTTATGAGTAGAGGGCGCGTTCCAAAAGAGATAGTGGAAGCATAGAGCGACTACCATTTCTGATAATCCGAATGCTGCCCCAGAGAGACAGTTAGAGTTTGGACAACCTGGCAATATCGTAGGTTATCTTGGTCACCCGTGGGTCTACATTGTCTCACTCATGGCTGCCTTCAGCGCTGGTGGTGCCCGGTGCAACAATCTTTTTTGATGCACACCCAATGACCACCTTCTCCACGGATTCCCTCACTACCACCCTCCTTTCTGACATACATTTCATTTTTTCATAGCACTACTCATAGTTTACCCGCACTTAGGGGTCCATTACGATGGCGGGCGGACAAAGTCCGCCCGCCATCGCAACGGAGAAAGGGACCGCCCGCCACATGGGCGGCGGTTCTGCGATTCGAATTAGGATGCGCCTGCCACACTGGCAGGTGCATCCCGCATTTCTTACATTGCGGCGGGCGGTGCTTTCAGCAGCACCCACCGCAATGTACAAAAGGCATGTTGCGCATATGCATGCACAACGTGACAGGCACCGCGCGGTGCCTGCCACCTTGTGCATGCAAATGCAGGGGGGTACCATAGGTACCCCCCATGTGCACCCCCCACCCCCCCAACTTCTTGGGGGCCCGCAATGAGCCCCCTAAACTGGAATCCGCATGGTTTTCCATGGCGGAGTCTCCGCCATGGAAAGCCCTGCACCGCCGCACATCATAATATGGATGGCGGTGTCTTGTAGACACTGCCACCATATTTGCGCCCTTTTCCGCCCGGTCGCCTGTACGACCGGCGGAACACCGGCGGACGGTCTTTCCAGCGTCCCCACCGCCATCGTGATTTGGCGGGGGGTAAATGGTAGGTGTGTGGTGGAAAATGGCGGGCGGATCGCCACCGCCATACGGGCGGTGGCGATCCGCCCGCTATTGTAATGACCCCCTTAGTTCTGTGATCTGCATGGTACACATTATTTGCAACAGGCACATTAACCCTCTGCGCTACTTTAAGATGAATCAAAACTGGCACTAGATACAAATCCAATCTCTCTCCAGCAGGAACACCAATCACCAGAGTTATTTAGATTTTTTTTGTTGCCTGAAAACTGCTGGACACACAGGGAACTCTGCAGCATGATCTTTTAATCCCATGTTATTTTTAAACACAGCGCCCTTCCTTCACGAAGTAAGCACCAGGTGCAAATACCATTATTGTGGACCTTCTCTAAAGATGCCGGAGCCCCGGAGGACACTGAGACCTCCTTTCAAAATGTGATTATCCTGTTCCTTGTAAGTCAGCAATATTAATGCTGGGAAGGTACCCTGCTGCAGAAGATCCAGATGTGAATGCTGGGCTGCAGTGTGTTTTACCCATACCGTTTGTACTGAGAGCGTTTAGCCACAGAGCCACCACTCCTTGGAATAAAAAACGTTGCCTCACTCTCAGGTCTGCTTCTGGGTTTGCAAAATATAGTCACTCTAAAATCATGCGTTTAATGTCGCCTGATAAATTCAAATAAATCAGTAATTGGATTTGAGATCCCTACTTTGCTTATTTGACCTTTCTACCAGGCCTATTGAAAATAGTCAAACATGCCAGTTTCTCACCAATTTTAAGTTGGATTTGTGAATATGTTATATTAACCCATATTACGACATGCTTTGACATAAAATCCAACGATTTCAACAGAGAAAGACAGAAAATAAACAGATCATGAAAACTTTTATTTCATCTAAACTTATAATTATTCACAATGAACGTTGCAAATATAGGGGCAGATTTACAAGCCCCCTGCGCCACCAGTACGTCACTTTTCGTGACGTACTGGTGGCGCAGGGGGCTCCTCGATATTTACAAGGAGAGGAAAAGCCACCATGCGTGACTTTTCCTCTCCTTGTAAATACCGTCCCTTCACACGCAGCACTTTGCGGTGAAGGGGCGTTCCATGGGTGTTGCTGTGGGTGTTCCCACGCAACACCCATGGAACAAGACACATCTCCAGAATTACGAGAAATCGTAACTCTGGAGATGCGTCTGAAAGCTACGCCACCCTAGAGGTGGCGTAGCGAGGCGCACCGAGGAGAAATGTTTTCATTTCTCCTCGTTTTTCTTTCAATGCGTGCTGCATTCTGCAGCACGCATTGAAAGAGGAAAATGCCTGTACTGATTGTTTTTGTGCAGAAAGGTGCCCCTTCCTGCACAGAAACAATCTCCCATGGCGCAGGCATCCTTGCACCATGGTGCAAGGGTGCCTGCGCCGGCGCTTGGCAGCTGTTTGTGCGCCAGCGCAGGGAGAGCACAGGAATGCGACATATTCTTGTAAATATGTCGCATTCCTGTGCTCTGAAAGTGCCGCAGCGTGGCGCAGCCAAAGGGCTTGCAGCGCCACGCTGCGGCACTTTCTTGTAGATCTGCCCCATAGAGTAGAAATCTGTCTTAACTTGTTTTAGATTCATGACTTCCACAGTATTCAGAAAAGCAAAGGATGCTATTAATGGAAAATTTAAATTTAATAATTTATCTGGTGCAATCTTTTCCCCTACTGCATATTCTGAATGTGCCACCACCTGCACAAGAACAATGCAACAGTAACTTCAAGTGGTTTTAATTTTCCCCCATGGTTTAAGCACAGGAAAAGGGATTCCCTGTATTAAGCCCTTACTCCCAGACACTTCCATAAATATCCCCACCGTCTAATCACACTTGTGTCAATGTTTTGTTTATGTATTTCTAAGGTAGGAAGTATCTGCAGAGTTTTTGAGAATCCTTCGAATATCTCTCATTATTGAATTACCATCCTTCTTGCATACCTCTGTCCTAGCTCTTTCTCCAGTTTTTCCTTCAATTTACATTAATCTGTTAGATTTTTTGCTATCTTAAGTACAAATTGCATTCATAAAGTGTCACTAATTCAGATCAGGTATGGCATTTTCCAACAAAAAAGGCATTGTTTTCAGCAACATGAAGACACCTAGGAGTGCAAAAACAAACGGTTTCTAGATAAATATTCTATTGGAAGGAAAATATACGTGTTTTTTGCATTCGCTTAAGTTCTAATCATGCCTTCGACAAAATTGTTTTCGGGCATGATTTCTAAATTATGAACATCCAATTTAAGACAAGGGTATTAAATATAGCTTGCCTATGAAAATTGGGTGCCCGCAAAAACACTGGGGCAGATTTACATTTCTGGCGCATCCCTGCAAATCAGCAGGGATGCGCCAGGAAACTTGCGACACGCATCACAATCCTTGCGCTCACCACGGATGCGCCGCATTTACAATGCGGCGCATCATGGCGCAAGGAAATGCAGATGCGTGTCGCATCTGCCGCCGAAACGTTGGCGCAGTGCTGGAGCTGTGCCGCGGGCGCGACGCAACTCCAGCACTGTGCCAACCCGGCCTATCTTGCACATGGTGCGTCACACCTTACGCCTGCTTCAAGCAGGCGCAAGGTTTAGACGCAGCGGGGTCGGAAAAGTGACTGAATGAAATCTTGTAGATTTCACTCAGCCACTTTTGCGAGGCGTTCCTGCGCCGGAACGCCCCCCCTGCTCCGGAACGCCCACATGAAACCTGACGCAGGTTTCATGTGGCGCAGGGCTTTACAACGTGATGCATCTCCCCAGATGCGTCACGTTGTAAATACCCTGCAGCATGGCGCTGGCTTTACGCCGCCGTTGCGTCACAGAAGTGACGCAACGGCGGCGCAAAAGTGGCGTACATGGCTTGTAAATCTGCCCCACTGTGTTAGGGATGGAAAATTCAATATTTCCAAGAGGAAATAAAAGACATTTGTCTTTATTGAATATGTTCATGTATATCTCAAAAATAATTTTCCTCATTAATAAAACAATAGATTATTAAATTGTTTCTTTGACAAGTCCTTGAACGGATGTGTGTTTTCATTCTTTTCTTTTGTGCTGATGATATTTTCCAATGAAGGAAATGTTGCCTTTCCTTCCGATAACTATTACCTTTAATCATCATGAGTTGCAATGACTGGTATTCATTTTTCAAAAAAACACTTGACCTTGGTTAGCAAATCCCTGAGAAGCTAAGGCAGTCTTAATATGTACAGTGATGGAAAATATGCACTCAGCATGCATAAAGTCAACTAGCGAGCATGCAGATTGCTATTTAAATCAACTTTTTTCTAGCAAAATCTGTAAACTATCAATAAAGTCTAGTCAGGTATGTACTGTTCTTTTGAAATTAATTTCCGAGTTGCTAGAATAAAATGTCAATCTTGTCAATAAAGAAGAGCTATGAAGGGTTTTAAGGAAAAGATCGTCTGAATCAATTTGCAATTCTCATTCATTCCCCTGCTGTTCATGAGGCATTTTGCCCTAAATCTGTCCTTGAATCCAAATATATTATCATTACATTTAATTTACGATGCCAAATTGGCCATCATTTATTCCATATTTTATTGATCAGCAAAATGTTTGTACAGGGTGTTGGTTTTAATGCTCCACACAGATGTTTAGCTATAACAGTGCCATACAAATTATAAAATGCATGGCTGCTACTTCAACACTAAAAACTGCGCCATGTTTGTAGAATATACAGAGCTTTGTTTCTACAGCTTAAGAGTTTATATTTATAATGGTGTAAAGCGTGGCTTTTTTACACTCGGTAGTGATCTAAGAATTCCAAATTAACCTTTCTTGATGCGCACACAAGTAAGAGAGACTGCCACAAAGGCTGCAAAGCTATAACAATGATAATGACTAATTTAATTAGTACCTTGAGCAGTTTAATGATTAGAATACAAGATGGGCGGGGCCACTGAAAACATGCCTCATTGAAGAGCTAAACTCATATGGCAGGTTTTACTAAATTATACGGCGAGAAAAATGTCGTGGCAATTATGCGGCATAATTTTATATTTAAAAAATAGCCCTGCGGACGGATATTGGACATTTCATATTCATTATGTGCGTGTCTCATTAGGATGTTCTTTATAATGCAAGAAACGGCCTTAAAACTTAAAAACTTACTTGTGATTCTATCAAAGTATGGGTGCCCTACAGAATAAATTCCACCTTTGAGAACAGGGTCTGTGTTGAGAACAGGAATTTGAGTTAAAAGCGAAACAAAATAAAATGACAGCGAAGGGTTTATAGGCATTTTGCAGTTTTGTTTCCTGCTGCAAAGTCCTTCAAACAGTCCGAGAAATGGGATTCATCAATTCATAGCTGAGGATACCAGTGAACGTTCACTTAGTGTCTCGTCAGCACTCCATACCCTTGCACAGGGAATTAAAAAAAAAGTTCGATACGCTTGTCCGAGAAACTTTTCTTTGTTAAAATCCACAAATTGTGCACCAGGAGATGGATTATGTGGAAAGTTTGGCAACTTCATATTTACAAGGAATATTCTGCTGCCACACAGTCATGGTTTTACAGTGGCCCTGTATATTGGGCGTGGGTTAGAAAACCACCTTGGTAGAACCTATTCAAGTGGCAACCACAAATTCTGTTAGGGTTGAGTCACAACCAACCCCAAATTAATCTGTGCTTGACCCTCTGGTAGCTTAACACAAAAGCAGTCAGGCTTAATTTGAAGGCAATGTGTAAAGTATTGATGCAGCAGTTCAAAAAGTACCAAAGTGAAAACACAACACAAGAAAAACCCCACACCAAATTAGAAAAATAGAATAAAATGTAATACATTATCTGAGATCAAAACTACATCAATCCAATCAGTAGAACCAGATATATGCAGTTTTAAAGATTTTATGGGAAACAATTGCCTGGAAGCAGAAAGTACCAACTGTCGTTATCTGGTTCAGCCATACCAGTACTAAGTCACATGTTAAGCCCGACCACAATGGAGCACGTGCCGGATACAGGGACAAAGCTAGGCCCGCTGAACAAAGTACTTTAAACCCTGGTTTTCCGAGTGTTGCGAGATCCTGTGTCAAGGATTCAACGCACAGCGGTGGTTCCAAACGGTGCAAAGTCCTGTCTCGTCGTCAAGAATGCTGTCAATGAGGGGCTTGTGATGCAAAGTCCAGTGCTGAGGATGCGTCAGGCAGAGGTGGTCCAGATGAGACTGTGGGCTGCAATGTGAGGTCTGGCGTAGGGGATGCATAGTGCTGCGACGGTTCCAAAGTAGAACTGAGAGGAGCTGCGTCAGTTCTGCTGACAGGACCACAGATGGGCTGGCAGAGCACCTTCAGGACTACCACTTCTAAGGGTTGTGTCAGGAAATCACTTGCGCTAACCTGAATTATAGCTGATCCCGTAGAGGCAAAATGAGTCCTCGAGATACTAGATCCCAATTTCACGGTCAAACTCCCGCACTCTCAAAAGGTGGTAATTCTGTGGACCCTGAGAGTTCGACAGGGGTGATAAAGCAGAGAAGCTGCTGAACTTTTAACTGACACACAAAACTGATTATGACACATTTGAGAGAAAAATGACAAACGTACACCAATTGTGCTAACTATACATGAGAAAAATCTTGAGAAGACTTAGTTACTGCATTGTAAAAGCATGCAGAAGAGAATAAAATTAGATGAAAATTAGTCATTTAAATAATATATATTGTACTCTGCTTACTAGTATTGGTGTATCTTTCCAACGTGGAATAGAAGATGCTAAGTGATAAGCGAATGTGTTAGAAGAATTAATGAAAACAAATGTAATCTAGATTACAATATGTGTTAAGCAGCCCTTTCAACATGTCTCAGGCCTGCCACTACAGAGCCTGTGTGTGCAATTCTAAACTGCCATGTCTACCTGGCAAGTTAACCCACCTTCCAGGTCCAAACCTTCTTTTTTTATTATATATAGGTTACCCCTAAGGTAGGTCCTGGACAGCACATGGGGAGAGTGCAGTGTATTTAAAAAGTAGCACATGAACTTTTTAAGTTTTACATGTCCTAGTAGCGAAATACTTTCATCTCAAACTCCATTTTTAGCATATGTGAAATTATGCACTAAGTGAGAAAAGAGAAAAGGGTGCTGCACGTTTATAATGAAACCAATCACTCTGAAACTTTTAGGGAATAATCTTTGTGCATTCACTAATATGAATCACTAGAAACGATATTAATAATTTATGTTTTGAAATAATGTTGGCACTTTCAAATTGCAGTAATATGTCATAGTTACATGTGCTAATTACAACGGGAGCTAAAATGTTTTATGAAGTGCAAATAAGTTAAAGAATTACATAAGGTCCCAAAATTATAAGTGAAAAGTATATTTCCATTATTTAATATTCTGTTACATGAGCTGAATTCAATTTAGGCCTGCATTTTTCCTTACTTTGCTTGATTCTGTTCCAATGGAAGGCTTCGTAAACTTGCAATCGGAAGAGAAAGTATGTCTCATTGGGAGCGTTCCCATTCGCATATTAGGACTGCTTGCAACATTTTTGCTACTTTGGGAACATCTGCCACAGGAAACTGTTCTCTTGAACTCACTCATGTGCTTTTGCAAAAGGGCTATTGTTTGAAAGTTTTGCAAATTGAAACGTTCAACAACTTGCGTAATGATCACCACCTTTCTGCTATAATATGTGTCTTCTTTATGCTGCATGACAATCACCCTATTCGAACTGACCAATGGACTGAGTGGTCTGACTAAAAGAGGTGACCTAGGAGGTGTCACCCCGGAATTTGAGGGTTATATTATACATTGATGTGACGGAACGCACAGACTCTCTGAGAGCAGACTTTCATTGCTTCTTCTCACTTTTGGAATTTCATTGCGGACTCTACTGTTTGATGCATACGCTGTGTGCGCTATTCCCAAACTTCTTTCACTCTCATGAGAGAGTGCCTTTGAGCTGTCATAGTTCACGTCACTTCCTGAACTTTTCCAGAGGTTTGGTAATTAATGATAACCCCGAAATCGATTTGCCTATTTTGAAAGTTTAGATCTTAAATGCCTTAAATAAAAATCTAACTTTAACCCCTTCCATGCGTCGGACGGTGGGCGAGTGCGGAGGATGGCCGGGGGCCGTCCAAATCGCGCACACGTGGAATTCTCCCGCACAGCGGGGGAATTCCAGCCGCGTCGAAGCGGTTAACTAAATCCTGTTCCTGTTTTTTCATGATTGTCTCCAATTATTGACTCTGCATTCCAATTGGGTTTTTAATGATTAGGGGGAATTCTAATAGAGCGATCTCTGGACAGCAGATACTAATGCTACTATTCCACATAGCTCTAACTGAACTATTGGTTTGCACGGTCTTGGTTTGACTGACTTTCTTCAGGAGATTTAGTTTAGCAGTGATAATACTTTACTTGTATAGCTTAGTTTTGAGAGTTATATACATGAATATAAGTACTAGTTTCTAGTTCAGTTACCCAATTCCTCATAGGGTAACTGGAGTTGGATCCCTGATGTCCAAACCCTCTCGGCATGAAGCAAGATCCATCAGAGGACCATGTGAATAAAATTAAGGCTAGTGATAAGAGATAAAGGGTTACGATCAAAAAGGGCCCAGCAGTGCTACCACAGGGGAAAGGGGTTGGGATGAGAGGAAGAGAAAGAATGATCTTCTGTGGACATGGTCACTTCTCGGTTCACTCCTAGGTGTCCTATTAGGAGCTGCGGATTGGATGGAAGATGTTCGATATCAGCTGTTGCAAATATAATGAAGGTCATGAGTTACTTCAAACAATGTATGCCTCGCTACTGCTATTGTTAATTTGCATTGATACCTTTCCTCACCTTCGAATACTCCCTTTCCTGTTGTATTGGATAATGGGCTCCCTCACTCTCGCAGATGATGATTCTAGACAGGACATGATCCTACATAAATGAGAAGCATGTTTCTACATAAATGAGAAATACATTAGATTTTCTCTTACTCACAATTCCTGCCAATCAATTGTACTCAAATGCGGATGATACCCACCTACACTCTCTTCACTGAAGTTGTTAGAAAAACTGCTTCACAAAATCTTCCTTCAGCAGTGCATAGATAAAGTCTTATACATAAATATTTCTCACTCCTTACTTAAGAAGTCTCATGCTAGACACATTTTACTTTACAACTGCCTGATAGCACATAGGTATCCAATTAACATGATTGCTTAACGCCCAGAAAAACAAAAATATATCAGTAATACAAACATTGCTCTTTTGTGAGTTTGTGTACAGAAAAAAATTCTGGTAACAAAGTTTCTTTGCAGAATCTGAAACACTTTAGTGAGTTTGCTGCATCTAGTTATTGTAATTGCTACATGTAACTGTATTCCCTTTTTGTCTCTTTTGCAAATGGGGTTAGGCCAGGACACGCTGGGCTGGGTACAGATGCATAAGATGGAGCGCACCCGTGGTGCTGATGATGGAGTACGGCTGAGATACTGAAAATGGATTACAAGCTGCGACGCAGGAGACAGAGTGCCAGCTGCTTCCTACTTCAGGTAAGGTTCTTAATAGTAAGTGCTCATGTGTGGTTGGGTGGAGCCTAAATAGCCAACCACAACTGACCCCACCCAAGCTAGCCACACCCAAGCTAGCCACGCCAGACCACACCCAAATAACAGCCCATGTTCTCTAGTCATGTACTGAGGATTCCATAAAGTTGCAAATACTTTGGCACATTGCTCATGTGTTGGCATTGGATAGTGCAGGGCACACAATCAACTTGATCATGCACTGACATCCTGTAAAGGTCTTTGGCCGTAAGAACCATTAAGGTATTCCCAACAGGTCCAGGATTGGGGTAGCATCACTTAGGGGGTAGGACTCATAGAAGACCGAGTCCAGGTGCTGGGTTCAAGGTGGTTGGAGCCTTTTCTGTCCCCGAGACTCTGATCAGGAAGCCAGCCAACTAGCCCTTGAAGTTACTCTGGTGGTCTTGGGTTCAAGATGCAGGTCCAGTTCTTTTCACTCAGGCAACAGGGCAGCAGAGCAGCAGTCCTTCTTTCAGAGCAGCACAGCAGTCTTTTTTAGTTAGCCACAGGCCCAGAGGTATACTGAAGATTTAGGACTGAAGGTCTACTATACCTGATGCCCACTTTGAAAAACGGTAAGGTTCTGGAGGCTTCCACCACTCCAGAGGTGCTTGTAATTTCCTACCTCCCTGTCCTGGCCCCTACTTGTCTGGGTCCATAAAATACTAGTGTCAAACCCTTTGTGAGTGTGCTCAGGCAGAGCCTTTATGATCTGCAATTGTGGTAGGTGACAGCTTCTCCCCCTCATCAAGTCAGAAGTGGCCCATTCTGCCTTTGTCTCACTGTCTGGCAGCAATACACAAAGACCAACTGCCAGCTACACCTAGTCATGTGCCCCAAGATACGGGCTGCAGGCACCAAATGGTTGAGACTTTGGGCCAAATGTATGACCTGCCAAATAGTGCCTCGCAAATTGCGTCGCATTTGCGACTCGCAATTTGCGAGACGATATTTGGCATGTACAACAGTGTGTTTACCACTGTTTGCGATTCCCAATGGGGCCGCAAATTGCGAGGCTCATGAATATTATTGAGCCTCTCGCAATTTGTGAGCCCATTGGGAATGACAGGCCCTCCCAGGGATGGTGGCCTGCTGGACTCAGCAGACCACCATGTCTGGGACAGCTTTTAAATAAAGCAGCTTTTTTTTTTTTAAATGCAGCCCATTTTCCTTAAAGGAAAACGGGTTGCATTTAAAAAAAAAAAAGAAAACGTTTTCGTTTCATTATTTAAGGGCAGGCAGTGGTCCTGGGACCACTGCCTGCCCTTAAAAAATAATATTACATGCATACTTGAAGTAGGTGGTAATTTGCGAGTGTTTTATGATCGCAATTGCGGTCGCAAAACATTGGTACATTGCTTTGCGGCCGCTATTAGGAAGGGAACGCCCCTTCCTAATAGCAAGTCGCAAAACAGTTTTTTGCGAGTCGCAATTTATTTGCGAGTCGCAAAATAGTGTTTGTACATGGGCCCATGCTTTTAGCATACGCAAACGGGTCTAAGACCCATTTGCGCACGCTAAAAAGCATCGTACATCTGGCCCAAAAAGTGGTATTTTCAGATTTGAGACTTAAAATCCAACATTACCATTAAAGAGGGTTTTAAATTACAATCCTTTTAGCTGCCAAACTCGATATTCCTATGCAATCTCAATTAAAAGTTATCACTTATTAAATGTAAAAAGTTAACCCAATGTTATCTTAAGTGCCATACTTGGCATCCTTGGCATGGTTTCACCTGACATTTGCCTCCAGACCTCCTGTTTTTACTGTTTTTGCTTATCTTGTCTTGCTGGCTTTAGGGATCTGGGCATTTTACCACTGCTAATCAGTATTAAAGTGCATGTGCTCAAGACATAAAATATGGTAACATGGGCTTATCCACAATTGGCATATTTAATTTACTTATAAATCCCTAGTAATGTGTAATAAATGTGCCAAGGGCCTATAAGTTAAATGCTGCATTTGGGCCTGCAGCACTGATCATGCCACCAACTGAAGTAGCCCTTTAAACATGTCTCGGGCCTGCCCCTGCATGCCTGTGCGTGAAATTTTAAACTGCCATGTTGACCTTGCAAGTTAAAAAACTTGCCAGGCCTAAACCTTCCTTTATTCTATATAGGTCACTCAATATAGGTCACCCCTAAAGTAGGCCCTGGACAGCCTATGGGCAGAGTGCAGTGTATTTAAAAAGTAGGACATGTACTTTTCAAAGGTTTACATGTCCTGGTAGTGAAATACTCTTAAATTCGGTTTTCCCTATTGCATGGACTATGTCTCTCATAGGATAACATTGGGATGGCCTTCTTTCATTTCCAATTGGTAAGAGATGGGACTCCCAAATTTGGTGTCCTTGGAATTACAATTTAAAAACACAATTTATGGTGAAGTTGGATTTTAAATTACAATTCTGAAAATTCAACTTTTAGAAAGTTGGCATTTCCTTACTCTAACCATTTGGTGCCTTCTCCTTGTCTCTAAATACACATCTGGGATGGGTGACAGCTGGCTTTGTTCATTCCCCCTAGACAGCCACACACAAAGGGAGCTTAGGTGTGACTGATGGCCCATCTACATCCTTAGGGGTCATCCTGGGCAGGATGGAAGGGAGTAGCTGACACTTACACCTGAAAGGGCTGTGTCCTGTCCCCACCCAAAGGCCTGCATACCCCTTGTAGTGAGTCTGTAACCAGAGCAGGAAAGGAAGGGATGTGTGTACTTCAAAGGCATCTCTTTGAAGTCTCCCTCACTTCATAGGCCCCAGTGGGTATAAGTACTGAACCACTGACACCACCAACTCAGAACACGTCTGGAACTGAGGACATTCTACCAGGAAGAAGGACTGCTGTGCTGCTGGAGGGACTGTCATTCTGCTGGACTGCTTTGTTGTGCTGGCCTGCTTCCCTCTTGCTTGGAGTGAGAAGGACTGGATCTGCATCTCTACATTTAAGAACCCAAGTATCTCCAAGGGCTTATTGGCTTGTCTCCTGGTCTGAAGTGTCAAAGATATCAAAGACTACTCTTCCACCTACAAACAGCATCTGGACTTTGCTTGCTGCAAGTCTTGCTCTGCCAACTGGTGCTAATCCAGTCCTGGGCCCTTGGAAGTGAGTAGAAAGTGGGGCATCTCCCAGAACCCATGCATCAACACCATTGTGTCGATCGGAACCGACACAATACTGCCGCTGCAAGAAGCAGATCAACACATCTCACTTGGAACTGCTGCATCACCTCCAGAACTGCCACTTCAGAACCAACACATCACTGCCACTGCTTGGAGAAGATTGACGCATCACCTCTACAGCGTGGAGAAACCTGGCGCATCGCATTCAGAACCACCACACCTCGGAACCGGTGCATCGCTCACGAAAACGATGCATCACTGCCATTGCGTGAGGATATCCGATGCATCACTCTAACTGCATGGGGATCACTGACATTCACTCGGCCGCACCCCGCATCTCGTTGCGACCAGGATCAAGGTACTTCTGCTCAGATTGACCTGCGTGGGTCCTGTATCCAGCCTGCGCTCCATTGTGGTTGGTTTGAACTCTTGATTTTTTCCTGGTCCAGCACAACCAATTAACTCTTTAAGCGCTTGCTGCTTCTAAGAGCTATTTTTTAAATTAATCTTTAAAAATTCATATCTTGACTTCTACTGATTGGAGTTTTGACGTTTTGGTCTTGTTTTATTTACAACATTATTCTCTATTTGTCTAAACTGGTGTGGAGTCTTTTTGTGGTGTTTTCACTGTGTTATTGTTTGATGTGTTGCACAAATACTTTAAACATTGCCTTCTGAGTTAAGCCTGACTGTTCTGTGCCAAGCTACCAGAGGGTGAGCACCGGTCAATTTATAGTGTTTGTGACCTACCATGACTAGGATTGTGGTTCCTGCTTGGACAAGGTGCATACCTCTGCCAATCAGACACCGAATTTCCAACAGTAAGGTAGAGGTAAGCCTTGCAGTATAGTAGTAGAGTTTTTCACCACCAAGCAATGTAAAAGTTAAAAGCACATGTCCAACTTTTCAAATACATTGCACCATGCCCTATGGGCTGTTTATGGCCTAACCTAGGGGTGCCTTATATGCATTAAAAATTAAGGTTTAGGCCGGGCAAAAGGTTTATTTTGGCAGATCAAAATTGCATTTAAAACTTGCACACACAGGCTGCAATGGCAGGCCTGAGGCATGTTTAAAAGGGCTACTTAAGTGGGTGGTACAATCAGTGCTGCACGCCAAATAGTAGCATTTAATTTCCAGGTCCTGGGTACATGTGGTACCACTTTACTAGAGACTTACAAGTAAATTAAATGTGCCAATTGGGTGCATGCCAATTCCACCATGTTTAAAGGAAAGAGCACAAGAGCTTTAGCACTGGTTGGCAGTGGAAAAGTGTGTCCTAAACAGGTTCAGAAAACAGGAGAGTGAAGGTAAAACGTTTGGGGATGACCCTGCAGAAAGGGCCAAGTCCAGCACCACAAAAACAGAAAAGAATGTACACGGCTTCAGCATTTTGGCTTTGTACACCATCATTGAGTCTGACCACATTTTTCCCTTCAGCAGGGTTTCCCTCCATTACCTCATGGAATGGTGTCTATCATGCTCCCCTTCCTGCATTTCTGTGAGCCAGGGTACCCGACTGGGGCATTTCGGTGGGTGTGGACTGACACTCTGTCTCCCTCTATGCAGACGACGTGCTAATATACATACAAGGTCACGGGTGCACATTGTCCGCATTATATGACTTGCTGGAACTTTTTGGCGATGTGACGACCTCAGAATTAACTGGGGGAAGTCCTGTATCTTCACCCTGCGCAAGGTGGATCATACTGAACAGTTGGCATTGGAACCCGACCGGCTGCATTGGTGCTTTGAGACTTTCCGATATCTTGGTGTGAATATATACCATTCCGACAGGGATCTCTTGGATGGCAATCACGGTACGGCCTAGCATCGTTGCATAAATCCTTGGGTTTTTGGACATGTCTGCCCCTATCACCCATGGGATAGACACCCATAGCCAAGATGATCATTCTTACGCAGCTCCACTACTTCTTTGCGGCGGTACCAGCAGTGCTGACTAGACTCCTTTTGAAGGACCTGTGGGGGTTGGTATCTGGCCTAACCTGTGGCGGCGCACAGAAATGGGTGTTGATCCACACGCTACAGCGATCACTGACAGGAGGTGGTCTGGGAGGACCGGACCTTGAGCTTTATTTTGCAGTGGCACAGCTGCAGTGGCCCATGCGGTGGCTGGCTGGTGGCACAATGGAAGATAGTTGGTGCATTTGGGAGGAGTTGGGCAACACTGGTGTATTAGACTGGCTGCTGTCACCAGGGAACCCGGCTAGAGATCTGAGCAGACTGGCACGGTTAGCCAAACTCTAGAGGAACAGATATGTCCAGCCCAGGGGCTAGATGACACCATAGACACCACAGTTGCCACTTTGGGGCGTAGCCCTACAAACAGTACATGATCCGTCTCCATGGCGAGAGGCAGAGGTACCCTAACTGGGAGATCTATATAATGAGGGCATTCTGCACTCATTTCTGGATATACAGGATGTATATGGACTAGGAGTTGGGCTTTTTCTGGCCTACAATGCGTTGGTCCTAGCAATTAGGAATACGTGGATGGTGGGGCAAGAGGAACCAGGATTACACTATGGGCTACAATGCTTCCTCACTCACGGGCTAGGCAGTCACAGTGCTCTACACCCCACTGCTGACTGTCGATATGGAACATACACTACACAGCAAGGCCCAGTGGGAGGAGTGCTTAGGGGTAGCACTGAAAGTCAAACAATGGGGGATGGCGATGATACAAGTGAAACACGTGTCCTGTAATGCTCGACTGAAGTTTACACAAAAACTGCCTACATCAAACTTATCTTACGCTGCACCCGCTGCACAAAATGCTTCCAGTGGTGACCTTGGTTTGCCCGCATTGCACTCACCCCGGTGCCACCTTTCTACATATGGTTTGGGAATGCCCGTCATTGGCACAAGTGTGGGTGCAGGTGATGGAGCATGTATTTGCAGTCATTGTAGTACTGATGCCCCAGGATCTTTTTTTGTGCCTACTGGGGACCACTAAATGGATATAGCGCCCCAAACACTGCACGAAACTGGTCGACCTGACCTTAGGTTTGTTAGATAGCTTGATTGCAATGACATGAAAAGAGGCGCAGCGCCCCACTGTTTTGAGTGGTTCATAAATAGGCAGAGCCCGAGGCGGATGCCATATCTCTCGATCAATGGATTAGTGGTGACGGGGGTTCTGCCACACTTTGGGACACATATGTACTTAAACTGTTTGACAAATTGGACCCACCCGTCCACTAGTTCACTTGGCTCGTCGACGTGGAATTGTTGTCATGCGTTGGGTGCAGATTTGATGGAAGATATAGAAGGGCTGGCACCCTTACTTTCTCTGTCATTTTTTCCCTGCTGAGGGTTTCCAGGTGAACCCTCTCACCCCTACCATTATAATTACTAAGATGTATACTGACTATACTGTGACCATATATGTGTACCTCGGATGCCATCTATACTGCCCCAATCAATTGTTTGTAGCTATTTGCTGTTATTTTCCTATTTGTATTGGCAACACTTCTACTGTGTATATCGTACTGGCTTTAATCACTGTGTCATCTCATTGGAACAACACATCGACACACAAAATGCTATATCTTATCTTTGCCATTTGTTAATTCTATATTGTTTCTACTGATCTCTGCAATGTGAACTGTAGTGCGGATACTCTGTTTGCCATATATACCACCTGCTGGTGTGATCTGTAAAATGCCAACAAAGAACTCTTTTTTTTTTTTAAATGGTGTCTCTCACGCTGACAAGCGCACGCAGGTTGATAGAGAGTTACGATAAAGAGTCAGCCCTGAACCTAAAGTAAATCATGTTCATACCCATACCAAACCTTGAAAACAATCAGGAACATAGGGCAGACATCAAGCTGGGGTTTGCCTGCTATGCGTTGTCCCAAAAAGAGAAGGTCGGACTGACAGGAGGGACCAGGTAGTCTAGAAATCACCAATCTAGTAGACAGCAAAATGAAAGAGAGGGTTGACTAAACCAAGGGCAAAATATAAGCATGAGAACCATGTCAGTCCTGACGATGCTCATGAACCGTTGGAGTGTGTACCAGCCCTCTCTCTTGCATGTAGGTAGGATCTTGGTGTGAGATAAGTACCCAGGGTGGAGGGAGAACATGAGGAACTAATGGTATGTTTCGTGACCAGCCCTTCTCTCTTGCAAGGAGATGCAAAGCCAGGTGCGAGGCTAGGTATAGCCTCATTGAGGCTATACCTAATGTTAAACGACCAGCAGAAACGTGTGTGCTTCACCAGAACTTAGATAGAACAACTTTTAAAATGATAGCATATGTAAGGGGTAAGAAGGCAATGTCCCCAATTTTAGTTTCAGCTTCTTATGTGCCTTATTTTGAGCAAATTCCTTATTCCTATACATTATGATGGGTGCCGGTATGTTGTTCCAGATCCTGGGTGCATAGATGGAAAAGGCCTGCTGGCTGTTTTTTTTTTTTACACTTCTTATTCTAAAATCTGATAGTATCTTGGCTGCAGATGTGTCAAAATCCACCATAGATGGTGAGCTTGTATGCAAGATAAGCGGGGTGCTGGATATGATAGCCTTGTAAATTATACAGCTGGTTTTGGGGATGGTGTGGGCTGGCAAAAGGAGCAACTGAGTTCAATGAGGATGGCCGGAGGTGATCGTATTTCTTCAGTCCCTGAATGAGAGATGCTGCAGAATGAAGGATTCTCCTAAGGGGGCCAGAGAGGCGTCTGGGAGTACATGGAGTAGGTCATTACCACCATCCAGATGCATCAGTACTTCAGTAGTACTTCTGAACTTGCTTCATGGAAGAAATGGTTTGAATTTATTTAGAAGAGAGTGCTGGTAGCAGGTATCTAGGGTGGATCCAAGTGACTTGGAATTTAGTAAAAGAGGTACTTCAAAGCCATTAAGGTTCATATCATTTAGCCAGGTTTGTACTGTATCTAGTATATTGTTCTCGGCAAATAAAAGGAGTTCTGTCTTGGTTGGGCTGAGCTTCTAGTAGGCCCTGGCCATCCAGGTATTGATGATGTGCTTGCATTGTTTGATGAATTGAATGTCCGAAGCAGAGATGACTTTTAAGTAGAGTTTTTTATGTAGAGTTGGGTATCATCAGCAAATTGGTAAATCTTGAACTTGTTATGTGTGAGTCAAGCACATAGCAGCTCAATATATTGGTTGAAGAGGACATGAAACAGTATGGAGTGCCTCCACAAGTAATATATTTCTTTTGTGGTCTTGGACGTACCCATGTGGACAAACTGGTGTCAGTTGGAAAAGTAGGAGGAGAACACTTAAGGACAGACCCTGTGTCCAACCCCCCCTCCCACAGGCAGCCAACCCCATGCACCACACCACACACAAGCTTCTAGCATGCGCAGCATGTAGTTGGTCTCACAGGTCCTGGCCACACTCAGACTGATTTACTGATTTTGAGTCCCAACACGAAAATATAAAAAATGAGCCTATTGACTTTCACAAGAGGTGAGCATATCGATATATATATATATAAAGCTGATCTATAATCTTTCTCCAACAATTACCAACATTTTTAATCTAATGTATAGCTCAGTAATTCACACAATGCAATGTTAGATAAAAGCAATTATTATAAAAATGTTTAAAAACTTTTAGTAAAAAATTCATGTCTGTGAGTCTTTTATCATAGTTTTTAATATTGCGATTAGTGAGCTGAAAAATGTTAAAAGAAAGACTCTGAGATATATTTCTTTTTAATAAAACCAACATGTATCTGAGTACGTCTTTTAACATTTTTCAGCCCTCAAATTGCAATCATAAAAACAACCAAAAGAGGGCCTTGCACCCCATCTGAAGAGCAATAAGCTCAAGCTATGAGTGCTTTGAAAAAGATTTTAAGTTTTCCTCTGACCATGTATTTAATGACCCAGGAGATTTTATAAAGGTGCTGAGGGCTGCAAAATTTCTTGCAGCACCTGACAACATTCAAAAAATGCTTGGTGGTGCCAGTGCATCATGAGGCACTCCTTCACAGAGCAGTGAATAATAAAAGAGTGGCTCCTGCCACTCATTTATTATTCGTGTTTTTTAAATACATTTTTGTGGGTGTCCCGATACTCACCAAGGACAACCACATCTTTTATTTACTTTGGAGGCTGGGGGGGGAGACTCAGGGCCCCGGGGCACCAGACGGCTCCCCAGCCAGCACACAGTGTGTGCTGGCACATCTTTTATTATGTAGGTGCCCCAGGGCCTACCCAGAGCACCCACAATTCCTTTTATTTTATTTGGAGGGTACCAGGGGAGGCCCAGGGCCCCCATAGCCCCAGCTGGCTCCACTTCAAGGAGCCAGGCATTATATGTTTATAGGTGCACTCACAATTTAAGGGTTCACTGCAAGATGTGGGGGGAGTCACAAGGCCCCCACGGTGCACAGACAGAATATCGAGTCTGGACTATCGCAGTGCCAGAATATCGAGTTGCAAATATTGAAGTGGCAGAATATCGACTTCAAGAATATCGTTGACCAGAATATCGAATTGAAGGTAAGAAATATCGTTTTCTGTAATATCGAAGTCAGTAATATCGTTTGTCAAAATATCGTTGTCAATAATATCGATATTTATAATAGTGTTCTGTATTTTAGTATGTATGTTAAAAGTATGTGATCTAATGTTTTTTGTATAAGTATAGCTGTTTTTTTTAATGTATGTGTGAAATTTTTAGAAGTGATTAAATGTCAATTAAATTTTGCGTATTTTAGTTCTGTAGCGGGGTGTGGGTTTATAGGGAATAGGGTGGGAAGTAATTTAATTATAATAAAGTAATTAATAATTTTTATTTGTTAGTATTTATAGTAAAAAATAATATTAATTAATTATTAATTGGTGATTATTTTTTATTAATGAATGAATTGATAATTATGTAAATTGTGTTATTATTTTTAGGAGTAGGTTGTGGGTTTATAGGGGAATAGGGTGGGAAGTAGTTTAATTATAATAAAGTAATTAATAATTTTAATTTATTAGTATTTATAATTAATTTTTATTAATTAATTATTAATTGGTTATGAAATTTTATTAATTAATTAATTGATAATTATGTAAATTGTGTTATTTTATTTAGGAGTGGGTTGTGGGTTTATAGGGGAATAGGGTGGGAAGTAATTTAATTACAATAAAATAATTAATAATTTTTATTGGTTAGTATTTATAATTACATTTTTATTAATAAAATATTAATTGGTTATTAAATTGTAATAATTAATTAATTAATTATGTAAATTGTGTTATATTTTTTTTAAGAGTGGGTTGTGGGTTTATAGGGGAATAGGGTGGGAAGTAATTTAATTTGAATAAAGTAATTAATAATTTTTATTTATTAGTATTTATTTTATATTTTGATTTTATAGTGTTTGTGGTAATTTATTTATTATTAATTAATTAATTATTAATTGTTTGTTAATTATAATTAATTAATTGTTAAATATGTTAATGGTGTCAATTATGTAGGAGTTTTTTGTGCGTTTATAGGGAATATGGTGTGAAGTAATTTTTTTTTAAATCATTAATAATACATTTTTGGATTATAATTAATTTATATTAAATATAGTTATTTGTTTGTAAAATGTTTTTTAAACTTCTATAAATTAAGGTTTGTATTTAATTAATTAAAATATTTTTCTATGTTTTGTTATTTATTATATTTTTACATGTTTTTTATTTTTGTTTTATTAACAATTTTTGTATTGTAGTTGGTATTTTGTTCCTTTTTTATTTTAATTTAAATTTTTGGGAAATATTAATTTTAACCCTCTGCTATCCAACACTTTCCCTACTGTTGCACTCTCTGGAGTGGGAATAGTAAATTTTACCCTTTGCTATCCAACACTTTCCCTACTGTTGCACTCACTGGAGTGGGAATAGTAATTTTTCCCCTCCGCTATCCAACACTTTCCCTACTGTTGCACTCTCTGGAGTAGGAATAGTAATGTTTACCCCTACGCTATCCAACACTTTCCCTACTGTTGCACTCTCTGGAGTGGGAATAGTAATTTTTACACCTACGCTATCCAACACTTTCTCCACTATTGCACTGTCTGGAGTGGGAATAGTAATTTTTTCCCCTCCGCTATTCAACACTTTCCCTACTGTTGCACTCAGTGGAATGGGAATAGTAATTTTTACCCCTCCGCTATCCAACACTTTCCCTACTGTTGCACTCACTGGAGAGGGAATAGTAATTTTTACACCTACGCTATCCAACACTTTCTCCACTGTTGTACTCACTGGAGTAGGAATAGTAATTTTTACACCCTACGCTATCCAACACTTTCTTTACTATTGCAGTGGGAATAGTACATTTTTACCCCTACGCTATTCAACAATTTTCCTACTGTTGCACTTAATGGAGTGCAAAATGTAAGTTTAAAAATTTATAAATATTTTAGTATTTTATTTTATAATATAATGCTTTTATTATTATATTTTGTTATAGGTTTATGTATATATATATATTTTATAGTTCATTTTTATATATTTATAATATTTAAAAATAAATTTAAATTATTAGTTTATTAATTGTTTTAAAGTAAATATACAATTATATATTTAATTTGATATATCTATGTTTAAATTTTTTAAATTAAATTTGTTTATTATATTTTTTTATGTTTATTATATCTAATTTCTTTTTTTAGTTATTTTTATACTATAAGGGGCTCATTACGATACCCGGCGTAAAAAAATCCGCCAGGCATGGAAGCGGCAAAAATCCGCCCGCACACACCGCCTGAACACCGACCACGCCATTATGAGTACACAAACCGAAAACCGCCATCGGCGGAAAATCACACAAAATACCGCCCGCCATCGTCCGAGTCGGAGTCAAACCGCCCGCCACGGACGGAAACACGCACGACAACACAAAACCGCCCGCCCACACGGCCGACACACCGCACGTGAAATTACGATCGCACCGCCATGAGCGCGGAAAAACAACAAATATACCGCCCGCCAGCGCAAACAACGCCGATGAGAATCGACACGGCAGAAGCCATGGCGCCCACGTACCTGCACAGAAACCATCCGCACACAAAACCAATAGCACACAACATGGCCAACAAGTCCACACAGCAAGGCACACACAAATACACAAGCACAGTACACATCCCGAAAACACCCCCGGACAAACAAAAAATACAAAGGCCAGAACCCCAGACACAACACACCTGAAAACAACAGACCATGAGGACACACCCACATAGGTGAGTACAAAAGCAGCACTCCCACAGACCACAACCCCTTGCTACATTGCAAACCAGAGAGGAGAGGAGAGGACACAGTGACACAGCAAGGACAGCAGCACACCACAGAAACGCACACATCACAACCACCACCACCACCACCAAACACCGGCACCACAAACCCCCTGCACATTACACAACACACACCGCACCAGCACCACAAACACCATGGCACCACAAAGGATGCCCAAGTTCACGCCCATGGAGCTGACGGTCATGGTCGACGAGATCATCAAGGTGTACCCACAAATCTATGGGAACATGGTCCAGCACACACCACTAGCCACCAGAAACAGAATGTGGAACCGGATCGTAGACCAGGTCAATGCAGTCGGGACCCTGCCCAGGAACAGGGTCGAGATTAACAAACGTTGGAATGACGTAAAGAGCCTGGTCAAGAAGAAGGAGGGCAAAAACAGAGAGCTGGCTGCCGTCACTGGCGGAGGGAATCCCGCGCTCTTTAAGACCTTCAAAGCGTAGGAGGAGAAGGTGCGAGTCGTAATCCATCCGGAGATCCTCGCCGGATTAGCAGGGGAGTGGAGGCTGGTAAGTACAAACGAATGTATACCAGCACACCGCTATGTACTCACATGCGCAACTACCATGCCACAGCTCCCAGGGACAAACACCCCCATGTCCAGCACACAATACACAACACATCACACACACATGCAACAGACACTACCACACACAGCCCAAACCGAACAACTGTAAGATGCGTGGGGACATGTGTACACTAAGCCAGCCACGTAACCACCAACAGGTCCCCAAATATGCCAGAAGCGCCACAACGAGCACCCACCACACCCATGTGTCCGCCACAGCTGCACTAACCGACAAGTAACAGGTAAGTGGCAGGAACACAAAGTGCAGTGGGTGGGAGGGTGGACAGCCCAAGTACAACACACACCAGGCCCCAGTCCCACAGCACAGCAAGGAGGAGCATCCCCCACACCCCACAGCCACGTGTCAGCCACCGCAGTGCACAACAACAGCCGAAAGGCAGACATCACGGTCCACAGCAATCGGTGTCAGTGGGTGTACAGCCACCCCCATGACCCACTACACCCCCCACCCCCACAGACCTGCAACATGGAGCACCCCCCGCTTAGAGCCATGTGGCATCCAGTACAGTGCACGCACGAACAACTTGCAGGTGGGAAACTGGACAGGGCTGGATTACTGGAGGCATGAGGACCATAACACCACCAACACATGGGACATGTCACGTAGCACACGGACACGCAGCACCGCCCACCGTCACGAACAAGTGAACAATGTGCACACGGACATGAACAGCAGACTCACACCCCACATGACCCATCACAGACATAGCAACACCCAAGGAGCCACGTCTGCATGCACAAGCCACACTGAATATAGTCCCACACGGCAGCCACTGTGCAACTCATCACACACAACCGAAACACCATTGAAGTCCTGTCCATGTAGCCCCCACTGCCTGTCAACCCCACACCCCACAACTACGCCTATGTAAGACAAACAACACTAGACGCAACAGAGCGGAACAACAGAAATGCACACGAACACCACTGAACCCATCAAACTCACAGACACACCATGCACATACAACATACCATCCATCCCATCCGTCAGCCCCAGTCACATGAAAGGCATGTCATCCGCACAGCTGCCACACATACAGCAGTCACGCTAAGACACATGCCCATGACCAACCATGTGCCAGAAGTCAATTAAGCGCACGACACACTGTGAGCAACAACACACAACATGGGCCACACCCCCCACGAGCACTGCAGTGATGCACATGGCACAGGGCAGCACGCACACCAAGGAGATGGGACAACTGCAATACGTTGGCTGGCACACAACTATCACTCACTCATAACGATGCGTCCAATGCCATGTCCAGTAACCACAACAGACAGCAAATATGCAGGGCATGTCAGGCATGCACACACCTCAGACCATGCACTGTCATGCTGCCACAACACATGTCACGTTCGGCACCCATGGCTCACAGCATGTACCCCAAAAGCATATCCCCTCCCAAATGCGAATCTGGGGCATGGCCCCCATGTTGCCATATGCGTTCCTAAGCGTTCCATTTGAACCCCAAAAGCATATTCCATCCCAAATGCGAATCTGGGGCATGGCCCCCATGTTGCCATATGCGTTCCTAAGCGTTCCATTTGAACCCCAAAAGCATATTCCATCCCAAATGCGAATCTGGGGCATGGCCCCCATGTTGCCATATGCGTTCCTAAGCGTTCCATTTGAACCCCAAAAGCATATTCCATCCCAAATGCGAATCTGGGGCATGGCCCCCATGTTGCCATATGCGTTCCTAAGCGTTCCATTTGAACTCCAAAAGCAAAGTACAAACCAGACCCAGGATGGGCCAGGAGCCCGCATACACCAGAGTCACAATGAGTAGGGGCAAAGCAACACACCCATCGGCATGGCCAATCCGTCCCATGCCACATGTGCACAGCACACAGTCCCATTGCCTAGCACACACAACTACAGATGCCACAGCCACACACTCGCCTCCGGGAAACCCATGTACGAGATTGCACGAACTGCCAATGTCAGACGACTAATACATACTTCGCCAGGTGCAACACCATAACAAATCTCATTCTCTCCACAGGTGACGAACTGCTGGACGCTGGGGATGGAGACAGCAGCCAGCACAGCCAGCCTACAAGCCCCCAACGAGGACACACGGATCTGGAGGATCTGTCCACCTCTTCGGACACGGACCACCAAGCTGGCCCATCTGGCGTGGCAGGGCCCAGCCGCTCCCCAGGACCCCTCCTACCCACCAACCCATCATCCAGGGATGCTGAACAGTCCCAGTCCCCTGCTGCCACTGTCGTTGCGGTCACACCCACGGTCATTGCGGCCACTACCACTGCCGCAACCGCCACCATCGCCGCACCGACCACCACCGCCTCCACCACCACCATGTCTTCGCTGGCACCAGCCCCAGCGCAGGTGGTGGCCCGGCCGACTGGATCCACCCTGGGAGCCACAGCGAGGACCGTGGTGAGCAATGTGGCTAGTGGGCAGGCCGGTGGCAGCAGGACTGGTAGGAGGAGCAGGGTCAGGGAAACGCCAGCCTCCCTGGGAGCCATGCCCTGCCTCAAATGGCCAGAGTCCTTGGGGCCTATGAAGAGGCCCAAGGACAATGGGCCAGGTCTGCTACTGACACGCGGGAGGTGCTGGGGGTGCTGAGGTCCATGGACGCCCATATGGGCCAATTCGTGTCCCGTATGGACCAACTCGTGGACCTCATGGGCCAGCTGGTGGTGGCGGTGGGGTCACAGGCAAGGCCAGCAACACCACCTCCGCCACCACCTGCTAGGGCGCAGGGTCGGCCAGCAGTGTCCACTTCCCCTGCGTCCACAGCCAGTGAGCACACCTCACCCACCACCAGCAGGTCGCCACCACACACCCCCTCCCAAACGTGGAAGGGGCCGTCCGAAGAGGAAACAGATCTCCCGGGAGGACTTTGCACGCTCCAGTCGCAAGTGAGGCAGCCAGCCAGCCTTCCGCCAGCCTTCCTTGACCAGCCACTGCATTGACTTGCTCTACGATCCCACTCCACACAGCCATCTGGATGGCATGCGTGTGTTGGACTATGGACATAGAACCAGTGGGTACACCCTGATCATCACGCAGCCATGACCGACAGCTCATTGTCACTGCACGCACCACTTTTGTCATCACCTTACACACAATCACATGTCACAGTTTGTAATAAATGCACCTTTTTCACTAACTGCTGTTTGTGCCCTGTGTTTTATTTGTACGGAATACAACGGCCACCTTGGGCGGAAGGGCACCTGATGCGTGGCATGGCAATGGAATCCGGAGGGCCTGTAGGGACCTAGGGGTGGGAGACAGAACAGGAGCACATTCAATGAGTGTGTCACACACCCATCACACAGTACATGTCAACAACTACAAGCAATGTACACACATCGCACAGAGCAATAGGGCACAATGCCACAGTCACCAACAGTGGCATACTACCCTGGCCATGGAGCGTTGACACACTGCACGCAGTGAACATACGGCCACCCTGACACAGCACACACACACCTGCATAGATACAGACACATCATCCGTCGTACATGGACACTCACCGTCAAGTGAAGTAGCGGGCGATGAGCTGCTGGCGCACATTCCCAGCTTCCTCCTCTCCGCTGTCCACCTCACTCGAGCTGTCCTGGTCTGCGGGCTGGGGCCCTGGTTGATCTCCGTCATCCACAATGAGGGGGATCTGCTTCCGAATGGCCAGATTGTGCAGCATGCAGCACGCCACCACTATCTGGCACACCTTCTGTGGGGAGTACGCCAGTGCACCCCCGGTGCGGTCCAGGCACCTGAACCTGGACTTGAGGAGGCCAAAGGTACGCTCGACCACACGTCTGGTCCTCCCATGTGCCTCATTGTATCGATCGTCTGCTGGGGTGCGAGGATTCCTCAATGGACTGAGCAGCCATGCCCCATTCGGGTACGCAGAGTCACCTGGGTGTGAGGGACACAGAGAACCGTAGCTATTCCAACTGGACAGGGGACAGCATCGCACAACCAGCACGCTACACCACTCCACATACTCACCGACAATACAGGCACGATCCTGTTGCAGATTGGCCATCAGTCGTGGCAAGATGCTGTTGCGCATTATGTGTGCGTCATGGGCCGAGCCTGGAAACTTGGCACACACTTGGGTGATCACCATGTCCGCAAGGCACACCACTTGCACATTCAGGGAGTGCGTGTGCTTCCTGTTGCGGTACAGGTGCTCAGTGGCCTGTGGTGGAACAAGGCCAACATGAGTGCAGTCAATGGCTCCCACGACGTGTGGGATTCTGCCAAGGGCATAGAATGCACCCTTCACTGCCGCCAATTCACGAGCCCTGGGGAAGCGGATGTACCTGTTCCGGTACAGCATCATGGCTGCCAGTACATCCCTCAGCACCTTGCTGAACATGGGCTGGGACATCCCTCCTCCACTGCCCACTGTGTGCTGGAATGACCCAGTGGCGAAGAAATGCATGGCGGCCATCACCTTAGCCGTGGGGGTGACAGCAGTCGGATACACCCTGCGGGGACGGAGATGGGGCTCTAACATGGCACACAGTCGATGCAGAGTTGGCCTGTCCAGCCGAAACTTCCTGATTACCTCTGTATCGTCCATGTCCGCCAGCAATTGGTATGGGCGGTCAATGTTCGGTCTCCGCCTGGGTTAAATGGCAGAGGACACATGTCAAAGCAACACGGCACATAGCAATTTCGCATACACATCACTGACATGACTGAGCAAGCACATGAGCCACAGCCCAGCTGTCAAGCTGGGACGGCACGGCCACAATACACTTACACAGGTCTCCCAACAATGGCAATGGCAAGTGAGACATACCACTGCCATGTGCATGCACATGGTGATCTAGGCCCCAATGACTTGCGGGGCGTGCTGATGGGGACTGACTGCATATTCGTCAAGCGGCAACGCCACGGCAACATGAGTGTCTGCTGAGCATGGAACTGCTTCCGAGGCTGGATGAGTATGGCACACGACGACGACGATGTGGGCACGGGCTGAGCGGCCAATACAAGTGGGACCTGTGGCACGAGGGGATATGAGACAGTAGTAGGTGTCAGCACTGCACCCTATGTACAGCACTGTACGGATCACAGCTCCCGAAACATTGACTGGTGTCCACATTGACAGCCCCATGCCAAGACGGCTGTGTGCTTGCAGTCACAGGTGAGAGGTTACATTGCACGTGCCAGGTGGCAGACGTACATAGTGGGAGCTGGCATGTGTGTGCATGTGTCTCCTGTTCAGGATCCACCAGATGGGCGCTGACTCTGTACTGACCATTGGACACAGCATGTTCCGTGGAAGGCTTGTGTGTGTGGGATGGTGGCACTGGATGTGCCTCCGTTGGGTGGGGGGCCATGCACAGGGCGGGTACGTCGATGATTGCGCATTGTTGGTCACGGTGGGTGCACCAACTAAGATGTGTTGCCCTGTGTTCAATTCCTATGTCCGCATGATGATGGACTGTGGATGTGGGCAGACTACACATTGGTCGATGTGCTGTCTATATGCATGTGCCTTCACACCAGGCACAGCTGCCCCTGCACATGTGACCCCTGCTGGACTCGCTGCTGGGTCTGTGGAGCTGATGCACCTTCTGCGCGTGGGGCGGACAGCTCTCCTCACTTCCCTCATTGCGCATGTCATGTCTTTGCCGCAGGTGACATGGATCATGGAGGGCCCACATGTACGCGTGGGTAGGCTACACATGATTGTTCACTGGTCGCCACCCCCAGTCAGTGTTTCGAATGGGAAGGTTGTCGTGCTGGTGGTATGTTCGATGTGGCGGATGGGCGGGCCTAGGTGCGGGCTTACATTCCGGACATGGGGGGGTAGTTGGATTGGCGACTAGTTGCAGTACACACGGGACACGTCTCTTCCTTTCCACATCTGGGTCATCCCTTGTACTAACTGACAGTGATACAGTCATCTTTGCCCCAGCCCTCATGTCCTCCCCTATATGCATGCTCACCTGCGAGGCTAGCGCTTGCACAGGCAGCCCCAAGCTCGCACCAGAGAGGGCAAGGAGTGTATGTGTGGGTCCAGTTGCACGAGTGGGCTGTCTCAGGGTATGATGTGTGGCGGGACGCCGTCCACCTGTGTGGTGCCCCAAATGGAGACCCGGCCTGCATGGACTATGCATCACAGTCTTCGCCTTCCGGATCCGCCACCTGCGACACCCAGTGGCTGTGGCTGCCCTTGCGGCCAGGCCGCGTCCGTCTGTGGCTGATGGCCCACACATTCACTCTTTGGCCTCTCTGGGGAGGGCTCGGGGGTGGTGGCGCACGCGCTTGCACTTAGTCGCAATGGCATGTGGCGTGGTTGGTATGATGGGCAATGGATGGGATGGTGCGAGCTACCTCCCGTGACGTCAGTGCTGCTCGTGCTGTGGTGCGTCCCCCCTACACTTCCATTTGACTTGTGCCATGCTAGACGTTGAGGTTCTATTGCCTGGGTGATATGACCAGGAGGAGCGCGAGGAGACCTCTCACACACCATGCTCCACTGCCATCCCGTGCCCTGTATCGCCTGTGCGGATTGACTATGTTGGGGTTACACCTGGTCGACTGGGGCTGTGTGTGCCTTGTCAAGGGGCATTGCGGGCGCACAACAGGATCCAGCTTGTCCACAGAGGGTGGGCTGAGGTGCGCCTGGTACCGCCTTGTACGTGTGCCCGGCTGCTGTGCACACACGTGTTCACTCCCCCCGACAGGTGTCCTCTCACAATGCCCAGGGAAGCGGTGGTGTACTGTTCATGAGCCCTCCCAACACGGCGTGCTCCAACTTGGCATGTGCGCATCTACCCGTCGCACCCACCCACCTGAGCACTGCGTCCATACGACTTCACACGACACATGTGTGTCTTCCACAGTAGTGCTACTCATTTGCGTTGACATCCAATACCAGTGGACTACATGGTCATGTCACGACTGCCGTGTACTTCACATACTCTCATCCTCTCTCATTCGTACTTGTGAAATGAGTCAGCGGAGACAGTTTTGGTTTCAAACATTATATTGAGTCTTCTGTCCTCTGTGATGCAGTATAGTGGACACTACTGGCAGCGGAATACATGTTGAGGATATACTGAGCATGATTACAAATGGGATAGGGTGTGGGGTTACATCTGCTTGGCCAAGGCTGTGCTAATGTACATTTACGTATAGCTGCGGAGCTGCGGACTTTGACACAGACGGTATACATGTAGCCTACCAGACCGCTCGGCATCATGGGCACAGTCCATCTCAGTTCCATGTGACAGGTTTGCTGCGGTTGTTCCTCATGCACGCGTGCATGTGAGATGACATCAGGGCATGTGCTTGCGTGCATGCAGCGGCGTGCCACTTGTTGTTGCACTGTGGTGGTTACTGGACATGTCACAGTCACTGGGGTCGTGTTGTTGTTGTATGCACTTGTCGTCCATGCAAAGGTCCTGGTATGGGATTCCCGGGGCGGGGGTGGGAGGGGTGCAGCACCCACAGACTCCAGGCGACCTATTCATGTTCACTGAGCGGTGTGTGTGTCCATGTGCGCTGGATCCATGTCGTGTCCTGGTTGTTCGTGCAGTTACGTCCATGTGGGTGCGATGCACAGAGCCCATGCCACTGCCTCCCACGATGCATGCGGTGTTCCTGGATGTGATGGGGAACAGTGTGCATGTCCCGGTCCTATCCGATGTCATGGCGATGTCGTTGATGGTGTGGTTACAGTTGCCGGTCGTTTGGTATGGCTGTTGTGGTGGTGACTGGCCAGTCCGTGCGGAAGCTGAGCATGGGTGCGGGGTTGGACTTCATAGGTCACTCGGGGAACCTGCGTTGTGGTCCGACGTATTTACAGGTTGTCAGGTATGCGATGCCGTCCAGCAGGGCTTCCATGTCATTGGTGGTGTACATGTTTGCCAGCCAATGAAGCGGATGGTGGCTGTCAAGGTGTTGTTCGTAGGTTGTCCCTTGGAGGACCATGATGGGGCATGCTGGGTGACATTCGATGTAGCTGTTCTCGATGATCCGTCGTGTGGAAGCACAGTGGTTCCATTTCAGTGCGCGTGCGATGTTGGCCACATACGCCATGCCCCCATAGGCAGAGCAGGCCCTGTCGTGTGCGTCCAGAGGGAGGAGTAGTGGTAGCAGGTCCGCCTTCAGACATGCCGGGTTGGAGAGGCATATCTCGACGGGATGCTGGTAGGGACACCTCCGACAGTAGAAGACGGGCATGACGCAGCTGAACAATGTGATGCGGTAAGTCAGTCGGTAACTTACGTTCAGCAGGGACAGGAGATCGCATCCCAATGTATGTATCGTGTTGGTTTGGTACAGCTTGAGCTGTTCGGCGTAGTTGGGTAGGTGTGTTGCGGTTGCCATTTCGCAGCGGTTCGTAGAGGTGGCGTGCTCCGGCTGTGTGTGCAGTCTGCAATGTGCACGCTCCGGGGTTGCTGTGAGCTCTGTGTAGTCGTGGGGAGACAGGACTTGTGTTCTGTTGGCTTGTTTGGAGGACACGGGCCCTCTTCCCACATGCTTCTCAGACAGTTCAAGTCAGTGCTGTGTGACTCCTTCCAATTAACTTGCATGTGGCCGACATGGGGGAGTGTTTTCTTCTTTCTTCCCCGTCCGTTGTGTGCTTCTGTGATATGCGCTATCTGCCGTGTGGTCGGTCTCCTCGGCATGCCTGTGTTGGTCTATTCTTGGACAATGGCTGTATTCACCGGCTTCTGTCGTAGGGCTGTGGTTTCAGTGTTGGAATGGAAGGTCATTCAGTGCTGTCTGCTCTCCCTTGTGTGGGCGGCAGGCTGCCTTTCCGCTCTGCGTTGGGCCTTGTGTGTGGATGTAATTCTTGGGCCACCTGTTGTCGGTCACCGGGCTCTTTGGTGTTCCGTTTCATGTGTCTTGTTCATATGTGCAGGGTGGTATGGGTTTTTCAGTGTGGTACTGGCGTTCCTCTTCCCGAAGGGGCCCTGCTTCTCCTAGTTGGTGTTGCCGCCGCTGTGTGCTTCGCCATGTTTGTTACACTGGGGTGTGTCCTGCTGTTGCGGGACTTCACTGACATGTGTGCGTCGGTTGTGTGGCGTTGGGTGTTGTCCGTGAATTGGGCGTTGGGGACATGTCTGTGGCCGGCCTGTCACGTGTCATGTGCGTTCGGGGTGGGGCTGGTGTGTGTGCTGCTTGGTTGTGTCCCTGTGTCTGTGTGCGACGCATGCATGGCGCTGCGGTTGGCCTCTGCGTTGTGCGCATGTGTGGCGGCGTCATCGGCGCTTTGGGGCCGTGATGGGGTGGTTGGTTCCTAGTCCCAGGTGGTGTGTACACATGTGTTCTGCGATGTTAGGATTTGGCCTGTGTGTCATATGTGGATGCAATGGTGGATGTGTAGTGTGCACGCGCTGGTGGGGGGTTGTCCGCTTTTTCCGCCCTTGCACTGTGTGCGCTGTTTGCGTGCACTTGTTGTGTGTGTGCCTACCTGCGTCTCCGCGGTACGTTGCGTCCTTGGTGGTGCATCAGCAGAAGCATGGGAAGGGCCTGCAGTGCTGGATTCATGCCCGGGGTGCCGCTTCTTCGTTGTCCGTGCTCGGCGTCCGTGTTTCCGCCTCTCTTTCACGTGCGGTGTCTCTTTGCCGTGGGAGCCGTTTGTTTGCGGCATCGTAATTTATGCGCCGGGCGGGACGTGTTTCGTCGGACGGTGTGTGTCAGTTGTGCTGCGCCGCTACGTGTGCGGGCGCACTTTGATGGCGGACGGTGTTGCTGGCTTGCCGGCGGTGTTTGGCCTGCTTTTCGCATCGTAATTGGGCGGGCGTGTGGACTGCTGCGTGCCGGCGGTAACTGGTGGTTTTTGCATCCGCCAGCACGGCGGTTGTGCTTCCGCCCGCCATCGTAATGGGCCCCTATAAGTGTTTTAACATTAATTTTTATATATAAAAAACAATATTTTTTACATCTATATATTTTTTTCGATATTTTTGTCATTTACATTTTAAATATAGGATGTCGATATTTTGACTATCGATATTTTTACATCGATATTTTTGACATCTATATTCTTGTCATCGATATTATGTCAGTGATTCGGCCCCCAATGCCCCAGCCAGCTCTTTAGCCATACTAGGTACTGGTGGGAACCAGCACTTTTCCTTTGCTCCCACCCAGGTGGGAGCAGCATTTCATTACTACTCACGCTGGGTGGGAAAAAGTGGCTTTAACTGCCCGGGAAAGTATGAGTAGGGTATGCCTGCACTTTCCCAGGAAGGGAACCACAGTCTTCTGGGGGTGGGCTCCCCGAGACTCTGCCAACAATCGCACCCAAGTGTATTGGGTCCCTGTGGCGATACCAGCATAGAAAGGGGGTTCAGGAACACCACCCCATTTTTTTTTAAAATTGGGCCCCAGGGGACAGGGTCTCGGGGGCATAATGTGGCTCAAGAAGGGAGGCCTTGTGCCCCTCCCCTGGGGCATAAAGTGGCTCAGGGAGGGAGGCCTTGCGCCTGTCCCCTATTTAAAAAAAACACCCTGGTCCCAATGTTGGCTCAGTGAGGGGGGCGTGTGCCCCATCCCAATATTTGCTAATTATTCTCCAGAAATGGAGTCCCCAGGGCCGAATGGTGGCTCGGGGAGTGGGATTGCATGCCCCCACCCCTGTTTTTAATATTCAACCCCAGTGGATTTGGTCCCTGCATGCCATAAGTGGCACAGAGAGGAGGAGCCACATGCTCCTGCCCCTTAATTAATCATTCGGCCCAGGTGAATGTGTCCTTAAGGGCCTAACAGTAGCTCGAGTAAGGGGGCCCCACTCACACCCACCATCCTAAATATTTAATCATAATGACTCCTTGCCCTGCCCCACCCCGGGAGTCAAATTTTTATAATAGATTTTTTTTGTTTTAAATACCGCAGTCCCACGGGAGTCCTGCAGGTTCGTGTCATTAGAAAATATATTTTTTTATTTAGCCCCTCAAGGGCTAGGGAGGCAGGGTATCCCTACCCTGCCCCCTTATATTTATTTTTTGGACAGGGGACTAAGGCCCCGGTGTCCTGTAATGGCTGCCTGCAGCATTTTTTCTAATGTTGCAGGCAGCCAATCAGAGTGGTCACTACTGCGGGAGCCTTGCTCCCATGTAAGCGCAAGGGAAAAAAGCCCCCTATGCCAATCTGGCCTACAATACAAGCTATTTTCACAGTAGGAAGGCCGTCTGGCCCATATGGAGTACATATATACTTTAACTTTCTACATACCCTGCTTTTAAAAATATCATGCATCCTGCCTTGTGGGCTTCAAGGCCTACATATGGGTGACTTATGAATATATAAATGGGAGGTTTTTATCTGTCACTAGGGTTTATTGTGACAGGTCGGGTTGCAGTTTTAACACTAATGAAGCCAGTCACGTTGGTGGATGGCACAGTAGTGCTGTAGTCCATAGATGACATTTAACTTTACATGCCATGGGTGTAGTGTCAGCACCATATACTAAGGGATTTTAGTAAAGTTAGGGTTTCAGTCACTATCTATATGTTTTAGGGGTCCAAACTCTTTCATTGAGGACTGATTAGCAGTGTCCTAGTGCACAGAATTACAAAGAAACACAGTAGCATCAGTACACATAAAAAGGGGATGAACACAGAAAAAGAGGCCCTTTCTCATAGTATTCTTGTGTGCATTAATCTTGTTTCTTATTTCCAATGCCTCACTGAGGCATGGCTTCTTTACTGTGTCTTTTAAGTCCCGGGAGAAGGTCAAGACCAGAGGATTATGGTTGCTTTCAAGACATCATGTCATCTTTGTTTTCCCCAGCTATTTATGATGGTGTGTGTTTATGAAGATATAGTCACTTATGAACAGATTTTTACGCAGGTTGTAGGCTGGTGTTGCCAGGGTGGGTGTTAGAACAGTGTTTGAAATTTAGATTAGATTATTTTCAAGAAGATATTTTACTAAAGTTCTGCCCTTCTTGTATTTATAAGTGAAAAGACTGGTGCACCCTATGCCCTCTTATCTACTTCATAATATTCCTTTTCATCATCCCATTTATCGACTTTGGCATTAACATTTCTCCACATGAGGATCAGGCAAGTTTCTTTGTTTGTGATGTTGCATTTCAGGGCCTATTACTGGAATGCTTCTGTAATAGTTGTACATTATGATATCCCAGTCTCAGAAAATTCTGACGAGAGCTACTTGGTCAAAATGGCCATTGTATTCCATGGGGGTAAAATCCATGTCTCGGTCTGCAGTGCAATCTGCAGTCCTGCTGAGTTTTTCTGGCTTTTGTTAAGAATGGCCTGTATAAGATGGGTAATAAACCTTTGAGGATCCCTAGTGCCCAGGTATCACGTTTCTAGCAAAACTATGATTGTGTGGCCAGTTAGGAAAAAGGTGCAGCCTGGATCTTCCTAATTTGTTTGAGATGCTTCCAATTTTCCATGAGATCATGGACGATGTTTTCGATGAAACTCCTTTCAACTATGCGGTTGTACATAGATTGTAAGTCAAGAAGATACGCTTTCATTATTTGTTGATGAAGCCTGATATTCTCTGGTTTTGATTTAAATTACTAGGATGGTCTGATCATTCTGGCCACTGTGCCATTAATGGTGGTCCTGGCACGAGTTCAGCTTTATTTACAGTGATTTGTTCACAGCAGCTTTTTTGTTATGGTAACCGACTTCTCCTGAGAGGTGTGTGGTGCCTCTTGATCGTTTGGAAGTGCAGTTTGACGATGTCTGCTATCTCTTGCTTCAGTATGTGAGAAACAACATTACAATGGGTTAATTTGCAGATCATAGGTGTTGGGCCAGGTATAGCACTTCCGGGGTGTTAATGCCATTGCATTAACAAAGTGGATCTGGATCAGATGTTGATAATGGTTCCAGGGTCGCTTAGTTTATGTGTACTACAATCCAAATTACTGACAGAGGACTTGTGAGTAACTGGGACTTCTTCATATGACTAACGATCAAGGCTGTGCCTACAAAATGCCATTGTTCTTTCCACCCCAATTTAGAGTGTTGATTCTTTTTACCAACTTAGGGGCCGATTCCGATTCGGGCAGGAAATCTCTCCGACCGAGCCGGACCCGGAGAGATTTCCGACCGAATCGGACCCTAGCAGTCCGACCGGACAAGTACGATGCGTTCGCATGTCATCGGACTCGAGTCGGTCGGACTCCCATTGAAGTCAATGGGAGCCAGTCGTACAACGCATACGCGGGCTCCCATTGACTCAATGGGTGCGAGGCGAACAAGGGCGCCCCCTACAGCGGGTACGCGTCGTAGCGGGTCGCGGCGTACATGCACAGGTAGGGGGGACCCATGGGTCCCCCCTGTGTGCGACTCGCGTGGCTACGCGTACAGGGGGGTCCGACACGGACCCCCAAAGTCCGGCTCCGACTGCTCTTACGAGCCGGACTGCGCGACTCGGTCGGACTGCTCGAGGCGCGCATCGTACTTACCCGGCCGGGGAACGTCTCCATTGCGCGGTGCGAGTCGTGTCCGTGCGAGTCTGTCGGAGCGGTCGGCTTTCGCGATCGAGTCGGTCGGTGCGGTTGGGTCTCGCGAACGAGTCGGTCGGAGATTTCGCATCGTATTCGCTCGCCCGGACGCACGTACGAATCGGTCGGGAAACAGGGCTCCGAATCGGATCCGGTAAAGCCGAATCCGATTCGGAGCCCTACCGGCCGAGATCGGAATCGGCCCCTAAATGTCATTTGTGCATACTGTGTTTACAACAGAATAGCTGCTTAGACAATTGCATACTTTGTTAAATAAGGATTCCATACTTGCAGGTGACTTTATGAGGAGGTGTAAAAGTGTGCTTTATCGGATTGATTTGGTGTGACTCGGCGATGGCCACTGTCTTCATATACTGCGGCTGTGTAATCAGCACCATAGCATAGACATGCCTGACACTACTAAAGCAGGGCTATGGTTTTGGAATACATGTTTTAAAACATTTGGTAAGGTTGTGGAAACAAAAAACGAAAACATGAAAACGACAATATGAATTTAGAAAACAGACCATTTTTATCAATATAACAACCATTATTAAAGACCACGTGCCACAAATAAAATCAACTTCGGTATTCATTATAGACAAAATACATTAAAATGTTCATTTAAGGTACACATTTTAACGCCATCCTCTACATTACAATGAATTTAATATCAGAACACGAAGAGAAACACAAACGTGCTTCTAACACAAAGGGGTCTATTAGGATGGCGGGCAGACTTCAGTCCGCCCGCCACCCTAGCGGTGCTGGGACCGGCCGCCAGTGGTGCGGCGGTCCCACACCGGCAATTAGGATGCCACCGCCACGGTGGCGGTGGCATCCTGCATCTATTGCATTGTGGCGGGCGGTGCTGTGAGCAGCACCCGCCACAATGCAATATATGCATGTTGTACATTGGCATGCACAAGGTGACAGGCACCGCTCGGTGCCTGCCACCTTGTGCATGCCAATGTTGGGTGGTACCATGGGTACCCCCCAAGTGCAGTCCCCCACCCCCCCACCCCCCAGGTGGCCCGCAACAGGCCCCCAAAGGCATTCTCTGCATGCCTTTCCATGGCGGAGTCTCCGCCATGGAAATGCATGTGACCGCCATCATCGTAATATGGATGGCGGTGCCTGCAAGGCACCACCTCCATATTGCAGGCCTTTTCCGCCTGGTAGGCAATTGGGCGGATTGCCTACCGGCGGAAAACCGGCAGACGGTCTTTCCGTCCGCCTGGGTCCCACCGCCATACTAATATGGCGGTGGGGAAATGTGAGGCGGGCGGTGGGAAATAGCGGGCGGATCCTAATGACCCCCAAAGTATTTATTTCTAATGTATAAAGGAAAACTTTGAGAATAATACCTAAGTGTACGGAAATATGATAATAGAAATATTTGTGCATGTAACATTTTCTGTTAAGAAAGGGCCCACGAAATAGGATACCATAGTGTATATTAGACTCGGATTGTTCAAGTTTTTTTTCCATTCATGTAATTAATTTCTGTTCTTGTGTTCTCAAGAAGAAACAAATCTCACCAGAGGTAACTAAAAGGAATGTCTAATCTTTGGCACGATAGACAAAAAGTGCCCTGGAAAGTAATTTACTATGGATGAGGAATAATTTGGATTTAAAACATCAGAGCAAATGCAATTCTGTCAGCGTCAATTGAATAAATTGCCAATGCTAATTGGCATGAATAAAATCAATAGAAATGAAAAAAAGGTGTCACTAGAAATAAAGAACATTAAGAGTGATCCATCAATTTGCCCATACCACAATGTTGGGCAGGGTTCTTCTCTCTAAAATCATTTTCTATTACAAGTTTTGTTGACCGAATACAGTAGAAAATACTTTCGCCAGAGTAGAAACATAAATACATCATACTGATTTTCAAATAAGAGATTAAGGGGGTCATTACGATGGCGGGCGGAAGCACAACCGCCGTGCTGGCGGATGCAAAAACCACCAGTTACCGCCGGCACGCAGCAGTCCACACGCCCGCCCAATTACGATGCGAAAAGTAGGCCAAACACCGCCGGCAAGCCAGCAACACCGTCCGCCATCAAAGTGCGCCCGTACACGTAGCGGCGCAGCCCAACTGACACACACCGTCCGACGAAAACACGTCCCGCCCGGCGCATAAATTACGATGCCGCAAACAAACGGCTCCCACGGCCAAGAGATACCGTACGACAAACCGAAGCGGTAACACGGACGCCGAGCACGGACAACGAAGAAGCGGCTCCCCCGAGCATGAATCCAGCACTGCAGGCCCTCCCCATGCTCTTGCTGATGCACCACCAAGGACGCAACGTACCGCGGAGACGCAGGTAGGCACACACACAACAAGTGCACGCAAACAGCGCACACAGTGCAAGGGCGGAAAAGCGGACAACCCCCCCCAGCGCGTGTACACTACACATCCACCATTGCATCCACATATGACACACAGGCCAAATCGTAACATCGCGTAACACATGTGTACACACCACCTGGGACTAGGAACCAACGACCCCGTCACGGCCCCAAAGCGGCGATGACGCCGCCACACATGCGCACAACGCAGAGGCCAACCGCAGCGCCATGCATGCGTCGCACACAGACACAGGGACACAACAAAGCAGCACACACATCAGCCCCACCCCGAACGCACATGACACGTGACAGGCCAGGCACAGACATGTCCCCAACGCCCAATTCACGGACAACACCCAACGCCACACAACCGACGCACACATGTCAGTGAAGTCACGCAACAGCAGGACACACCCCAGTGTAACAAACATGGCGAAGCACACAGCGGCGGCAACACCAACTAGGAGAAGCAGGGCTCCTTCGGGAAGAGGAACGCCAGTACCACACTGAAACACCCATACCACCCTGCACATATGAACAAGACATATAAAACGGAACACCAAAGAGCCCGGGGACCGACAACAGGTGGCCCAAGAATAACATTCACACACAAGGCCCAACGCAGAGCGGAAAGGCAGCCTGCCGCCCACACAAGGGAGAGCAGACAGCACCGAATGACCTTCCATTCCAACTCCGAAACCACAGCCCTACGAAAGAAGCCGGTGAATACAGCCATTGTCCAAGAAAAGACCAACACAGGCATGCCGAGGAGACCGACCACAGGGCAGATAGCGCATATCACAGAAGCACACAACGGACGGGGAAGAAAGAAGAAAACACTCCCCCATGTCGGCCACATGCAAGTTAATTGGAAGGAGTCACACATCACTGACCTTGAACTGTCTGAGAAGCATGTGGGATGAGGGCCCGTGTCCTCCAAACAAGCCAACAGAACACAAGTCCTGTCCCCCTACGACTACACAGAGCTCACAGCAACCTCGGAGCGTGCACATTGCAGACTGCACACACAGCCGGAGCACGCCACCACAACGCACCGCTGCGAAATGGCAACCGCAACACACCTACCCAACTACGCCGGACAGCTCAAGCTGTACAAAACCAACCTGATACATATATTGGGATGCGATCTCCTGTCCCTGCTGAACGTAAGTTACCGACTGACTTACCGCATCACATTGTTCAGCTGCGTCATGCCCGTCTTCTACTGTCGGAGGTGTCCCTACCAGCATCCCGTGGAGATATGCCTCTCCAACCCGGCATGTCTAAAGGCGGACCTGCTACCACTACTCCTCCCTCTAGACGCACACGACAGGGCCTGCTCTGCCTATGGGGGCTTGGCGTATGTGGCCAACATCGCACCCGCACTGAAATGGGACCACTGTGCCTCCACACGACGGATCATCGAGAACAGCTACATCGAATGTCACCCAGCATGCCCCATCATGGTCCTCCAAGGGACAACTTACGAACAACACCTTGACAGCCACCATCCGCTACATTGGCTGGCAAACATGTACACCACCAATGACATGGAAGCCCTGCTGGACGGCATCGCATACCTGACAACCTGTAAATTCATCGGACCACAACGCAGGTTCCCCGATTGACCTATGATGTCCAACCCCGCACCCATGCTTAGCTTCCGCACGGACTGGCCAGTCACCACCACAACAGCCATACCAAACGACCGGCAACTGTTACCACACCATCAACGACATCGCCATGACATCGGATATGACCGGGACATGCACACTGTTCCCCATCACATCCAGGAACACCGCATGCATCGTGGGAGGCAGTGGCATGGGGTCTGTGCATCGCACCCACATGGACGGAACTGCACGAACAACCAGGACACGACATGGATCCAGCGCCCATGGACACACACACCGCTCAGTGGACATGAATAGGTCGCCTGGAGTCTGTGGGTGCTGCACCCCTCCCACCCCCGCCCCGGGAATCCCATACCAGGACCTTTGCATGGACGACAAGTGCATACAACAACAACACGACCCCAGTGACTGTGACATGTCCAGTAACCACCACATTGCAACAACAAGTGGCACGCCGCTGCATGCATGCAAGCACATGCCCTGATGTCATCTCACATGCACGCGTGCATGAGGAACAACCGCAGCAAACCTGTCACATGGAACTGAGATGGACTGTGCCCATGATGCCAAGCGGTCTGGTAGGCTACATGTATACCGTCTGTGTCAAAGTCCGCAGCTCCGCAGCTATACGTAAATGTACATTAGCACAGCCTTGGCCAAGCAGATGTAACTCTGAAGCCCACATCCCACATGCAACAGCCAATCACATGTAACCCCACACCCTATCCCATTTGCAATCATGCTCAGTATATCCTCAACATGTATTCCGCTGCCAGTAGTGTCCACTATACTGCATCACAGAGGACAGAAGACTCAATATAATGTTTGAAACCAAAACTGTCTCCGCTGACTCATTTCACAAGTACGAATAAGAGAGGATGAGAGTATGTGAAGTACACGGCAGTCGTGACATGACCATGTAGTCCACTGGTATTGGATGTCAACGCAAATGAGTAGCACAACTGTGGAAGACACACATGTGTCGTGTGAAGTCGTATGGACGCAGTGCTCAGGTGGGTGGGTGTGACGGGTAGATGCGCACATGCCAAGTTGGAGCACGCCATGTCGGGAGGGGTCATGAACAGTACACCACCGCTTCCCTGGGCATTGTGAGAGGACACCTGTCGGGGGGAGTGAACACGTGTGTGCACAGCAGCCGGGCACACGTACAAAGCGGTACCATGCGCACCTCAGCCCACCCTCTGTGGACAAGCTGGATCCTGTTGTGCGCCCGCCATGCCCCTTGACAAGGCACACACAGCCCCAGTCGACCAGGTGTAACCCCAACATAGTCAATCCGCACAGGCGATACAGGGCACGGGATGGCAGTGGAGCATGGTGTGTGAGAGGTCTCCTCGCGCTCCTCCTGGTCATATCACGCAGGCAATAGAACCTCAACGTCTAGCATGGCACAAGTCAAATGGAAGTGTAGGGGGACGCACCACAGCACGAGCAGCACTGACGTCACGGGAGGTGGCTCGCACCATCCCATCCATTGCCCATTATACCAACCACGCCACATGCCATTGCGACTAAGTGCAAGCGCGTGCGCCACCACCCCCGAGCCCTCCCCAGAGAGGCCAAAGAGTGAATGTGTGGGCCATCAGTCACAGACGGACGCGGCATGGCCGCAAGGGCAGCCACAGCCACTGGGTGTCGCAGGTGGCGGACCCGGAAGGCGAAGACTGTGATGCATAGTCCATGCAGGCCGGGTCTCCATTTGGGGCACCACGCAGGTGGACGGTGTCCCGCAACACATCATACCCTGAGACAGCCCACTCGTGCAACTGGACCCACACATACACTCCTTGCCCTCTCTGGTGCGAGCTTGGGGCTGCCTGTGCAAGCGCTAGCCTCGCAGGTGCACATGCATATTGGGGGAGCGAGGGGAGGACATGAGGGCTGGGGCGAAGATGACTGTATCACTGTCAGTGAGTACAAGGGATGACCCAGATGTGGAAAGGAAGAGACGTGTCCCGTGTGTACTGCAACTAGTCGCCAATCCAACTACCCCCCATGTCCGGAATGTAAGCCCGCACCTAGGCCCGCCCATCCGCCACATCGAATATACCACCAGCACGACAACCTTCCCATTCGAAACACTGACTGGGGGTGGCGACCAGTGAACAATCATGTGTAGCCTACCCACGCGTACATGTGGGCCCTCCATGATCCATGTCACCTGCGGCAAAGTCATGACATGCGCAATGAGGGAAGTGAGGAGAGCTGTCCGCCCCACGCACAGAAGGTGCATCAGCTCCACAGACCCAGCAGCGAGTCCAGCAGGGGTCACATGTGCAGGGGCAGCTGTGCCTGGTGTGAAGGCACATGCATATAGACAGCACATCGACCAATGTGTAGTCTGCCCACATCTACAGTCCATCATCATGCGGACATAGGAATTGAACACAGGGCAACACATCTGAGTGGGTGCACCCACCGTGACCAACAATGCGCAATCATCGACGTACCCGGTCTGTGCATGGCCCCCACCCAACGGAGGCACATCCAGTGCCACCATCCCACACACACAAGCCTTCCACGGAACATGCTGTGTCCAATGGTCAGTACAGAGTCAGCGCCCATCTGGTGGATCCTGAACAGGAGACACATGCACACACATGCCAGCTCCCACTATGTACGTCTGCCACCTGGCACGTGCAATGTAACCTCTCACCTGTGACGTGTGACTGAGAGCACACAGCCGTCTTGGCATGGGGCTGTCAATGTGGACACCTGTCAATGTTTCGGGAGGTGTGATCCGTACAGTGCTGTACATAGGGTGCAGTGCTGACACCTACTACTGTCTCATATCCCCTCGTGCCACAGGTCCCACTTGTTTTGGCCGCTCAGCCTGTGCCCACATCGTCGTCGTCGTGTGCCATACTCATCCAGCCTCGGAAGCAGTTCCATGCTCAGCAGACATTCATGTTGCCGTGGCGTTGCCGCTTGACAAATATGCAGTCAGTCCCCATCAGCATGCCCCGCAAGTCATTGGGGCCTAGATCCCCATGTGCATGCACATGGCAGTGGTTTGTATCACTAGCCATTGCTGGGAGACCTGTGTAAGTGTATTGTGGCCGTGCCGTCCCAGCTTGACAGCTGGGCTGTGGCTCATGTGCTTGCTCAGTCATGTCAGTGATGTGTATGCGAAATTGCTATGTGTTGTGTTGCTTTGACATGTGTCCACTGCCATTTTCCCTAGGCGGAGACCGAACATTGACCGCCCATACCAATTGCTGGCGGACATGGACGATACAGAGGTCATTAGGAAGTTTCGGCTGGACAGGCCAACCCTGCATCGACTGTGTGCCATGTTGGAACCCCATCTCCGTCCCCGCAGGGTGTATCCGACAGCTGTCACCCCCACGGCTAAGGTGATGGCCGCCATGCATTTCTTCGCCACTGGGTCATTCCAGCACACAGTGGGCAGTGGAGGAGGGATGTCCCAGCCCATGTTCAGCAAGGTGCTGAGGGATGTACTGGCAGCCATGATGCTGTACCGAAACAGGTACATCCGCTTCCCCAGGGCTCGTGAATTGGCGGCAGTGAAGGGTGCATTCTATGCCCTTGGCAGAATCCCACACGTCGTTGGAGCCATTGACTGCACACATGTTGGCCTTGTTCCACCACAGGCCACTGAGCACCTGTACCGCAACAGGAAGCACACGCACTCCCTGAATGTGCAAGTGGTGTGCCTTGCGGACATGGTGATCACCCACGTGTGTGCAAAGTTCCCAGGCTCGGCCCATGACGCACACATAATGCGCAACAGCATCTTGCCACGACTGATGTCCAATCTGCAACAGGATCGTGGCTGTATTGTCGGTGAGTATGTGGAGTGGTGTAGCGTGCTGGTTGTGCGATGCTGTCCCCTGTCCAGTTGGAATAGCAACGGTTCTCTGTGTCCCTCACACCCAGGTGACTCTGCGTACCCGAATGGGGCATGGCTGCTCAGTCCATTGAGGAATCCTCGCACCCCAGCAGACGATCGCTACAATGAGGCACATGGGAGGACCAGACGTGTGGTCGAGCGTACCTTTGGCCTCCTCAAGTCCAGGTTCAGGTGCCTGGACCGCACCGGGGGTGCGCTGGCGTACTCCCCACAGAAGGTGTGCCAGATAGTGGTGGCGTGCTGCATGCTGCACAATCTGGCCATTCGGAAGCAGATCCCCCTCATCGTGGATGACGGAGATCAACCAGGGCCCCAGCCCGCAGACCAGGACAGCTCGAGTGAGGAGGACAGCGGAGAGGAGGAAGCTGGTAATGTGCGGCAGCAGCTCATCGCCCACTACTTCACTTGACGGTGAGTGTCCATGTACGACGGCTGATGTGGCTGTGTCTGTGCAGGTGTGTGTGTGCTGTGTCAGGGTGGCCGTTTGTTCACTGCGTGCTGTGTGTCAACGCTCCATGGCCAGGGTAGTATGCCACTGTTGGTGGCTGTGGCATTGTGCCCTATTGCTCTGTGCGATGTGTGTACATTGCTTGTAGTTGTTGACATGTACTGTGTGATGGGTGTGTGACACACTCATTGAATGTGCTCCTGTTCTGTCTCCCACCCCTAGGTCCCTACAGGCCCTCCGGTTCCATTGCCATACCACGCATCAGGTGCCTTTCCGCCCAAGGTGGCCGTTGTATTCCGTACAAATAAAACACAGGGCACAAACAGCAGTTTGTGTAAGAGGTGCATTTATTTCAAACTGTGACATGTGATTGTGTGTAAGGTGATGACAAAAGTGGTGCGTGCAGTGACAATGAGCTGTCGGTCATGGCTGCGTGATGCTCAGGGTGTACCCACTGGTTCTATGTCCATAGTCCAACACACACATGCCATCCAGATGGCTGTGTGGAGTGGGATCGTAGTCCAAGTCAATGCAGTGGGTGGTCAAGGAAGGCTGGCTGGCTGCCTCACTTGCGTCTGGAGCGTGCGAAGTCCTCCCGGGAGATCTGTTTCCACTTCGGACGGCCCCTTCCATGTTTGCGAGGGGGGGGTGCCTGCTTGCGACATGCTGGTGGTTGAGGTGTGCTCACTGGCTGTGGACGCAGGGGAACTGGACACTGCTGCTCGACCCTGCGCCCCGGCAGGTGGTGGCGGAGGGGGAGCTGCTGTCCCTGGCTGTGACCTCACCGCCACCACCAGCTGGCCCATGAGGTCCACGAGTTGGCCCATACGGGCGTCCATGGACCTCAGCACCCCCAGCACCTCCCGCGTGTCTGAAGCAGACCTGACCCATTGTTCTTGGGCCTCTTCATAGGCCCCAAGGACTCTGGCCATTTGAGGCAGGGCATGGCTCCCAGGGGAGACTTGCGTTTCCCTGACCCTGCTCCTCCTACCAGTCCTGCTGCCACCGGCCTGCCCACTAGCCACATTGCTCACCACGGTCCTCGCTGTGGCTCCCAGGGTGGATCCAGTTGGCCGGGCCACCACCTGCGCTGGGGCTGGTGCCAGCGAAGACGTGGTGGTGGTGGCGGCGGTGGTGGTCGGTGCGGCGATGGTGGCGGTTGCGGCAATGGTAGTGGCCGCAATGACCGTGGGTGTGGCCGCAATGACCGTGGGTGTGGCCGCAACGACAGTGGCAGCAGGGGGCTGGGAATGTTCAGCAGCCCTGGATGATGGGTTGGTGGGTAGGAGGGGTCCTGGGGAGCGGCTGGGCCCTGCCACACCAGATGGGCCTGCTTGGTGGTCCGTGACCAAAGAGGAGGACAGATCCTCCACATCCGTGTGTCCTCGTTGGGGGCTTGTAGGCTGGCTGTGCTGGCTGCTGTCTCCATCCCCAGCATCCAGCAGTTCGTCACCTGTGGAGAGAATGAGATTTGGTATTGTGTTGCACCTGGCGAAGTATGTATTTGTCGTCTGACATTAACAGTTCGTGCAATCTCGTACATGGGTTTCCCGGAGGCGTGTGTGTGGCTGTGGCATTTGTAATTGTGTGTGCTTGACAATGGGACTGTGTGCTGTGCACATGTGGCATGGGACGGATTGGCCATGCCGATGGGTGTGTTGCTGTGCCCCTACTTATTGTGACTCTGGTGTATGCGGGCTCCTGGCCCATCCTGGGTCTGGTTTGTACTTTGCTTTTGGTGTTCAGATGGGACGCTTAGGAACGCATATGGCAACATGGGGGCCATGCCCCAGATTCGCATTTGGGATGGAATATGCTTTTGGGGTACATGCTGTGAGCCATGGGTGCCGAACGTGACATGTGTTGTGGCAGCATGACAGTGCATGGTTTGAGGTGTGTGCATGCTTGACATGTCCTGCATATTTGCTGTCTGTTGTGATTACTGGACATGGCATTGGACGCATCGTTATGAGTGAGTGATGGTTGTGTGCCAGCCAACGTATTGCAGTTGTCCCATCTCCTTGGTGTGCGTGCTGCCCTGTGCCATGTGCATCACTGCAGTGCTCGGGGGGTGTGGCCCATGTTGTGTGTTGTTGCTCACAGTGTGTCGTGCGCTTCACTGACTTCTGGCACATGGTTGGTCATGGGCATGTATCTTAGCGTGACTGCTGTATGTGTGGCAGCTGTGCGGATGACATGCCTTTCATGAGACTGGGGCTGACGGATGGGATGGATGGTATGTTGTATGTGCATGGTGTGTCTGTGTGTTTGATGGGTTCAGTGGTGTTCGTGTGCATTTATGTTGTTCCGCTCTGTTGCGTCTAGTGTTGTTTGTCTTACATAGGCGTAGTTGTGGGGTGTGTGGTTGACAGGCAGTAGGGGCTACATGGACAGGACTTCAATGGTGTTTCGGTTGTGTGTGATGGGTTGCACAGTGGCTGCCGTGTGGTACTATATTCAGTGTGGCTTGTGTATGCAGACGTGGCTCCTTGGGTGTTGCTGTGTTTGTGATGGGTCATGTGGGGTGTGAGTCTGTGGTTCATGTCCGTGTGCACATTGTTCACTTGTTCGTGACGGTGGGCGGTGCTGCGTGTTCGTCTGCTACGTGACATGTCCCATGTGTTGGTCGTGTTACGGTCCTCATGCCTCCAGTAATCCAGCCCTGTCCAGTTTCCCACCTGCAGGTTGTTCGTGCGTGCACTGTACTGGATGCCACATGGTTCTAAGCGGGGGTGCTCCATGTTGCAGGTCTGTGGGGGTGGGGGTGTTGTGGGTCGTGGTGGTGGCTGGACACCCACTGACACCGATTGCTGTGGACCGTGATGTCTACCTTTCGGCTGTCGTTGTGCACTGCGGTGGCTGACACGTGGCTGTGGGGTGTGGGGGATGCTCCTCCTTGCTGTGCTGTGGGACTAGGGGCCTGGTGTGTTTTGTACTTGGGCTGTCCACCCTCCCACCCACTGCACTTTGTGTTCCTGCCACTTACCTGTTACTTGTCGGTTAGTGCAGCTATGGCGGACACATGGGTGTGGTGGGTGCTCGTTGTGGCGCTTCTGGCATATTTGGGGACCTGTTGGTGGTTACGTGGCTGGCTGAGTGTACACATGTCCCCACGCATCTTACAGTTGTTCGGTTTGGGCTGTGTGTGGTGGTGTCTGTTGCATGTGTGTGTGATGTGTTGTGTATTGTGTGCTGGACATGGGGGTGTTTGTCCCTGGGAGCTGTGGCATGGTGGTAGTGCATGTGAGTACATAGCAGTGTGCTGGTATACATTAGTTTGTACTTACCAGCCTCCACTCCCCCTGCTAATCCGGCGAGGATCTCGGGATGTATGATGACTCGCACCTTCTCCTCCCACGCTTTGAAGGTCTTGTAGAGCGCGGGATTCCCTCCGCCAGTGACGGCAGCCAGCTCTCTGTTCTTGCTCTCCTTCTTCTTGACCAGGCTCTTGACGTCATTCCACCGTTTGTTTATTTCGACTCTGTTCCTGGGCAAGGTCCCGACTGCATTGACCTGGTCTACGATCCGGTTCCACATTCTCTTTCTGGTGGCTAGTGGTGTGTGCTGGACCAGGTTCCCATAGATTTGTGGGTGCACCTTGATGATCTCGTCGACCATGACCGTCAGCTCCATGGGCGTGAACTTGGGCATTCTTTGTGGTGCCATGGTGTTTGTGGTGCTGGTGCGGTGTGTGTTGTGTAATGTGCAGGGGGTTTGTGGTGCCGGTGTTTGGTGGTGGTGGTGGTGGTGGTGGTTGTGATGTGTGCGTTTCTGTGGTGTGCTGCTGTCCTTGCTGTGTCACTGTGTCCTCTCCTCTCCTCTCTAGTTTGCAATGTTGCAAGGGGTTGTGGTCTGTGGGAGTGCTGCTTTTGTACTTACCTATGTGGGTGTGTCCTCATGGTCTGTTGTTTTCAGGTGTGTTGTGTCTGGGGTTCTGGCCTTTGTAGTTTTTGTTTGTCCAGGGGGGTGTTTTCGGGATGTGTACTGTGCTTGTGTATTTGTGCGTGCCTTGCTGTGTGGACTTGTTGGCCATGTTGTGTGCGATTGTTTTTGTCAGCGGATGGTTTCTGTGCAGGGACGTGGGCGCCATGGCTTCTGCCGTGTCGATTCTCATCGGCGTTGTTTGCGCTGGCGGGCGGTATATTTGTAGTTTTCCCGCGCTCATGGCGGTGCGATCGTAATCTCACGTGCGGTGTGTCGGGCGTGAGGGCGGGCGGTTTTGTGTTGTCGTGCGTGTTTCCGTCCGTGGCGGGCGGTTTGACTCCGACTCGGACGATGGCGGGCGGTATCTTGTGTGATTTATCCGCCGATGGCGGTTTTCGGTTTGTGTCATCGTAATGGCGTGGTCGGTGTTCAGACGGTGTGTGCGGGCGGATTTTTGCCGCTTCCATGCCTGGCGGATTTTTTTACGCCGGGTATCGTAATGGGCCCCCAAGTTACATATAAGTGGTATTATAATGATAGACTCTGCAGAGCCACCATTGCCCATTGACAAATTAGTAACCTCTTCATGAAGCCTAAAGCAAACGAGGAACATTTATATTGGATTAAGTGCTCGCAGATACCTGAACATTGCAAAAGAAGTTACAAACACTTCTGAGCTCAGGCATTGCTCGTTTTAGGTTTTGACAACTCTGAAGAAAACTTTAAGCTACCTGATGTTGAACACCTATTGTAGACAGTACCATTACTTACAGCTGGCTTTGGTCAGCCAATAGGTTACCATTGGTTCTTTTTCTCATTTGCTTATCAGATAGCTTTCCTTTCTCTTCTCGTAGCTGTCCCTCCCTTGCAACATAATTTCTTAATTGTATACATCTATTTCTTACTTTCAGGGAACTAACTTTTTTCCTATCTAGTGTCAACACACAAGGGAGAGAGTGTGAAAAGACATGCACTCCCATGGAATGCTGACCATATATCTGTGGGGTGGGTGTCTGTCTGAGTTCATGGCGAATGGTGTGCTTGTGTCAGTGCAGAGTGAATACTGCGCCTAGGACATGTGTCTGGATGAAAACATGGCAGTAGTTGTGCACGTGTGGCTGAATGGTGAGACGTGTGCCTGTAAGAGTACAGGATGAGTGTGTGACCTTCCAAGAGCAGGGAAAGAGATGTGCTGTGCGACTGCAGAATATTAAATCTAGACCATCTGGCATCACCAATGCTTGTTTTTCTATTTGTGGTGGTTATTTAGGTTCACAGACCCAGTATGGGTTGTCAAACCCATACACGTTTGATGAGTCTAGTCCACAGATCTAGTAAGAGTTTCTGTTGTGTGGTTTAACAGGGCCCGAGAACAAAGGCCTCAGTTTTTAAATACACGTTTAAACTTGACATCTTTATAAATAGCAACTTAATAACAATGCTTTGCGCATACATGATAACGTACTTAGAAAGTCATGCTCTTAGCACATTTCTTCATAAGCATTTTATCATGACATTTGTACACTATGTTCAAGGCTAAGCAACACTGAGCACGTTGCCCTTGCTTTTTGTTGTCCGGTTGGAGACAAATCTGAATCGGAAAGACAAGCAATCACTTGAGCCTTGCACCTCTGGCACAGTGTGAATGGAACCAGGCTTTGATTATATAAACTGCCTCTGAACTAAGTTCCTCAGAGGAGCACTTCTATGGATTATCCTGGACACTTTGACTGTGATGCAGCCCTGCTGATTCCAATCTCTATCCTGCAAAGGATGGCAGCCTGTTCTACACCAGGCTGACTTCCTGATTCTTCATACACAGGTATGGGGTGTTGGGCTGTCCCAAAAGATCTGGCAGATAGTACTCTCACTATGCTCTTGATAGTTGAGGTAGGTTTTGGTTGGAGTATTCATATATGCATTATCATGTAATCAACCAATATTGTCATAATGGTTGAACTGTTTATCTTTTTCACCATTCTTGTAATGCTGGTAACAATGCTTTGTTTCCTCCTGCTAATAATTTCAGCTCATGTTTTTTATACAAGAATACAAATGCTTCAATAAACGTTTGAAATGCTAGTATGTCTCTTTCGTGTATCTACCTTTGGGCATGTCTAAGTAATAATGAAAGGGGAGATCTGTTTCCATCATGTCCTTGGGGAATTAGAGTGGCCATGTCCTAAGGTTGCAGACACCATCCTTTACCCTGCAAGGTTAGGGGTCCAGATGGCATTCTGTGAGCTAGCGAAGAACTAGGAAAACATAATCCTGCAGGAGATGCAGTATGGACCCGTGAGTATATGTGGGCTTGCAGACCGAGAGTTAGGGTTTTGGACTCCTGAAAGACCCAACATAGGTCCATTGTCTGGGGCTGGGATTTGCAAACCTCAGGCAATGGTTTGTGGACTTCATAGGTATGCTGGAGCCTGTAAATCCTGTGGCTAAACCAACTTTTTTTCCTTTGACTAAAGGGGGGTCGCTTTGGGTCGTCCCTGTCTGAGCAAGAGGGTGAGAGAATGTCCGTCATTTTTGTTTTTCTGGACTTGGGTACCAAGTCTCCGAGTCCACTAATGGCAGCACCCAACATATTTCTATAAGTTACGACTAGCCAATCAGAGCAGTTTTGGTGGGTGGACCTAGCTTCTATCCCCATACTCAAACTGGATGACCAGAGAGATAGAGCTTTCGTTCAATCAGGTTTTATATGTTTTTCAATACAGGTCTATAGAGAGTCTGCCAACTCAGGATTTATAACCATCCTCAGACTAATGGCTCAGATTGCTCACACTTTTTAACCCTTTCAAACCCACATGAAACATGTTTTAAATGCCAATTTCTCAAAAACTACTGAATGTATTTAGATTGAACCAAGCACAGGGTACTCCTGGAGTAAATCTCTAAGTTTATGCCCAGCATGGTGTAATTCCTTTTGGTATCTTTTCTGTGGTGGACAGCCTAGATTATAATGGCTGGAGGCCAGGACCTGCAGCAAACTCCCTCTGTAAGCGGCAAATGCGCTGGTCACCTGTTGAGGTTTTAGCGCAGGGCCTGGCAGGAGGCCAGATCTTCTGGCCAAATTCAACTGTGAGCAGCTAGGGTTGGCTGTCCACGGAATGTTAGTTGCAGGGGTTAGCAGTCTGTGGTCAGTTGGCTGGAGTCCAGGACCTGTGGTAAACACCTGGCATAGAGAGGTTGGCTGATGAGAGAGTTTTGGGCTTAGGAGCATGCACTGCAGAAATTGGCCACTCATGGAGGGTTTGGCGCAGGGGCTGGCCAGAGGCACGGTCCTACAGCACAATGCACTCTTTAGCACAATGCTAAAAGCTAGTCCTCTCTGTAGGGTCATCTCCAAACTTTTTGCCTTCACTATTTTTGCTGAATTCCTTTTTGTTGGCCTAAGTACTCTGTGCACTTTACCAGTGCTAACCAGCACTAAAGTTCTTGTGATCTCTCCTCAAAACTTGGTGGAATTGGCTTATATCCAATTGGCATATTTAATTATTAATTAAAAAGCTGCCATTTTGACCTGGCAAAATCAACCATTTGTCAGGCCCGAATGTTTCCTTTTTAGTACATATAAATCACCCCAGGGTAGGCCCTGGACAGTACAGGGGGCAGGGTGCAATGTCCTTAAAAAGTGGGACAAGTACTTTTTAGTTTGACCTCTTTTGGTAATGAAAAATTCATAAAGTCGTTTTTCACTACTGCAAGGCATACTTCTCCCGTAGGAAAGCATTGAAGTTACCTTCACATTTAATAAGCTGCAGTTTCCAATTGGAACCAGATAGACAGGTCAAGTTTGGTGTCTGAAGAATTGTAATTAAAACCCCTCTTTAATGGTAAAGTCAGATTTGTAATCACAAATCTGAAAAGGCCACTTTTAGAACGCTGGCATTTTCTTGTCCTAACCATTTGGTGCCTGCTCCTGGGTCACATGACTAGTTGTAGCTGGCAGTTGGTCTTTGTGTATTGCTGCCAGACAGTGAGACAAAAAAAAGATCAGTGTTGGCAGGATGGGACACTCTGACATTGTGAGTTAATGAGGGGAAGAAGCTGTCACCTATCACACTTGCAAATCAAAAAGGTCTTGCCAGGGCACTCACACAAAGGTCCTGTCACTAGACTATTGTGACCCCAGACAATCTGGGGCCAGGACAGGGATGAAGGGGATGTCTGATGTCCCAGGGGGTGGAAACCTCTGGAAGCATCTCCCCACTTCAAAGCCACAACTGGATATATATACTGGACCTCAGACACCAACTCTTCAGTACAGTTCTGGACCTATGGATACTCTGCCAGGAAGTAAGACTGCTGTGCTGCTGAAATGACTACCACTCTGCTGGACTGCTTCTCTGCTACGATGACCAGCTGCCTTCCTGCTTGCCTGAGAAATACTGGACCTGTGTCTGTTGAGCACAGGATTCCAAAGTGACTCCAAGGACTAGTTGGCTGGCCTCCTCACTTGAGCCTCAGGGACAGTGGGCTCCAACAACCTTGAACCCAGTACCTGGACTCTACCTGTTGTGAGTCTTGCCCCCAAGTAGTGCAACCCCAGTCCTGGACCCTTGGAAGTGGAACTAAATGTGCTGTGCCAGCCCACCTATTGTCTTTTGGACGGAATCAGCACACCGCAATGCATATCCTCACCGATCAGCATGAGAACCATCACTGTGCGAAGTATCTCCTTTCTCCTCGGCATGAGAACCATCGCTGCAAGATGTATCCCCAATGCAGTACTTCACATAGCAGCCCACAGTTTCTTGAAACAGCTGCTGCACAACTCATACCTGTTGCATACCTGATGCAGTACTTCTCATCACAAGCCTTCATCACGACATACTTGACGGTGATGCAGGACCTCAAATTGCAAGCACCACCAATGGCTTCCTTATAACCATCACTGCACAACGCATCGCTAATGCAGGACCTCGCATCGCCGCCCGCAGCTCTACAAGTCCACCTCTGAATGATGCATCCTCAATGTGGGATCTCACGACGCTCCATTACCAGGATTTAAGGAAATTTGTTCAGTGAGCCTAACTTGGTCCTTGCATCCGGCCCTCAGTCCATCCCGATCAACCTCAACTTGTGACTTCATCCTGGTCAGGCACAACCACATCGCCACAGTTGGTGCTTTATGTTTCTGGCCTGGCAGTTCGGGCTGGACTGTTCCCATGAGGCACAGGGTCAAGACTGTTTTGCATATGGCTGGGTCCAAACTGGAGTGGCAAAGTAAGCTAAAGAACAATGATGGATTTAACCCAGATCTGTGACTGGGGGGAGTGTCTAAAAGGTTTCAGCACTCCGTCCATCATCTCCTTGTGTTTGTGTTTCTAAGCACTGTTTTAACATAAGTCTTTAAAAATTGTACTTCTAATTGTCATAGAGGCTTTAGGCAGAAAAATAGTGACATTCTAAAGTCACTATTTCTAAAGTAGTTAGACAAAATTCAATTTAGCATTAAGGTGATATTGGACGTGGACCTCTCTGCACAGTCACCCCCAAACCTTTTGCCTACACGCGTATGTTTTGATTAATTTGTTTTTTGTTGGCCTTATGATTCTGTGCACTTTACCACTGCTAACCAGCACTAAAGTGCTTGTGCTCTCTCCTATAAGCATGGTAAAATTGGCTTGCACCCAATTGGCACATTCAATTTACTTATATGTCCCTAGTAAAGTAGTACTACATGTACCCAGGTTCTGCTTGCTAAATGCTACTAGTGGTATTAGCACTTACAGCATTGCCACCCATTAAGTAACTTTTTTAAACCTGTCTCAGGCCTGCCATTGCAGCCTGTGCGCAGCCTTAAAGTGCCAATTCAACTTGGCAAAATAGACCATTTGCCAAGTCTAAACCTTCTTTTTTAATACATATAAGACACCCCTGGGTATGCCCTAAATAGCCCATAAAGCACGGTGCATTGTACTTAAAAAGTTGGAAATGTTCTTCTACATTTTACATGTCTTGGTAATGACAATATCACCAATTTGATTTCACTACTGTGAGTCCTACGTCTCCCATTGTATAACATTTGGTTAACTCATTACACCCTCTTTGATGAAAGGTGTTGGCTGGCTTGAACATTAGTTTTCAAAAGCACAGAATAAAGGAAGACCAGCATGAAGGGCTGTTGGTAAATTTGCTGTCTGTGCAGTGGTGCGCGAGCAGTTACTTAAACAACTAATTTGTGCTTTTTGCCTAATCTCATTTTTACAGATGAGCTGTCTCTGGCTCACATGTCAGTGCTGCTCCTTTCACCAAATTCTCTCATAGGAGGGGAGGCCAAGTAACCCATTTCAAAGCATTTGACAGAACAAAGCATTTCATGTTACTGTAGCTTCTACAAACATTTTTTTTACTGTAGCTCCCACTGAATGCAATCTGCTTATCAACATATTGTATAACACTGATAAGGAAAGGCGGTGACATTTAGATTTTCCTCTACTCTAACTACAGGGGGTGACAGCAGATGTGCCTACAAGGGGTGGGATTTTGATTGTGTCCTTTGGGAGATGGATTGGCCTTGCTTTAGGGATGTTAGGAAAGAGAGAAAAAATCCTAGACGAGGCTTAATTCTACCGTCTTGGAAAACTGCAGAAGCCATTCTATGTTTTTTCCTGCATTAAAGCGTCCTTGAGAGAGAGCAAATGGGCAATTTTGCAGTCAAAGGTAAGTCAGGAATGTACTTAAATCTTATCTGAATTTTCTTTAGGAATTCGAAAGCTGAGAACACCTTAAGTACTGCTGCTCAATAGCAAGAACTGATAGGATAAAGAATAGAGAAGGCAACCTGCTTGGAACAATCCTGAAACATCTGCTGAAGCATGGTGGAAGGTATCTCTAGCTCTGCCCTAAGGTCCACAGGAGCTAACCTCTTGCCGACTTCACAAGGTAAAAGAAGGTGTTAGTTCTCACTGGGAGAAGCTTGCATTTTGGGGAACATCTTTCCTGAGATTGGGAACATGTAGAGATCACTAAAGACAGAGACAGGTGCATCTGCCTGGAAGACAACCAGCAGTACCAGCGGTGGCTGTACTTTTCCTATATGAACCCAAGGTCAGTCGTCTTCACCTCCCTGAAACAAAAACCCAGGGGCATATTCACAAGGGAATGGCGAAGCGTGGGGTTAAACAAACATTGGTAACGCCATTCTCCCCCATTCTGAAAATGCAGAGATGCACCGAATTCACAAGAATGAGGCGCACCCCTATGATTTCCCTAGTGCTGGCGCTACATCTAGCTGCTTGGCGCCAATGCAGGCACTTGCACCATAGTGCAGTGGTGTCTGCGTTGGGGGAAATCATTGTATATGTGCAGGAAGGTGTTCTTCCTGCACATAAACAATCCAGAATGGCGATTTGTAACACCTATGTGGCTGCATTGTGCAGCACACATAGAAGTTGCAAATCATCATTTTTTAAATGATTGTTTATGTGCAGAAAGGGATACCTTCTTGCACATGAACAATCACTCATGGTGATTTGCTGTTTCTATGTGTGCTGCACAATGCATCACACATAGAAACAGCAAACACGAGGAGAAATTAAGCATTTCTCCTCGTTTCACCATGTGAAGACCAGGTTATCCCTGGTCTTAATTTTTGATGCTGCCTCCAAATTATGTCACCCTTGTAAATAGGGAGCAGCGTCAAAATCAATGGGTGCTGCGGCAGAACGCCCACCTCAACACCCATTGCACGCCTCTTTTACGATAAGTGTAGCATGAAAGGGGGCTATCGCTTAGTAAATAAGGCAAGGGTTTATCGCCACAGGAACGTCATAAAAAGTGATGTTCCTATGGCGATAGTGGCTTGTAAATATGCCCCCCAGTTTCCTGCTTTCAGTGTTCAAGAAGCTGTGGGAACATGTGGAAAACCATGGAAGATATTACACATAACAGGAGCCAAGCATGTCTACTTTTGAATTCAAGCTTGTAAAACTAGGTGGGTCTTTCGATAACAAATCAGTGTAATACAGTAATGGCTACTATCCTTTTTAGCATTTTCTTTTGAAATTATAATTTCATGCTGACATATGACAAAGTGGACTTCTGATAAAAATAGCCAGCTGTTTAGAATGTGCTTATATGATGGCGGTCACCTTTGAACAGTTTATCTGCGAGATTTAAAGCCTTGTGAACATATGCTAGTGACTCTCAAATGCCTGAATTGGCATATGCTTTTGAACACAGTTCCAGGCAATGTTCCAGCCCACTTGTAATGAGGGCCAAATTGCCAGTAAACATAACAATGTTGTCTAGAAACATTTATCAAGATTAACACCTGTTTATACTCAAAAATGTATGAGTTGTGCAATTTGTGGGGTACAGAATTTATGCATATAACGAGCGACATCTTCATACAGGAAACCCCATGTACATTGATTTGCATCCATGAATTTGTCGGAAATGATTTGTGAAGCTCAAATCTTGTATATTTTCCTCTTAAATAGCTATGTTATATTACGAAAACATGTATTTAATAGAACGTAATTTTTTTTAAATAAGACGGATAAGGGGCTAATGTGTATTATGACTCTTTAGATAGATGTCACGAGGACGACCATGAATAAGTGAATAGAGATGCAAGAATGTAATTGTGTTATGTGAGCCATGAAGTATTATTGACTGTTTTTAAACATTTATGAAAAACCTGTAGAATATGTGTGAATCGTGAGGATTATAATTTACGGATATATAAATATTTTAGGGATTGTGATGAGCATTTTCCATACTACTGGGAATCTTAATACGTGCTACGTTAGAATTCAGCAAAACAGTGAAAATTCTGGTGAGGATAATTATTCAATTGAAGCATCTGCTGCCATTACAATAATACGGTTTTCTGGGGAAATATATGGTATATCATTTAGGAGGTTTTGAACATTTAAGAAATTTCCAGATGATATATAGGAGTTGAAAAAAATAGAGATTAATGTGAACATTCTGCATATATTAGAAAATGAGTTGGAGACACTGCGTGAAAGAAACACAATTAAGAAAAAAAGTGTAGGATTTTTCCAATTGCTATGTACAATACAAAAATCGTGATTTTTTTTTATAGTGTGCAGTATGTTTCTTTTTCTTTTTTTAGATATTGTTGCAATATCGGCCCTGAGGAAGCAAAGTGGTAATCGTGAAACACATGTTTACCTTATTTTTAATGTGATAAACAATTTTCAATAAGCGCAAATAATTTAGTATTGTGAACCCTCATTTTGTTAATACTATAATGAAAGACTAAGGGGCATATTCACAAGGACTTATCACCAAGTTATCGGCACTTTAGCGCATCAAAAATGGAGATAGATTTATCGCCCCATTCACAAGCGGGTGCAAACTGCAGACATCGCCAGTATTCCCGCGATAACTGCTGCAAAATTCCATGGGTGACACCACCAACTAAACCTAATGAGATGCAGAGTAGGCGTTCCCGTGCAAAAACACACGAAAACACCACTACACCACTTTCACAACGAACTGCCAGATCTGCGATGCGAACCAAAAACAGGTGATAAGCCGCAGTAGCAGCAGGGATTTAACACCTGCCTTTTGCTGGTGTTAAGCAGGACGACTACCTGCGGTATGAAAGGGAGCCCAGCCCAGAGCCACATCTGAAGACCCACAGATGCCATGGAGCCTATGATCATGCAGCTTGGAGACCCATGAGGGCCACAACACCCACCGCCACCACCCCCAGGCCCGCCACCACCCCCAGGACCCGCCCTGCCCCCCCGGACCACCACAGAGGCAGCGTAGACAAAGACAGCAGACCCACCATAAACACACCAGCCTCACAGACCTAACGCCAGAGGAGGTCATTGCCCACTACAGGCTCAAAAGGACAACCATCCTCCGCATCCTGACCCACATCGCCCACAGGCTGACGGTACCAACCCAGCGGACACCCAACATCCATCCGCAGACAAAGCTGCTGGCTGTGCTGCACATGTTGGCCTCTGGTACCTTCCAACCCACAACTGCCAGAGTCGGAGGAGTCTCACAGCCAGCCCTATCCAAGTTCATCACACCTGTCCTGGATGCCATCACCAGCCTGGTACCCCAGCACCTCCACTTCACCCACACTGCGCAGGAGCAGCTGGAGACCAAGCAAGGCTTCTACGCCATAGCTGGATTCCCTCACGTGTTGGGGGCAATCGACTGCACACATGTACTCCTCGCGCCCCCTGCCGACACTGCACACAACTACCGAAACAGAAAGCACACGCATTCCATCAATGTTCAGGCAATAGTGGACCACCGGGGACTCCTCAACAATGTTGTGGCCAACTACCCAGGCAGTGTGCATGATACATACATCTTCCAACAGTCCATCATCAACCAGCGCTTCCAGGATGGCACCTATGGAAATGCATTGCTCGTTGGTAAGTCACAAATGAACACACCACACACCTCCACTCCACAGTCATGCAACTCACGACACTGGCAATGGCCACGCAGCAAAACTACATGCAACATGCCACACAACATGCCAACCGACCAGACACGACAACACAACTCCATTGTGAACCTGGGCTTGCCATGTACACAACCCAGCCACAGCATGGCACCACAGCCACACAATAGCAGAATGTGAGGAGAGGCTTGGAGCAGGCATGTGTGAGAGAGGCAAGTGACTAATGAATGAGAACCTACCCAATGCCAAGTGTGGCGTGGATGTGCCGGACAGACTTCAGTGTGCAAACCACGGAAATAGCCATGTGGACATTAACTGCTGGTGCATGGAGTGTAGTGGCCAGTGGACGCTACCATGTCACCACAGGCTGTGGGGCAGAAAGCGGAAATGTCGCTCGTTATGTCCCCCCCTGTAGGCGTGGGCGTAGTGGGTTGGCCCTGCGTACGCCAGGCCTGCGTAGGGGTGTGAATAAAAACCCCGTCACACTGGGCGTGGTTCTCTTTCGGAATGGCCAACGTGTCTGCCAGGGCGGCGCCTCTCAGCCCGCCACAAGGCCAATGCCGTGAGCGGCGGGGCCTGCAACCCTGTGTGCCTGCTGCACCCCAGGCCGCTGGTTCCCAGACCCATCTTGCCTGCCCCAGCGCACCAAGGAGGCTCCGCTCACCTGCCGACACCGCCGTGTGTCAAAGAGGGCCCACCACGTGCCGGTGCAAGCTCCAAGCCCCAGTCCCGCGACCTTTGCAGCCTCCGCAGACCATCGCTGGCCTCCAAGACGCTGGCCCACAGTACTCCTTTCTCGTTGACATACCCCACCGGCGTACTCCTCGGCCCAGTTGTTGGCACATGTTGTACTGAGTCGTGAGTTTTGAATGGCAGTGACCAAAAGTCTGTGGCAGCGTCCACATCACTAAACTCCCTCCGATCAGTGAAGCCAAAGTCTGCATCGCAAGCACATGACATGTGGTGCCACTAACCCTGTTCAACGCAAGCCGGCGACAAGTGGTGCCACTAACCCTGTTCAACGCAAGCCGGCGACACGTGTTGCCACTAACCCTGTTCAACGCAAGCCGGCGACACGTGGTGCCACTGAACCTGAACTACGCAGGCCGGTGGGACCATCCAACGTAAGCTGTCAACACTTGGATGAGGGCCCCTGCTGACCGCTGCCTCAGGCCTACTCTGCGGTCCAGTAGGTCCCACATGTGGAACTGTGTCTTTAGTAATTTATGGAGGAGTTCACACCATTGGACACGCCTCATCGCAGGCGGCATCCCCTATCAGCACTGGTGCCACTAACTCTGTGCGCAATGAGTCAAGGGCACTGTCTGGTTGAACTTTGGTGGCATCTGAGTCCATGGCCTGGGGGTTGTCTGCATCATCATCTGGCTGGGACAGACTTGGTGTTCGACATGTGTCTGTTCCATTCATCTCCACCATAGTGACTGTTTCAGCGTGGTTCTGCCCTCTGCATCATGCCCTGGGGGTACACCTTCCACTGTCCACCGAGACACTCTGCGACAACCCCCTTTGACATCTACGAGAACCTGCTCTGCTCTCGTGACCCTGCCCCAGTGCACCACAAGTCAGCGTCCCGTGACGGTAGGCCCGTGCCGGACGCTGTGCATCCGGGGCCACTAACTCTGTGCAGCTCAAGTCATGGAGCCTTTATGGTTGAATGGTTGTGTCTTTTACAATGTACACTGTTGTAGTTTTTTGACTGCACCAAGCACTCCATGATGGCTGGTGTACACACACCCCACACACATCCAACACAGGTGTCACTCGACATGTGAGCCTGCTAATAAAAGTGGCCGGGCGCACATGCCCGTAGCCATTCACACCATCTAAGCAAGTGTGTCCGTGTGGTCATTATGTCAGCATGATGGGCCCGAGCCCTGCAACATCGCAGTGTGCTGTGTTCAGCAGACGATACCATGTCACCTCAGCAGTGGCTAAGACCTTGGACATGTAGCTTCGTCCGCCCCCCCCCTGCATGCACAAGCGGCGTGTGCTGGGCCGGCATACGTCAGGTCAGCGCTGGGGTGTGCTGATTTGGCAGGGGGCTCAGGGCGTGGCTCTGGTCTGGCCTTGGGCAGGAAGTGCGGTAAGCGTGTCTCTGTGATGGAGTGTTGTCGCCACCAGGGCCACAGTCATCGATGTTGCAATGTAGCATGCACCCGGAGGGCGGGGCCGCACGTACGGGGAAATGTAGGAGCGCAAGACCGCTCGGGGTCTTGGCTCATACATGCCAAGTGTTGTGTGTATCAGTCCTGCGGCTGCATGAGTCAGATGCCTAGCCTCAATCGCAGCGCGATCACAGCCAGCCATGGACTGTACACCTGTGTCCGCCCTGTCCAGACCATTGGCCTACACTCACTTGGCTGCACACCCTCAACGGCCAGCATCACGGTGTTGTTGGAATGCTGCTGGACATGCGCAGACAGGCATGACAATGGTGTGCCATAGGAGTGCATGTGATGCAACCGCGCAGTGCACACAAGTGTAAAGGCTCGGGGGAGGGAGGAGCAGCTGTGAGGCAACGTAACACACAGTGAGGCCGCTCTGGTGCCACGTGCCCGGCATATCATCCATGATTCCCTGGGTTGCAGACATCCCACCCCACCCACGACAGGCCTCTGCACATCTCCTGTATGCAAGCAGATGGTAAACTGACTGTGGGGATGAAAGGTCCTTTGTCTGGACTATCATGCGGAAGCACATCTGCAGCTCCGAGCTGGGACTTGCATGTGCCCAGCACCCTCTGACAGATACAATAGCCTTTGCTGATGACTCCCACACTACGCACTGCCCGACGTGAGACCAACGTGTACACATCCCACACACAGAAGTCCTTGGTCGTAGTTATCGTGCGTGAAATGGCCTTCACACGTACTCCCACCCCATCCCAGGCCTGCACCCGTTGCACACAGACACTGCTCATTGATCCGAGCTGTGGCATTTCATCCACAGGACTGGCGCAGGTCAGCACAGTGCTGCTTCAAGCAGAGCCACTGGCGCAATGGCAGACCATCCCGGACACATGCACAACCCCAGTCACGTGGACCGGTACCGTGCACGTCTGCTGCATGTACTGGGGGCACTGCCATTAGCAGTGCTGCGGATCAGTTACCGGCTAAGCTTCCGCCTTGCCAACGTCACCTGCGTTCAGCCTGTGTTGCATTGTCGCTCATGCATATTCGAGTGGACCATGGATGTCTGCCTCTCCAAAGTAACGGTAGCTGAACTGGATTTCGACGTGTGTGTGCACCCCCTGTTGGCCCATGACCAGGAGTGTCACCCTGATGCCCGTTTATGGCATGCCTGGATGATTGGCATGCATGCTGGCAACTGGACCTGGGAGATTGCACGACTCATCATGTGCGGTGACCACATTGAGCCGCTCCCCTATTGGGCTTTAGTGCCAATTGGGGCCAGGGGTTGGAGTCAGCACATCTGTCTGGGACAGCTGATGAGTTGCGTCGCTGACATGTTAGATATAGTTGACAACGAGCTCATATTGGAAATGTTGGCCTACACTGCTGCACTCGCGTTCATGGACGAGTGACAACGTACCTGCAGCCACAACTGAATGTGACCCATTGCACGTTTCCCGATGCCTGGTTGCATGTTGGGGATCTGGTCACATGTCCCAAGACGACAGTGGACATGGCTGCATTGGCCTGGACTCCGGATGCATGCGCGGACAACCAACGCGGGTTGGCACTCACTTGTGTGGGTGATGGACTCCCCCGGGGTGGACATGGGCGCTTTCCAACGTTCCTCATTCAGACATGCTGCTGCATTGGTCTGCATGTTGTGGCACTTCTCTTGGCCGTACTGACACGCAATTGTTGATGAAGTTTCCGCACCTTCACTTGTCTCCAACTGTGATGAGTGTTGATTTGTATGCCAATGTGTGTGTCACGGCCTATCTGGGTCCTTGCCATACAGGCATTGCTACCCCATCAGGGCTGTGGGTTTGTACTTGTGCATTATCATGTCCCTGTTTCATGCTTTGCCAGATTCGTATGGCCATTTACCGGCCACAAGCGGGTGCACTTGTGTCCTGTGTTCGGTTGTGCAAGTGTTGCTGTTTGTACCACATTGTGTTCGATGTTGGGGTGCTCTGCTTCCTTTGTGTGTGGGCTGCATTGTGTGTGAGTTGGCCCTTCAGCTCTGATTTGGCTCACCCTTCTTCCTTTCAGGCAGTGTGGTTTTCACTTCTGTGCTTGTTCAGTGGTGTGATATTGCCGACTTGTGTGACTTGTGCTCTTGGTTGGTGTTGTTACTCTTAGGCATGGTTTGTCTGCAGTTGTGCTGTGCTTAATTGTGCATGTGTGCCATTGTGCCCATCTCCCCCCGTCCCCCCAGTCCTTGGTCGTTCCTCTCCCTGTTGCTGTTGTGTCTGTTGATTTTGAGCAGTTTCCGGTCCCCGACTCCTGCCACCATCTCCGGACTGATGTGGTGGACACCATTTCCTCCATGTCATCCAGCTCATGGTGTGGTGCTGGACTCCCTCCTCCGGTGTGCATTGCTGCCTTCTGGTTGTTGGCGTGGTTCTGCTTGTTTTAGCGTTTCGCATCATTCCAGCTGTTCTGGTTGTCTTCCATTGTCCTCCTCCGCACTCCGGCTGCATTCACCTTGTTCACGATGGACTGCCATGTACAATGTTTTGTTGCCAGTGGTGCTTGTGGGGTTGTGTACTAGCTCCGACTGCCTCCATTGTGCTTCGCTGTTGTTTTCTGTTTGGTTTGTCTTTCTTTTTCCTGCTTTTGTTGTGCTTATTCCCGCCTGCCGTGTGTGTATCGTGGGCCTGGCGCTGCTTATCGCTGCTTTCTTCATCGCGAATGGGCTCATTGCACGTTTTTTTGCGTTGGGGTTTGTGTTGTATCTCCGTCTGGGTGGTTGTATCGCGGACATTGGCCGCGTTTTCGGGAAACTATCGCATGGTACCGCCGTGTTGTGAATTCCACGTTAACACAGGGTTATTTTCCCGCGATGGACTGTGATGTGTAAAGTTGCGTTAACCTTTTTTGGCGATGTTTAGCGCACGTTCTTGTGAATATACCCCCAAGTTGTACATAACTAGTGCAGGAGGATACTCATTGCCTGTTGTGGAAAAATGATAAATTGCTCCATCGTACCTAGAACTTTATTGTGTATTTAGGTACAGAGGTGTCATATTCACTGAAAAGGACGTTTAAAAAAAAAAAATTATTAAACCCTTACGTCAAAACACATTATTATTCATGGTATGCCTCTTAGAGTCACAGTGGACTTGAGTTTTAATTTATTCTCACTTTAAATAATTATTTATAGAAAGCATACAATTTCTCTGTTTTTGACAACATGCAAAGAGGACACGTGCAAAGCTGATCAAGAGTTGTGTATCATCAGTATAGCTATATCATGAGAAATCAAAGAAAGAAAAAAGTGGTATCAAAGGTCTCAAAACACATTTAGATATATTAGTGATATGGCTGAACCGTGAAATACCTTGGAATTTAATTATGCAAAAATAAATGTATGGAGGCAAAATAACTACAACATTGAAAATGGACCAACTGACTGTCACCAGGCTATTGTTAAGTCATCCATGTAATTATTGGAATTTATGATACCGATAGTTAAAGGAGGACAACAACAGTGGTCCAGATGTTGACTTAAGACATCTAAAATAGTCTTCAAAACTGTCTCCCTCCCTTTATTTGGTTAAAAAGCAGTTTGACAGAGAGGCAATAGGAGATTCAATGCTAGAAAGGTTACATCCACTACACTGCTGACTCTTCCAGTAAGTTAGACAAACATGAAATCTTTGAGATCTGCTGAAAGTGTCTTGGTTAGTCTGGATGCCTGTTCAATTATTTGTTAAGAATGAAACAAAAGGGATAACGGCCTGATGGAACGGAATCGTTGGCCAAAGACTGCATTCTAGCTGAACGCTATGCATTGCCTTTGGTGTTTTTGCAATGCATTAATTAGATATATGCAGATTAAGGCCCTTGTTTTCCGGGTGGGCTATTAATTCCAATGGTGCTGATAAAAGGAGTCACTGACCCCAATAGAATTATGTTTTTAGCAGATTTCTTTATTTTCACATGGAGGATTCAGCTTCTGAGAGCAGATGAAGTCTGTGAGAAATATATTGAAGAAAATGGAGAATTACTGTGGGTTTCGGACCTGTAGTTAAAATTTCCTCCAGTAATTCCATATTTTTAAGGGAACCCTCAGGATCCAACTTGAAATGGCTCGTATTTTCCTCACCCCCAGAATTACGTATCATTAACTTTGGAAGGGGAGAGTTTTGGGAGGGCCAATCGAGGTAATTTTCCAAGCCACTTGCTATGAGGTTCCAATTGCCAGTGAACAGTTTGTAAATCAGCAACAATTGTTACATGTTCAGTGCAGAAGTGTGACAAGTGCTTTGTGATTCATACTCACAATGTGAAACTAGACAGGGTGACCTAACACTATTTAAAGAACTTTACGGGCATTGACTTTGAAAAATTATGAAGTCTGAAAGACAAGTAATGAACAGATCAGAAAAAAGGGAAAGGAGAAAAACTTCTTTTAGAGGGCCATTTAAGCAGAGCCGGCTGAACAAAGTACCTTGATCCTGGCCGGTGTCGATCCTTGCAGTCAAGACGATGCATCAATTTTTACCACTCAATGATGGCGACATGCCGGTTCCGAAGACGAAGCGCCAAAGCTGAGATGTGTTGGTTCTGAAGCCAATGTACCCGGGTTTCTCCATGCAGTTGAGGGGATTCATTGATCTACTCACACAGCACTGGCGGCGATGCAGTGGTTCCAAAGCCTCGGTTCTGGAGGCGATGAGCTGAATCCGAGTGCGATGTGCTGGTTCTTGTTCCCACAACAGTGATGATGCATCAATTCTGCTTCAAGCAGCAGAGGATGTGCCATTTCCGCTGGAGCAAGCACCTGGATCCACTTTCAATGGAGCAGGAGGTGAGATGTTAATGTCCCTGAGTCTCAAAACAGAAGGCAAGCCTGCATGCCCTAGAAGATCACTCTGGGTTCAAGCAAGAGTCCAGTTCTTCCTCAGCAGGGGCATAGGGTAGCAGGAAGCAGGACAGCACAGCAGAAAAATCAGTTCTTCCAGACCAGCAGTCCAGGAGTGTGGCAGCTCTTGTAGCAGCAGAGAAGTTCTTCATCATGGCAGTGTTGAAGTGCACAGAGGTCCTCTCTTCCCTTCCCATCCCTGGCTCCAGACTTACTACAGGGGGAATCAACCCTTTGTGTGGGGACAGGACACTGCCCATTCAGGTGTGTCAGCTCTTCCCTCCCATCCTGCCCAGGATGAGCCATCAGGATGCAGATGGGCACTCAATCACACCTACCCTTCCTTTGTGTGTGGCTGTCTAGAGGGAATGCACAAACTACAGCTGTCACCCACCCCAGAATTGTATTGAATATTGGCTGCAGGTGCACGGAGCTTTAAGAGCAGAGAAATGCCATCTTTCTCATCCTAATGTGAAATCTAACTTTACCATCAAAGAGGATTTATCATTACCAAGGATATTAAACATGACAGAGCTACTCCCTCTCAATCAGGAATTACAGCTTAAAAGTGTAATAAATAATTCACAAACCTAACCTATGAGATGGGTAGGCCTCACAGTAGTGAAAAGTTAATTTAGGTGACTGGAAACCAGATATTTGCTTTTTTACAGAGACGTGGCTGCATATGCACTCATCTCCCTCTATAGCCATCGCCTTCCCTGCTGAATACACGGTAGCGAGATTGGACAGAGTAGGCAAGAGGGGAGGAGGTTTGGCTATAGCTACCCGCCCAACCCTGCACATAAAAAGTTTAGACACTATTCTATCTCCCTGTATGGAATTGATGGTATGCTCAATGGAGCCCACCCAAGGCATCAAGGTGATGGGTGCTGTAGTCTACCACCCCCCGGAAGAAAGCAAGAAATCCTTTTGTGCCTCATTATTGGAAATGATTGCCCCATATGCCATGCAAGCAGATCATTTTTTTATCGTAGGGGATTTTAATCACCATTTAGACACTATTTCCAACACAGACTCTGCAGATTTGTTAGCAGCGATGGAATTGCTAGACCTCTCTCCCAGAATCTGTAGTCCAACACACATAGCGGGACATACGCTTGATAACATCTTCACGAACATGCAAGATCTTATAATAGAACCCCCTCAAGCATTAAGTTGGACTGACCATCTGGCTCTGGGTTTCTCTTTCACTACCCCTAAACGGCCACCCCAGCCTCAAGGACGTAGGAGTTCCCGCAGATTATGGAGGAAAGTTACTCCAAAAGCATTTAGCGCGGTATTTTCTCCCCCATCATTTAGTGACTGCAATGACAGCAACACAGCCCTGAATAGGTTGGAGACAGCGATAACAGCAGCCTTTGACACTATTGCCCCGATTAAGGTAGTTACCGTCCGTGACAGGATCGCCCCAGCTCCATGGTACTCAGAAAGCTTGAAGGCTGAAAAAGCCGCTTGTAGAGTCAGAGAACGTAAATGGAGGAAATCAAAATCAGAGGAAGACAAGCGGGCTTATAACGTAGTACATAGGATTTACCTCAAGAATTGTAATATAGCCAGGAGAACATATCTAGCCACTCGAATTGCCGATGCTAAGTGCTCCTCTAAAGAGCTATTTAGGATGCTCAAGGAGTTTACTCCTCCCAGAGCTAACAACTCTTCCTGTCCTCCTACGCAGGGGTTGTGTGATAAGTTAGCCACGCACTTTAGACAGAAGATTGATAAAATCTATGACTCCTTTGAGCAGGAAGAGGAGATTAGGGCAGTAACACCTTCCTTGGACAATCCTTTCTCTCCCAGATTAGAGATTTTCACAGCCACCACTTCTGAGCAAGTTTTATCCCTGCTGGTAAACACTAAGTCAGGATCCCCGTTAGATGTGGCTCCCCCCCACATCATTTCAGATCTGGCACCGGTGCTGTCCAATCCAATTATGGAAATTTGCAATCTGTCATTAGATACTTCCTCCTTTCCTTTGAAATGGAAGAAGGCCTATATCAAGCCACTGCCCAAGAAAGCATCAGCGGACACCGCAGATTTACAAAATTATAGACCCATCTCGCTTCTTCCTTGCTGCTCAAAAATCATGGAAACCTTGATTAACCGACAACTTTCAGACTATCTGGAACAGCATAATCTGCTCGACCCTTCGCAGTCGGGTTTCCGTGCTTGTCACAGCACCAAGTCTGCCTTGACGGAGGTGACAGACTCGATTAGGATGCTGTTGGACGAGGGAACACCTACGATGTTAGTCCTCCTAGATCTGTCGGCAGCCTTTGACACCATCTCTCACAGAATCCTTCTGGATAAGCTTCGAGAGATTGGTGTCAGAGGAATGGCATTAGAATGGATGCATAGTTTTCTGTCCGACAGATCGCAATGTGTACAATTGGACACATTTGTGTCCCAGACTACAATTGTGGACAAGGGGGTACCACAGGGTTCCATCTTAAGTCCCACCTTGTTCAATATCTATGTGTCTTCCCTGGCCGCCATTATTAGATCTTGCGGGTTCCAAACTATCTCTTATGCGGACGACACTCAGGTGATAGTCCCCATAGAGAAGGACCCCGGGGCGACCAGAGAAAGATTTAAGATCTGTATGTTAAAAATAGCCACATGGATGAGCAAGAACTTCCTACAGCTTAACTCCAATAAAACAGAGATCTTACTGTTTGGGAAAGCTGAGGAATTATGGACTGAGGAGTGGTGGCCGGTGGAACTAGGAGAAGCTCCCATACCAAAAAAATGGGCAAAGAACTTGGGCATTGTAATCGATAACAGACTCTCTATGGCGGAGCATGTCAAGTCCCTATCAGGCAAGTGCTTTGGTTTGATGCGCATGCTTAGGAAGATCTTCCCTTGGATTCCGCTCTCTACCAGAAGGGTCCTGATACAGGCGCTTCTAGTCAGTAGACTGGATTATGGAAATTCTCTACCGGTAGGGATCAGGGAAGATTTATTGTCAAGGCTGCAAGTCGTCCAAAATACAGCGGCACGCCTGGCCTTGAACAAGCCCGCACGAACTCCATCTCTACCTCTGTTGCGAGAGTTGCACTGGCTCCCCATCAGGAAAAGAGCAGTTTTCAAACTTCTATGCCTGGTGTTTAAATCTCTCCATGGGCTAATCCCAGAATACCTAACAAAGAAACTGGAATGGTATATCCCGGTACGCCAGTTGAGATCTAGCGGCCATAAGCTTCTTTGTACACGGAGAATCAGGAAAGTTAAGATGTGTGGCCATGCCTTTTCCCATCTAGCCCCCAGTTACTGGAACAGTCTGCCAGAGGATCTTCGGGCATGTTCCAGTCTGGCTCTCTTTAAGAAACATCTTAAAACCTGGCTGTTTTAATGAGCATTTTTCCATACTAGGTTGTCTGCTACCCAGGCGCCGAGAGATCCCTTTGGGGATGATTTGTGCGCCCTACAAATAATAATAATAATAATAATAAAGAACATGCAAATCGTGAAAGTACATGTCCTACCATTTAGTTACACAGTGCCCTGTCCTACCTTTTACTTACCCTGCCCCATGGGCTACCTAGAGCCTACATTCGGGGTGAATTATATGTAATAAAAGGGGAGTTTGAGGCTTGGCAAGTGATGTTAAATATAAACTCTGCTACGCTGGTGGAGTTTGCCGAGTTTTGCCCACCCCACTCTCTGCGTGGAGTGCTGAGTTTGGCAAAAAAACTCAGACAACCTCAGGTAGCGAATGTTACCATGCCCACCCTAATACGGATAAGCAGTATATAATTTACACCAGCCAAATCTGTTTTATTTTTGTTAATCAAGTACAATTTCAGCAAAGGGTATGCTTTACCACAGCCAATCGTGAGCTGCTGTGCAACGTATAAGATGTTACAGCTGAAAGGATAGCTTCTGATTAATGTCATAATAGATGTTTTGTTACCCAATCCAAGGGCTCCACACTTTTAGTCAGCTCGTAGGATATGTTTCCACTCCTGTGATTGGTGGCTGTGGCCTGCAGCCTTGGCTCTGACTCTCTGAGTGTAAACACTGACTGTGGACGTCCATTCACTGGATGGTGAGAGAACCGTGCATAGCCTGAGGACACCTAAGGAGGTATTACTTTACTCCCTCTGCACCCTGCTTCCAACTGTTATCAACAGGAACAGGCTGGCAGATGCCTTTGCAAGACTCTGAAGGCCGGCTCTCCCTGTTTGATGATAAGTTATAAACTGAAAATAAAGAAACGTTTTTGACAATGTGTAGATAGCCACTTCAGATGTTTCCTGGCCTAAGCAGCGGTCTGGCCCTCCTGTGCTGGATAAGTGTGAAAAGAGCGGAGCCTGCGTGTCAGTGCTCCTCCCCCCTGCATTTCTCTGCACTTTAATGACATTGCCAGGCTGTGCTGTGTTATGTTCAGCTGGTTTTACTTTTATTGTTGGCTGCTCCCAGGGGGGGGAAACGTTGACACTGCTCTTGATTTCCATTAAATTGATATCCATTTCAACAATATTGCTTTCTAAACCACACCCGGGGGTCCCATCTACAGACTCATGAACACACACACACCACGTGCCCAGTCCTGAAACTGAAAGTACGTTTCTGTTCCTACAGCCATTACAGGGAAATCACTGATCTCGCAGCAGGTGAATGGGTTGGAATATTCGCAGCAGTCCTCACAGGAGACCTCCAGCTACAGCTACTGGACAACTTGAAGTTGACCCCAGGTGGCCGCAGAGGCGCAGACCCAATGTGCATCACATTCCTGGAGTAAGTGCACTGCTTACTACTTACACGCCTTTCATTTTGAAAGGTTCTGGTGTTTCTCCTCCCTGGCCTTGTGCATGACTTGCTTTTGCCAATTTCAAGCCCGTCCAGCAAGCCGAGAATTAGATTTCACAAGGTAGTTAAGAAAGTATTGAATCCCTCATATCAACATACAATGATTTATTAATGGTGTTTCATTGCGGTTCCGGTAATATGTATTGAGAAAGTTTACAGGCAGAGAAGAAGAGCGCTGTGTATTTTATTGACAGTTATGCTGAAAATGAAATGTATTACACAGCATCTCCGATTCCGAGGGTGCTGATCACTATAACTATAAGATTAGGGGCATATTAGCAAGACCCACGTTAAAATTATCGCCGTTTTAGCGGCAGGAAACTGCCGCTAAAACGGCGATAATGGGCTTGCTAATATGCGTTATGGAATTCCAATAGAAGCCCAGGTTAGATGTGCAGGACATCTAACCTGGGCTTCTATTGGAATTCTATAACGCATATTAGCAAGCCCATTATCGCCGTTTTAGCGGCAGTTTCCTGCCGCTAAAACGGCGATAATTTTAACGAGGGTCTTGCTAATATGCCCCTAGATGTTTAGCTTTTGTTGAACAATCAAGGCTTAGCCCACATTCAGGAGCTAGACCCTTATGGTAGCGATGTTCATCAGCCGGAGGAAACAAGGAAAATTGCCAATTTACAGATAGCAGCACTTATTGCTGGCTTAAAGGGAGGCCTTGACATTTATTGCAGTATCAGATTCGTTTCTTTCATGGCGTTCCCTTCTGTGCTGCTGCATATTAACGGATGAATTCACATCACAAGTTCACCACAGTTCATTAGGCTGAGGCATATCCTTTTTCACTGTAGAGCAGCTGATAGCGACTGAAGCTGCGGCGCTCGTTCTCAGACCCGTTCACTGCCTATTACGGAATAATCATGCAGGCGGATTAAGTCCCAGACTGATCATGCTTCGCGCAGTTCTTAGCTTCAGATAAGCATTTTCTGAAAGTGTCTAAAATGCTCACCAACACTTTGAGCCCTTCCACTTCAGTATCGACAGAAACCCCCTCACTACGCCGGACTTAATTGGTGGGTTGAACTCCGCAGAATCTTGCAGAGTTTTTATCTAACTTCATATAATTCCGCAAAGTGGAACTCTGTGAGTTCCGCCCACCCCTAATTTTAAATGCCAAGTTGACAATCAGTGCTGTAGGCCCACTAGTAGATTTTAATTTCCAGATCCCTGGGCACATGTAGTGCACTCTACTAGAGGCATATGGATACATTAAATATACCAATTGTGGATAAGTCAAGGAAACCATGTTTAGGGGAGAAACACATGCACTTTATCACTGGTTACCAGTGGTAAAGTAGCCAGAGTCATAATACCAACAAAAATAATACGGCAAAAATTATTGTAGGTCAGCTGGCAAAAAGTGTTGGGAAGACCACGCTCAAGCTGTCAGGTCTAACACCTACTCTCAAAACGCGCGTGGAGTTAGAATAGTAAATACACACCTCATTACGGTCAACGGCTGGCACTCATAATAGGTATGTATGGTGTGAGTGTGTGTGTGTGTGCATGCATGCGTGCATGCATGCGTGTGTTGTGTGTACGTCCATCTGTGCATGATGATTTCTCAAAGGAAACTTCCTTGTGTCATTTTCAGCAGGGCTTAAAATCTCATCCTAGAATTGTTTGTATTTAATGCCAAACTTTAAAGTACTTCACTGCACTAAACTGTCTTTAGGGATAAGGCTTCTTGCCGGATTAATAGTTCCTTACTTACCTAAGTCAATAGGTCGTTTTTTCTACTGTTGAAGGGCAACTATGTACCTCAGCTTGAATGAGTGAGTAAAAGCAAAGGTCCTTTAGTTGTATACAAAGTACTTTAACTCCCCAGAGACCAGTGCATGATAGTTATTTTGCTTCAAGACCTGTAGTTAATAAGGAACCAAGAACTTAACTGACATAACCATAAAGGTCTGAGGGGGTGACCAGCATAACAGCTGCTCAAAGTGAAGTAATTGCCTCAAAGTGCAGTGTTGAACACACTGTGTGAGATTGCCCCTGCATAGGTCATGTACCGAATATTGTTATTCCTTTGCATTGTTCATGAAATATCAACTTTTTTCCAGGATTTTTCAAACAGTCTGATTTACATGTTTCAAGCTGGCTGCAGCCAGTGGCTCTTCAAAACATATTTGTGTTGATGCAATTCCAGATATAAGCTGACTAGCAGAAATAACTGGGTGGTATACTTTCCGTACTTCCTAATTAAGCTTTGCTACTGTGCCACCTCCTTAATAGAATATTAGCTCTTCCACTGGCTACTTCACCAAGAGCACCCAACAGGCAAATTCAAGGGCACAAATATTGATTGAGATGTCTCATGTTCCTAGATCCAACATATTTGAAATGAACTCCTTTGTAACAAGCTTTTTTTTATTACTCCTTGTCTACTATATAGCACCGAATGAACAACAACGTGGACGAACCCAATGAGGGATCCAAAGTAGGAAAAAATGAATCATTGTAATTCACAGGAATGTTGGAAAACCCTTTGGTTGTTTAAAAGAACCCTCACCCACCAACCTAGTTGGTGGCATGCTTCATCATAGGGTTCCCAGCTGGGCTGCCGAGTGCAACCCAGCTGTGCTATGATGCCTGAACTACAGCGGAGCGGGATTTTTCAGTGATGATGTGATAAGGGCGAGTGCAAATTAAAAGTACCTCCAGAGTATCCAATCGTTAAGCTATATAGCACCAACAAAAACATGTTGAAGAATCTCTGAGCATTTTTCAACTATGTGCACAGTGGACAAAAACATGGAATAGATTATGTGAGAATCTAATAAACTCAATATACAGCAATAGGCCCCAGACAATATACCTTCAGTTGTAATTACAACAATCAACAATGCATTTGGAGATTGGGCAAGATTAAGAAAGTGGTTGAATATCTTGTGTAGTGTTAGAAATTGGGTCCCTAGTTGGCAGAGGTATGAACCCTTTCCAAGTAGGGACCACAATCCTAGTCAGGGTAAATCAGATACACAACCTAAATCAACCTGTGCTCGCCCTCTGGTAGCTTGGCACAGAGCTCTAAGGCTTAACTTAAGAGGCAATGTGTAAAGTATTTGTGCAACACTTTAATTACAGTAACACAGTGAAAACACCTCAAAAATACTCCAAACCAGTTTAGGAACATAAAGAATATTTTTATAAGAAAAACAAGACCAAAACGATAAAAATCCAATAAGTAGAACTTGAGATATGAATTTGTAAAGAATAAAAGCCAATAGCAATAAAGGGTTATTTGAGGTCATGCTGGACTGGGGTAAATCCAAAGTTCAGGCTGACCACGATGGGGGACTGGCCGGCTACAGGACCCACTCAGAGCCCACAGAAAAAGTACCATGGATGGAGCAAGCATTGGCGTAGATTCGATGTGTTGATTCCAATCCAGGTAGTCGGGTAAATGTGTTATGGTCGAGCCTCTCAGTCGGGTCCCATGTTGTCGTCATACCCCTATTGATGCAGACAATGCATCGTCATCGAGCATTGCCGTCAGTTCCTGTGTCAGTGTCAAACTGCTTAAGATGCAAGTGCTGCTTCATTGGCGAGCCTCGCAGTTGGGTCCCGCGTTGTCGTCGAGCTGCGCAGGGATATCCTCGAATCAGTGCCACTGCGTCGGCATCAATGGACCCTGCATCGATTCCGATCAGCACAAAGTCGTCACTGCATCAATTTTTGCAGAAAAACAGCTGCAAAACCCACTTTCAAGGCCCAGGACTGGATTGGCATCTCTTGGCAGGGCAGGACTCACAGTTGGCAAAGTCCAGCAGCTGAAGCAAAGTTGAAGGAAGTCTTTGATGGCCCTGAGACATCAAAACAGGAGGCAAGCCAGCAAGCCTTTGGAGAAACTTGGGTTTAAGGATGTAGAGAGCACGTCCAGTCCTTCTCACTTCCAGGCAAGAAGTAGCAGGCAGCGGGCCAACACAGCAAAGCAGGTAGTAATGTGGAAGTCCTTCCTACAACACTCTAGCTCTTCTCTTCCTGGCAGAATGTCTTTAGTTCCAGTAATGTTCTGAAATCATGGTGTCAGAGGTCCAGTACTTATACCCAATTTGGCCTTTGAAGGAGGGAGACTTCAAAAAGATGCTTTGAAGTGTAAAAGGCCCTACCTTTTCTGCCCTGGCCCCAGACTCCCTACAAGGGGGTATGCAACACTTTGTGTGGGGACAGGCACAGCCTTATTCAGGTGCAAGTGTCAGCTCCTCCCTCTCATCCTGCCTCAGGGTGACCATCAACATATGCAGATGACTGCTTAGTCACACCTACTCTGCCTTTATGTGTGGCTGTCTAGAGGGAATGCAGGACACCAGCTGTCACCCACCTTGGACGTATATCCCAGGGACAGGCGAAGGCACCAAATGGTTTACGTAAGAAAATGCCAACTTTCTAAAAGTGGAATTTTGAGAACTACAATCTAAAAACCAAATTCACCATAAGTTGTGTTTTAAAATTGTAAGCCCAGAGACACCACATTTGATTTTTCTATCTAGTCCAAATGGCAAACTGCACTTATAAAATGTTATAAGGCAGTCCCTATGTTAACCTATGGGAGAGATAGGCTTTCCAGTAGTGAAAAAAGAATTTAAGAGTATTTCACTACCAGGACATGTAAAACGGAAAAGTACATGTCAAGCTTTTTACATACACTGCATCCTGCCCTCAGGGTGGTCTAGGGCCTACCTTAGGGGTGACTTACATGTAATAAAAAGGAAGGTTTGAGCCTAGCATGTAGGTTAACTTGCCAAGTCGAGATGGCAGTTTAAAGCTGCACAAACAGGCTCTGCAATGGCAAGCCTGAGACATGTTTAAACGGCTACTTGATTGGGTGGCACAATCAGTGCCTCATGCCCCCTAGTAGCTTTTAATGTACTGACCCTGTGCACATGTAGTGCGCTTTGCTAAGGACTTATAAGTAAATTAAATTTGCCAATTGTGGAGAAGTCAATGTTACCATGTTAAAAGTAGAGAGCACATGCACTTTAATGCTGGTTAGCAGTAGTAAAGGGCCCAGAGTAGTAAAGTCAACAAACATTAATTCACAAAAAGGGGAGGAGGAAATCAAAAAGTTTGGGGTTGATCCTGCAGAAAGGGCCAGGTCCAACATGTAGAAAAATGGGGTTTAACCTATTTAACTTCCTGGATTTTTGCTTTTAAGACTACCTGCTTTTTGGATTTCTGCAGTGAGTGAGTCTCACTCACTATAAGCTCTATTGAAATGCATTGGGAATGCTAGCCCCCAGTGTCCACCTTTCAAAACAAGGTCCACTGCTGTGCAGCTGCGATAAGAGGCACAGGGTTGGCTGTGCAGGCTCATGAGTGTTGACTGAGTGAGTGGGACTAGTGCTCAGCGTGGTATCTGTGCATAGGTAGCCTGTCACAGTAGGAATCCTTCATGTATTGTTGTTGACCTGTGCAGGCTTTATAACATGAGTGGGCAATCATTGTGTATGTCTGTAGTGCTTTACTGAGAAGTGTGTGTGCTTCATTGTATTGTACGCTATGGAAGAAATCTACACCAAAATACAGTTTCACTCTAGTTAGGCCTAGAGACACGGGTGGGGCACCAATCTTATGGTAAACAAGGATCAAAAGTGGAGATTTAATGTTAATCTTCTCCTATCTGCACTCCTTCTAGCTCTTTAAGATTTATAATATTTCTGTGATCCTAATGAGATGTCCAGCTACGGATATTGCTGCTGGGCTATGTGAATTGCAGAGCCTTTCCCATACAAACAATTGTCATTTGCCAGTGATTATGCTTGTTCTGGATAGAAGTAGGGGTGGGGACAGAACCTGAAAGTGCCGATGACCTTTTCACAATGCACCAGTCCTGGGAAATCTCATCTGAAGTAGGCCAAATGAGGGCAGCCAGACCTCTGGAACTGATCACAGATGGGGCTTTCCTTTGAAGTTTAAGAGGGAGGGACTAGGCAGGCACGACCGTTAAGGGTTTGGAATAGGTTTTCAGGGAAGTTCTTTCAACAGACAACTACAAGATCCCATGTTGGAAAGTCACAAAATGCTGTACGGGAAGGTAGAGAAATGGGGAGAGTGATGATGGGCCACCATAGGATTGAGTAGTGGTGCCTACCTTCTGAAACTTCCTACCTGACTTAAAAACATGTACATAGCAGAGAGGAAGAGAGAGAGAAGTTGGATTTTAAGGAACCCTTAAAAAGACTGTTCCCCTGTCAGGAGGCTAGAGAAAATATTTACTTGGATAGAATGGAACTCTATGGATTTACCTCTCTAGTGAAAGAGCTGCCCCCCTCACTTATGCCCTCTAAGGAACATTAGAGGGGAGAACGTACATGGTGACCCTAAAGGAAAAGGGTACTCCTGAAATTCTGAGACTTTTGGCAAGACAGAGGTTCTAATGAAGCCTTGAGAGCTGAAGAGTGCAAGCAGTGAGGGTATTTTGCCTTCTGGGCTGTGGGGTACTGCTGGAGGTACCTTGGGCTGAGGAAAATACCAGGCACTGAACAAAGGCACAGGGTCTTCACTGGAAGGTAAGGGGCTGGAAGGCAGGCCCCGAGCTCTCCCTCATAAGACTGAGGGCACAGAAGATAACAACTCCTAGAAAGTTACAAAGTTTACACACCAGGATACCTGAAGAGGACTCTCCTGGAGTCATCATGCACCACCAGGAGCAAAACAAACCCAAAGCCATTCTAATCTGCCCAACAGGGCAGGACAAATGGAGGCAAGAAGTTTGGTTCCCCCAGGGGACCTTCCATGATCAAGCAAGCGTGCATGGCGAGCGTCCTTTAAGTTTTGAAAAGGTCCCAGGGGAAGGGCCCATGCCCTGGTGAAAACATTAGATATGTTACGTCCATCTTCATCATTTAGTAGTTTGTTCCCATGAACCCTTCATCCTGGGGACCTACACAGAGAACAGGGAGACGAGCGCCATCACACTCAAGCATTAAAATGTCCCAGTAGCTCACAGTTTCAAGTGTGACCTCGGTGCAGTGATGGTATCTGTGGCAGGTCAGAGCCGCAGGACCATTTTCAGATGTTCTCCCCCAAGTCTGTGTTCGTGGCGGCAGGTGCACCATCCATAAAGCCTCCTACCCATATTGATCTTGGCAGGGTCAAGTGTCAAATCTGTGCTCCCAACTGCACTGATTGCCAGCGGGAGCAAGATAGAAGTCGGGTCCTATGTAGGCACACAAGAGCCATGTTGTTATCTGGAAAGCGTGCTTTGAGGCTACCTTGTGGTCCCCAATGTTAAGAGTATCGGGTACTGACTGGGGATTGGCACCCAATGTGAAAATTACAAAAGGCTGAGCCAGAAAGTGCATACAAAAATGGAAAAGAAAGAAAGTATTTTGCTTTGTGGTGCCCGGCCACCCTTTGTCAAATATGCACTGAGGACAAAGGAGTGCCCCAGAATCCTCAAAGGCATATTTCAAAATCTGTATATTTTCCAGCAGTGGCTAAAGAGGGCAGTAGGCAAAGCAGGAGCCTTCCTGGGTATTGGCTGCCCACATAAAAACAGCAGTGAGACCCCCTAAAAGCCAAGAAGTCCCCACTTCAAAACCTAAAAGACACATTATCACTCCCAGGGGATTGAATTGATGACATTGAGTGAAGATTTATACATTGTCAAGCATTCTAGGCGGTGGGACCTTTAGTATTATGACTACTACCTCTGTTGCTGGGTCTGAAGGTTGTTTTTCAGCATGTGTAAAAGTAGAAAAAAGACTTACACTTACAGAATATTGAAATGCTTTATTGACAATGACAAAATTAACAGTGATTCATTGTATGCATTAATGAATTCCATTGTAATATTATTCCATCTTCAGAGGTTTTAATGTTGTTAGCATTGAGCGTTAATGACATATTTTGCTGTTTTATGATTGTGATGACATTATGACAAAACATGTAGGTCTGGCATTTGATATTTACACCCCATTATATTGTGTCTAGCCTAAGTGGGGACGGGGGTACTTTGGTTTTAGGGTTAAGGGCTTGCTGGGCTGTACACTGTTAGAGAATATCATCAAAGTTATTTACAGCTGCTAATTTGTATATATGTGTAAATTAATGTATCATACTGAATGGTGTGTGTAATAAAATACTTTTTATAAGTAAAACACTGTCTGAACAATTATTTATTGGGAGTTGATGGTTGTGTACCTAAGGACTTGGATACTAGCCCACACTACCACACCTGAGTAGCCCTTGGCCTGCTCTGCCTTGCTCCCCTGGGAAAGTCACATACTACAATGAGGTACTTTGCTCCTAGGAGACAGAATTAAGCTGACATTACTTGTGAAAGACTCATGTACTTCCCAACTAAAACCCTACTTTCTTACAAATAGAAATTGAGGCTCTGATTACAGAAGCAGGAGCAGTATGTGAGCAATCCAAGTTCTTGGAGTAAAACTTACTCCTCCATGTAACTAGTGGTGCAGAGATTGTACAGCCATATCTCTTACAGATTGTTAAGTAAACAAAACATGATATAGAAAGCAGAGAGTACAGGAGTTATATACACGTAGAGTGTCTTCATACAGTCACTAAGAGATATTATTTCACATGTCACATGCATCGACTGTGATTGCAATTTCATGCACTTCATACAGAAACCTGTGAACTTTGCCAAACTACCAAAGTGAGAGTCAGATGGTAAATTGGTTAGTCTTTGGAACAGCCTCTGCTTGTAATAGCTTGAAATGGGTGAAATCTCTGATAAACTACAATAAGCCTATAATTGCTCTACTACGCCTATTCTGTAAATGACTTTCCAACACTTACATGGTGCATTTTCCAGGATTCACTTGCACAGGGAATATATTCTTGTGGAAGTATGCTGTTGATTTTACACCAAGTTGAAGGCTGAGGTCTAGTTACTTTCATCACTATCGCAAATTGTGCTGATGACTTATCTTAGCACAATATTCAATAACAATATCTAATGTGCGAAGATGTATGTAGATCCTGAAGACTAAGGGGCACATGCATCAAGGTAGGCTTTTGCGATTCCTTAATTGCGATTATTAAGGAATCGCAATTAAGGAATCGCAAAAGCCTATGCATGTAGGAATCGCTATAAAAATAGCGATTCCTAAACATTCCTTAATTGCGACTCGCAAATTGCGACTCGCAATCAAGGAATGCCGTCCCATTCATTCCTATGGGCCTACAGGCCCATAGGAATGAATTGAGATTGCATGCGCAATTTGCGAGTACCAGTAGGTACTCGCAGATTGCTCATGCAATTTCAAGGGTGCAAGGGTGTCAAAATGACACCCTGTTGCACCCCTGAAATTGCGATGTGCACCCATGTTGTGCACACACATGCCCCAAGGGCATGTGTGTGTGTAACCTAAAACTTTAAAAAATGCATTTTAGTGCATTTTTCAAAGTTTTGCAAATTACAGACAAGTTTGATTTGTCTGTAATTTGCGGTCCCAAATAGCTGAAATCGCTATTTGAAAGTGCTTCTAGCATTGCATTTAAGGAATCGCAAATTGCGATTCCTTAATGCAATCGTCAATTTAGGAATTCGCAAATAATTGCGAATTCTTAAATTGCGCATAGGAAACACTTTCATGCATCTCCAAAGGCCAATTTGCGATCGCAAACGGCCGATTTTTACTTCACCATTCTAAGATTTTAATTTGGACTGATTTGGTTGCAGTACCATTTGTTTTCTCAGTTTCACACATAGGCCTAGATATAATTATACATGAAACCACACCACCACATTAAATATCTTGGGATAAATGAGTAATTAAACAGAGACCATCCATCTTCAAGAAGAATATCAATGTTGATTTAAATTACATTTAAATTGAAAGTAAATACTCATGCTGCTACTCAATCAAAATAACTTTAATATCAGTTGGTGATTGGTGTCAGCAGAATCCACTAAGTGTTTGATTTCACCTTGGTACCATAATGTAGAAGGGAGTGAGTCAGAAGAAAACCTCCATTTTAAGGTCCCCATTCACAGCGTTTTGTATTTCTAAGCACAACATCCACACTCAAACATCCTTTTAGAGAATTCAAGTCACATTTTGAATTCACAAATTAAGGTTTTGCCATTGAAGATTGTAATGCTTGTACAGAGGTGTGAGTGGATGTTGCGTGGGTGTTTCAAACTAAAAATCACTCACTACTTTTTATGTATCTAGACACATATCCATCTGAGTGGGTCTTCACACCCCTCTCTGTGATGCATTTGCACCATGCTGGTAATTGAGCCTTGTCAAAGATGGGAGGAAATCCCTTTCCAAAATGGGAAGAGGATTGCAGAACCCCCAAATTGGTGTAGGGTTAACGAAAGAAGATTATTTACATGGAAATAATATTTTCCTAGTCGGGACAAACGAAAAAATACACTTGCTCTGAAGAAAGTTTGCATAAGCATATATATAAATACATACATCTTTCCACTAGCAAACATGGAATTTCCCGATAATTGCAGGAGTACACCTGAAGTAGGCCTTGAAACATGCTTAACAGTAGCATGTTTCCATGGAAATACTTCTGGAAATGTTTTTGAATTCCAATAGTCATAAATGTGGAACCATGTGATGGCAGATGCAGATTTATTACTTTCTTTAATATTTTTACAATATCTAAATGAGAATAAAATTGGATCATTCAGGGAATATTCATAAACATTTAGTATAAATAGAAATCACTGTACTCTCTTTCCACATTTGCAAATAGGGAGTAGTGTAAGTGTATGAAAAAGAATACTTTTATACTTCTGCTTCCCGTACTTATAAATGCTTTTGCGAATCAGCCCTCAGGCTAACCTTTTGTAGCTCTACATCTGCTTGTTTTGTGTCAGAAAAAACTCATAATGTTTCACCAAGTGATTTTGTTAAAGGTCTATGGGGGCTATTCACAAAGGCCATTTTGGAGCATGTAAAGTAGTACTTCTTTTTAAACTTACAAATGCAATTCAGAAACCTTAGGTCTCCTCCTCAGACTCTCCTGTCTTTTCTGTATGAGATCTCTACCCCAATGGCGGAGGTCTCTGCACATGTAAGTGTAGGTTTTAGTAGTAAAGGTGGGAAGGACATTGTGAAGTTGTGGGAAAATCGAGAAAATTACTGAAAAAGGGATGGATTTGGGAGGGACATGACAAATAGAAAAATCTACAAATGACTAAAACAATTGAAATTCACAAAATATACACTTATATTTACTTTGGTAATGGTACGGACAAACAGGCTTAAATGTACTCCAGCCCAGTCTTTGAACAAGTCAAGCACCACACATATCCAAACACTAGTACTGCAACACAGTTTCACAGAAATCAGTAACAGACAGTAGGTAACATTAAGGGATGATGAATCAAAAATTATTTTAATAACATTTTAAATTAACCCTTTGAATGTGTTTTAACAAAATATATATTTTTAAACGTAATTCTTATTTTTTTAAATATATAATAGCATTTCAATAAAATATAAGATAAATGTTAGGCCTGTCATCCTTAGGATGGTCTTCCCAGGGACGTTTTGCCCTTTGCCTCCACGTTTCATTGATTCTTTTAGTTGGCCTTAGGACTCTGAGCACTTTACCCCTGCTAACCAGTGTTAAAGTGCATGTGCTTCTACCCTAAACATGTTGACATTGGTGTTTACCTGATTGGCATATTTGTTGTAGTGGTAAATCCCTTGTAAAGTGGCATACCACATACCCAGGGTTGGTACTTCAAATGCTACTAGTGGACTGCAGCACTGATTGTGCCACCTACAGAAGTAGCCTTTCAAACCTGTCTCAGGCATGCCACTGCAGTGGCTGTGTGTGCACTCTATTGCCACTTCAACCTGTCAGTTAAAACTACTTGCCATGCCTTAAACTCCCCTTTTATTACATATGTCACCCCTAAGGTAGGCGCGAGGTAGCCCTAAGGGCAGCGTATTCTGTAACTAAAGGTAGGACATGTACCTTTATGTTTTGCATGTCCTGGTAGTGACAAACAGCCTATTTAGTTTTTCACTACTGTGAGGCCTACTCCTCTCAAAGGTTGGCATTGGGAATTCCTTAAATACACTTCTAAGCTGTAATTCCTGATCAGAGAGGAGTAGCTTTTTCATGTTACATATGTTTGGAATGGTAATGACATATCCTTACTGGTGAAGTTGCATTTAACATTACTGTTTTAGAAATGCCACTTTTAGAAAGTGAACATTTCTCTGTACTTACTGCTCATTGTGCCTGACAGTCTGTCTTCAATACACATCTGGGTTGGGTGACAGCTACACTTTTTGCATTTTCTCTAGACAGCCACAGACACAGGAAGGTGAGGCCTATCTGCATTCTGAGCACTAATCTGCATTCATATTCATTCTGATTTGTCTTCCTGGGCAAGGAGGAATGAGATAGGCTGAAAGTTACACTTCAATAGGTAGTGTCCTGTCCACACACAAAGAAGTGATTTACCCCCCAGGGTTAGCCTGGCAGACAGGACTGGGTTGAAAGGTATCCTTGTGCACTTCAGAGAGATCTTTTGAAGTCACCCCCTACATCAAAGGCACTTTTGTGTATAATTTGTGGGTCTCTGACTGCTTAAAGGACTGCTTTTCTGAAAGGACTGTTTGTTTTGCTTGTTGACCTGCTGCCTGCTGCTCCCTGACTCTGCTTGAAGGACTCTGCCTCCCTCCAAGTGATCTCCAATGGCTTTCTGGTTTGCCTCCTATTGTCTGAAGTCTCAGGGACACAAAAGACGTCTTACAATTCTGCTGGTGCTTCTGGACTCTGCCTTCTTTGAGTCCTACCCGTGCCTGAGGTGCCCCTCCAAGTTCTAGGCCTCAGACGTGGGTTCTGCAGCTGCGTTCATCAAAAACTGACACATTGCATCAACTGCATGAGAAATTCTGCCGCATCGCCATTCAATGCCGACGTAGAAGCTGTTCGACAACAGTGGATTCCCAGTCTATACGTCTCAATGACAATGCTATGCGTGGCTCGACGACGACGCATTGCACTCACTTCAACAGAGATTGACGACGTGGGGCCCCATTTGCATGGCTCGATGACGATGCAGTAGGCTCTTGACATCGACAAATGTGCCATCTGTCTGGGTCCTGTAGCCAGCCTGCCGTGAAATTTGGACTTGCACTGGTCCCTCGTGACTCCAAGTAAAGTTTAGTCTACTAGTGACTTCTAAGCACTACTTTTGCATTTAATCTTTAAAAATGTATATCTTGACCTCTACTTATTGGATTTTTGTTGTTTTGGTTTTATTTTGACTAGATAAATATTCTCTATTTTTCTAAACCTGTGTGGAGTCTTTTTGTTGTGTATTCATTGTGTGTGTGCTGCACAAATACTTTACAAATGTCCTCTTTAGATAGGCCTGACTGCTCTGTGCCAAGCTACCAGAGGGTGAGCACAGGTTATATTTTAGCTAACCCTGACTAGAGTGGTGGTTCCTGCCTGGCCTGGAGGCATACTTCAGCCAACAAGAAATCCCATTTCTAACAATAAATGACAAATTATGTTATTAAAAAAATAAATTGCATATCAAATAAAACTCAAACTACATTCACAATTTTGACACATTCAACATTCAAAACACTATAAAGGGTGGGGGGAATAACTTTTAATTTAAATAAAATATATAATCCAAAGAAAGATTAAATAGTTAAATTAGGATAAAATTAAATATGTTAATTTGATATCTTGTGCCTTATTACTGTGATAGTCCTATGTGAAAATGATTTAGGGAAATGAGTTATAATACTCTATAATGAAAATAACTGATTTTTTAAATTTAGAAATAATGTTCTTAAAATGTCCTATTACTTTCCATTGGAAGATCTCTGCCCCCATGGCAGAGATCTCCACAAACAGATGGAAAGTTGCTACAAGTAACTTTATGGTTGTAAAATCAGTCCTAGGAATCCTCACCCCCTGATTTCAGGGTGTGGAGACCCGCAAGCCTAAATTTAGGTGGAACTCTCCACACTGAAATAGTGAATTCCATCCTTGATTAGATCTACACCTAAGTGTAGGTGCAGAATAACATGTGTGCAGATCTCCACATGTAAACTTACCTTTGTGAAGAGGCACCTACGTCTGCTGGCATCCATCCCTTTATGGTTAACTCAATTACAACAATAAGTACCATCTCTGTTTAACTGTATGCTTTGCATTTAATGACCATATCATAACCTTTAATCAGGACAAACACACAAAACTTCAGCCTCTCCTTTCCAAGGTGCATCCTCCTGTCCTTTTTGTAGCCAACACCCGATAACACTGTGAAGTCATAGAGTTGCATTAGTTTTCTCTCATACCTTACAATAAATGCACACAAAGTACATATTTGAATGCTACGTCTATAAAAATTGTCAGATGAGGGCAGTGTCACATGATCAAAACTCTTTGTATTAAATAATGAGGTTAAATCCCCATTGTACAGAAAACATTGTTACCTACTTTCTAAATGGATCATTACAAAGTAAGAATATTACTAATTTACTAAAGATTCAAATACAAAGAAAAATAACATATAATTTTGAAAAAGTATTGCACATCCTGCTATAACCTTTTCATTAACCTAACCCGATTTTATATTGGAGATTCAAGCCAGGCTTTGTAACAGCGCTATGAATAAGAAATGAAAACATATGTTTAGTAATAACTGACATAAAAACTAGTGCGGCACATATTTACCATGCTGTAGACTACATAGAGAATCACTCTATGAAAAGAAGGAACAAGGAATAGGAGTTGTCTTATCTTAACACCCGGTTTACTTTTGCAGTTATCTACAGTGAAGTCAACGTGATTATGGAATTGTCATTTTTTGTGTATGTTTGTCTACATCCAGTAGCGGCCCGTGGAGGGAGTTCCGTGGGGCGGTGAGGCGGGGCGGGGGAGGGGCAGGGTGGGGGGTAGTAAACACCGGAATATGGATGAACGGAGGTAAGTAAACAATTAAATAAATAAAACGAATTTCGTTGCGTGCGCTGCATCGCAAAATGCAAATTTCGTTGCGTGCGCTGCATCGCAAAATGCGATGCAGTGCACGCAACGAAATTCGTTTTATTTATTTAATTGTTTACTTACCTCCATTCGTCCATATACCGGTGTTTACTACCCCCACCCTGCCCCTCCCCCGCCCGCCTCACCGCCCCACGGAACTCCCTCCACGGGCCGCTACTGTCTACATCTTTCTTTATATGTGGTGTACTGATAGACTTGTCAGCATGAGTACCGCATAGCTTTTATATTATTTCTTCTTAGTGCATTCTGTACTCAAAAGCATCCGGCATCTCAACCAAAATAAAGTTAGTTTAAAAATGACATATCAACCCCATTTTCAATGAGCACAGGATACACTGTGCTACAAATATATATACTAATGCACTTCTACAATCAAACGAGAATCCTTCCTGTATCATCAAATCCAATGACCCTTTTTATGCAATAGAAAGCAGATTACACCACTTTATATACTTCATAATTCACTGTGCAAGTATAGCAGATCTTTTCATGGCGTGCAAATTTGAAATGTATTCTGTCTGACACTTACGTTGAAGGAATCAGTCTTGCAAAGTCCTTTAGCACCCGCGCCCTAGAGATTACAAATCTGCTTGTTAGTACTCTGGCAGTGCATGCCAGCAATTAGGCTCTGCGCTGATGTGAGAACGCATGTCAGATGGTGGACACATACTGAGACGATAAAAGTGCATTAAGATCATATCACAGTGTGACATATGCAGCTGTCGCAGAACAGTAAGTCCATGAAGAAGAAAATGGCAATGTTCGATTGTGTACTACCTTAATGTATGTCAAAAGATCAAATACGGGGTGCTGCATGATGAATATGAGTTAATTGAATCAACTGTGTCTATTTCCACAAGAGCCAGATTATTAGATAAATTGATGCCTAACATTTGTAAACTAACTAAATACACAATTTTCATTTTCAGGCTGGGAATGCTAAATAATACTGTAATGAGTCTGTTAAATAAGTGGATTGAATGATGTAAAAAATATATGTGGAATATACCACACTTAAAATGCAAATCCACAAATCATTTTTCTGACTCAAGTATTCAATTTGATAATCTTTTTTTCAAATTTTGTTTATCATTTTTTATACATACTCATTACACTATTTTTACCACATACACTGTCGGTTTTCAATTTGAAGGTTGTTTCATAATTTCCGATCGTGGACATTAACTTCTTAGTTAAATGTATGTGCTTGATCATTTGAATCCACAGTGTATATTTCATTGTTGGTTCTTTCCAAGAATTTTCTTTTTTCAAAATGTCACTTTATATCCATTTAATTAGACGAAATGATTTTCTATTAGATCCCTGTACAAAATGGTGTCTTCTGAATGACCCTCCCCAAAGGACACCAGCACATTATAAAAATACATACAGATTTGATATTTGCTTACTTTTTCCCCTCCCCACCACTAAAACTAGTTACATACCCTCTCCAATGTTTAAGGTTCATAGTTTCAGTTCAGTCTTTTAGGACCCCCGAGGTTCAATACATGAGGTTGATTCTAGAGAAGTAAGATCCTGACTCTAGAGTACTAGTGCAGCCTAAATTATTGATTAAAGACACTTATTCCAGAAATTCCTTTTTCTGATCCTTAGATGGATTCTGTTGCACTTTGGTCTTGCTCTTCGTCCCACCCCAACTACGAGGGTATAGGTATGAGTGAGGGTGTGAATTAAAGTAATGGTACTTCCTGATTATTCTGCTATACCCTGGACTTATCTCAGGTGGTCTTGGCAAGACGTAATATGCTGTTAGGGGATTGAATGGTGGGGTGTGAAATTGGGGTATTAGTCCAGTGTCCATCCTCTCGGCTGTGGTGTCCCACAGGGATCTGCCCTGAGCCCCACCTTATTTAATATTTACGTCCGCCCCCTGGCCCTGCTGGCTAAAGCCCGGAACATTGCCATGGTATCATAAGCCGATGACACCCAATTGGTGTTCACATTTTCAAACAATTCTAAGCAAGATCAGGCAAAATTCCAAGACGACCTTACGGCCCTCTCTGAATGGATGGCTGACAACTACTTGCAATTGAATTCCACCAAGTCAGAAGTGCTTCTGATGGGCCGAGATACCCATCTATGGGGCAATAAATGGTGGCCCATGGCCCTTGGAAACCCCCCAACCAAAAACCGTGGTTAAGAATCTGGGAGTTCTGGTGGTAAGCGCTCTCTCATACGAGGGGCACGCTAAGACAGTGGCGGGCACTTGCTTTGGTCTTCTACGCGGTCTGAAACCCATTCTGGGATTCTTTGACACACCCACCCAACAGATGATCATTCAATCCACTGTGCAGTCTCGACTAGATTACTGTAATGGGCTACTACTTGGTGTTAATAAAGCTGTGACCAAAAGACTTCAACAGGCACAGAACACGGCTGCCAGCATGCTCTTTGCACTACCTAAGTATTGCCATGCCTCAGACCTTCTCCGCCGGCTCCACTGGATGCCTATAGAACAGAGAGTCTACTTTAAGACGCAATGTACTGCACACAAGATCCTGCATGGCCTGGGTCTGCAAATTCTGAGCGAGCTGTGCTCGCTGTATGTTCTGGCCCGAGCCCTGCGCTCCGCGGACCTGCATCTGGCCTGTGTCCCGTGGGTGCGCAGGACAAGAGCATGGGGGCGCTCGTTCAGGGCACTGGCACCTGCCCTTTGGAACTCCATTCCTCTTGCTGCCCGTGGCACGCAAGACCATTGGGCTTTCAGGAAAATGATCAAGACGTGGCTTTTCTACAATCTTACTTCCTCCCCTGTCTGATTCTGTTAGATTTAGCGCTGGGGCGCCCCGTTGCTGGGGCAGCCATGCGCTCTATAAGTGTAGATAACATAACATATTATAACAACAATTTCTACCCTTATATGGGGTGCTGAAGGGATTGCCACTTTTGCCCAGTGAAGATTTCTACCTTGGGTAACTTTTTGGGAGCTCAATTTCCGCCAGTGGGGCAAGGCCACAGTGTGTAGATGAAGATGGTTCCACATGGCCAAATACATTCTCGCAGATGTCTCCCTGAACTGGAATTGCTGCTGTGGAAAATCTCAGAGTGGAAGAACCTGAATTATTGGCCCAGCTGTACACAATAAAAAACAAGTAGAGTATGAGGCCTTTTCCGCTTAGCTTGCAGTATTAGCTCAATGGTATATAACTTTTTCTAAACAAATATGGAGTCAGCTTATTCTACATTGCTGATACCCAGGTCAGAGCTGATATAGCTGGCCACATATCTTTCTGCTACTTTCCTTCAATTTCCACCCTGGTTATGATTAAGCTTAAGCCACATATAGAACACTGAGGAGACACAAAAAAGTAGATTTAATGTTACAATGCCCATAGACAGAAGCAACTTGAATTTTGGAGGTTTCACACTTTATTTTGTGAAAATGAACCGATGGTAAATGTTTACTATAGGAAATTAATCTTTTTGTATGTGTGTCCTATTTTTTAAAATTTATAAGTTTAACCTTTGAAAGTCAGCAGCAAAATGTGCACAGATGGCACATGCAGTCTGTAAAAAATCTGCCTTTTCTGCGTAGTTAATTCGAGTTTTTCACTGCGCAGTGTGATTCTGATATTCATTGTCAAAGTGTGTTTGCTCAGTCCCGAAAACGGTACTCTGAAAAATGGTTCAACTAATTGGTCTACTTAATTTTCCTGTAAGACTACTAATATTGTGCAAGAAAAACACCAATGACATGGAAGCTAAATATCATATGTGGGCTGCAATGTGTGTTTACACTATTCACAAATATGATAAAAACCAAACGGCTCCCAGAAGCTCCATTGTGCTTTCGCTAGGCTGACGTTTAAAAGCACTGAGGTGACACATGGGAAGAAAAAGTACCTTTGCATGTAGGAAAACCTAAAGTGTGTCTTGTAAGCCCACAGGGTGGATGCTTAGTACATAAAAAGTGTGACTCTAAATACTGCAAAGAGTGTACTTATATGGTTACAAAATATGTGCGAAATTCATGCCCTTTGCTTTGGCATAACTACGTGAAGTTTCAGCATCATTCCACAGAATTATCCAAATTGCAAATCTGCCATTGTTTGCCGTTTTTAGTATGATGTGCTAATGTCAATTTCTGACACACGGATGCATTCTGTGCAAAATAAAGTGCTAAAAATCAAACCACCACAAATAATAGTTGCTCACGTTCTGTGGTTCACATGCGTTTGTGGTAAAGTTTCACCATGAATAGAGCATAGATATGCATGTTTCCCATTAGAAGAACCCAAACCATCAGCATGCCACCATACGTCTCAGAATAACGGGAACTCATTTCCGGAGTCAGCAGGGATCCTCGCTCAGTCTGTCCCTCTTCAGCATATTCATGACCCCACAAGCAGACATCATCAAGGGTCACAATATTAACATCCTCACCTGTGCAGATGACACACAACTGTTACTGTCTCTCTGAGACCAAACACCAGGAACGAGTTCACTGAATGCAAGACTAAAGATGCCACCTAGATCAATCAATCAATCAGGGTTTGTAAGCACGGCTATTCACCCATGAGGGTCTCAAGGTGCTGTGGGGGGGGGGGGTACAGCGGATCAGACTAAGTGCTGAGTTCATCTGAAGAGCCAGGTCTTGAGGACCTTCCTGAATTGCGTCAGTGAGGGTGATTTCCTGAGGTGGATGGGCAGGGTGTCTCATGTCTTGATTGTGAGGTAGGAGAAGGACATTCCTCTGGTTCTGGTCTTGCCAATTCGCGCAACAGTAGCCAGGAAATGCTGGGTGGAGCAGAGGTGTCTTTTGGGTACATGGAATGTAAGGCAGTGATTCAGGTATGCGGGCCCTGCGTTGTGAAGGGCCTTGTATGCTTGGGTGAGGAGTTTGAAGGTTATTTTTCCATTTACTGGGAGCCAGTGGAGGTCGTGGAGGTGTTGAGTGATGTGGCTGTGATGGGGGATGTTGAGTATTAGTCTTGCTGCGTTGTTCTGGACATTCTGGAGTCATCGGAGGAGTTCTGGGTGATGTCGGCAAAGAGTGCATTGCCGTAGTCACGTCTGCTGCTGATGAGGGCATGGGTGACTGTCTTCCTGGATTTGGTGGGGATCCACCTGAAGGTCTTTTGAAGCAGGCGGAGTGTGTTTAAGCAGGCCGAGGAGACGGTGTTTATCTGACGGTCCATTGTGAGCGACGAGTTCAGTACGATGTCAAGGTTTTGTGTGTGGTTCGTGGGGGTAGGGGTTCTTCCTAGAGCAGAGGGCCACAAGGAGTCGTTCCAAGAGGAGGGGGAGGCTCCCAGGATGAAGACCTCTGTCTTGTCTGAGTTGAGCTTTAGGCAGCTGTCCTTCAACCAGGCGGCGACGGCTTTCATTCCTTTGTGGAAGTTGTTCCTGGCGACAGTGGGTTCTTTGGTGAGGGAGAGGATCGGCTCGGTGTCGTCGGCATAGGAGAAGATGTTGAGCCTGTGGTTCCTGATGATGGCTGCGAAGGGGGCCATGTAGACTTTGAAGAGGGTGAGGCTGAGGGAGGAACCCAGTGCTACTCTGCAGCTGATCTCCATCGGGTTAAAGAGGTATGGTGGGAGTCTAACCAGTTGTGTTCTGCCAGTGAGGAAAGAGCAGATTCTGTTGAGGGCTTTATCTCGGATACCAACGTTGTGGAGTCTTATGGCTAGGGTGCGGTGGGAGACGGTGACGAAGGCCGCCGAGAGGTCCAGTAGGATGAAGGCAGCGGTTTCGCCCTGGTTGAGGAGAGAGCGGATGTCATCAGTGGCAGCGAGGAGGACGCTCTATGTGCTCTAATTGCTTCCGAATCCAGATTGGGAGATGTCCATGACGTGGTTGGTTTAGATAAATTCGGCGAGATGAAGTGCAACTGCCTTAAGCTGAACACAGACAAGACCAAGGATGTGATTTTATGGGAAGGATGCCTCGTCATTGGGCTCCACCTGGTGGCCGACAGACTTCGGACCTGCACCAATTCCCAGTACACAAGTTAGAAACCTCAGATATCATTATAGATAGCAAACTGGACTTGTCAGCTCAAGTTAACACAGTTACAATGTCCTCTTTTCACACCCTGGGGATGTTCAAGAAGATCTTCTACTAGCTACCCAACAACACCAAGAAAACAGTCACCCAAGCCGCCATCAACAGCAGATTGGACTATGGGAACACCCTATAGGGAAGTATAACCAACCAACTCACAAAAAGACTCCAGGCCATTCACAATGCAGCAGCCAGATTAGTCCTCAATCTCCAATGCGAGGACCACATCATTCTTCACCTAAGGGAACTCCACTGGTGTCCGATACACAAGTGTGCACACTTCAAACACTTCACCCACATGTACAACGCACTTCACAACACAGGCACTGCCAACTCGAACCACCATGCCCTCTTCGCCGAAGAACTAACCGACCTAATAACACGTTTCTCCCTAACAGACACGAAAGACGTGTTCCTGGGTGACTTCAATATCCACTGGAACAACACAGAAGACACCACTGCCCAGAACCTCTCTAACCTGCTTGAAATAACCAACCTCAAGCAACTCTGCAGTGAACCAACACACATCAAAGGAGCAACTCTGGATGCGATCATCACCAAAATTGAACTAGTCTCTCTGAAATCGATCTCTCCCATTGACTGGTCTGACCACCACCTCATATTGTTTAATATCGACTCACCTGTCAGATCCCAACCAATACGATCTGACAAACCCAAGCACTGGATCAGGAACATCAATGAAGTCCGTATCTCCGAACTTGAATCCAAGATTCATGCCCATCTACAGTTCCAGCCTAACACTATGTCGGCCGATGACCTCACAGCTCACTTTAACTCAACAATGATGGAGGTGTTAGATCAAGTAGCGCCACTCAAACTTAAACAATTGAGATCTATCAAATCTAAATCATGGTTCAATGTGGATCTCAATACCGAAAGACGACAACTCAGACTTGCGGAAAGGACTTGGAGACAAAACCCATCGACAAGGCACCTAGCAATACTTAGGTCTGCACGGTCGGAATATAAAAAGCACTTCTTTAGAGAAAAGTCCTCATTCTTCTGCAGCCAACTAGACCAGGCCAAGAATAGACCTAGAGAACTCTTCAACATTGTCAAAAGGCAAACGAACGGCGCATCCCCTCACGAAATAAAAGCGACCAAGGATCGATGCGAAGAAATTGCTAGCTTCTTCACAGACAAAGTCACAAAAATTGAGCAATCCTTCATCCAAACCTCCAATCTTAACCTGCCCCCCTATACTCACCCTCGACCAAGCAGATCTTATTCATACCAAGGACAACCAGGTCTGCTGCCAACTGAAAAATGATGTGAATTGGTCGGACTTCGAACTCGTGTCGGAAAATGAGGTCTTCAATATAACTGCGAGCTTAAAGCCTACCTCCCACACTATGGACCCTCTCCCAGCCACAATAGTACAAAAACTCAACCACATCATTACCCCTTTCTGGACTAAAATCATCAACTCCTCTCTCACATCAGGCTGTGTCCCAGACTCCCTTCAATTAGGACAAATCACACCCATACTCAAAAAACCAGGGGCTGACCCTAACGATCTCAACAACCTCAGACCTATCTCCAACCTCCCGTTCCTTGCCAAAACATTGGAGAAGTGCGTTCTCCAACAACTTAACAAACATATTGATGATTTCAACCTCCTCGACACCTTTCAATCGGGATTCAGGAAAGGGTGTAGCACCGAAACAGCCATGTTCAATATCTCAGATGATATCCACAGAACCTTAGATGATGGTGAAACCTGTCTTCTCATCCTTATTGACCTATCTGCGGCTTTCGACACAATAAATCATCCAGCTTTACTTGAGACTTTGAAGGGCCATTCTGGCATTAATGGCATAGTACTAAAATGGTTTGCTTCCTACCTTCAGCACCGTTCACAACAAATTAAAATCAACTCCTGTCTCTCTAAGCCAACACGAGTCACACTTGGGATCCCTCAAGGCTCGACACTCAACTCTACTACAAAATCAAATCACCCAGTGACATCCGACACCTCAATGTCACACTAACCAAGATCCAATCCTGGTTTAACGCAAACCACTTAAAGTTGAACCCGGACAAAACAGAATTAATACTGTTCGCTACAAAAAGTAACCACCTTCCTATCCAAGACTGGCTCAAGAACCTGGATGCCCTAAACTGCTCTCTCGCCCTATCCGACTCGGTTAAGTCACTAGGCATTACCCTGGACAAGAACTTATCGATGAAGGACCACATCAAAAACTCTACAAAAAGTGCGCTTTACTCACTAAAACACCTGAAGAAAATTAAACCTTTCATTCCCCAGGACGATTTCAAGACTATTGTTCAATCCCTAGTCCTCTCCAAACTAGACTACGGGAACGCCATCCTAACAGGGACGCCAAAAGCTCACCTAGCCCCACTAAGGTCAGTTCTTAACATGGCAGCTCGACTCATAACTGGGGTAAAAAGGTTTGAACACATCACACCAACCCTCCACTCCCTCAACTGGCTGCCCATTGAAGGTAGATGTATCTACAAATTGGCCTGCATCACACACAAAACCCTTCACTCACATTCCCTCTACTACCTAAACTGCAAAATGGTTAAAGCTGGAAGATCCAGATCCCTGAGAAGCTCCAACTCACTTCTTCTCATCCCTCCGAAATTGAAAAGGAAAACCACTCAGTCCCGATCCTTTTCTGGTAACGTACCCAGGATATGGAACTCACTCCCGATTGACCTCAGATGCAACCCCTCCTTCCCCTGCTTCAAAAAGGACCTGAAACTCTTCTCCTCAAGAAATACTTTACCGTCCAAGTCAACGAACCTAAACTTCAATAACCTAGCTGACTCCCAGCTCACTTGTCCATCAAGGATAGGTGGTTATTGGACTGTTTCAACCTCTTGAGCTTCCTCCCTACCCTTCACTGTATGCCTAATTATAATGTGTTGCTTATATCCTCTTGCACCCTTATGTCCTGCTATGTAACGTATGCCTAATTGTAATGTTTGGCTTATATCTTTATGCATCCCTATGTCCTGCTATGTAATGCAACTTGTGTTCCCCTGTGTATGTAAAGCACTCTGATACCAGCGGGTCTAGCTAGCGCTATATAAAACTTAAAAATAAATAAATAAAATGTACAATTCCATCACCCCTCCAGGCTCTCTTCTGCCAGACTCTCACTAACAGACACAACATACATACACAAAAGCAGATCAGGATGTTGTGCTTTCTCATACATTGCTCCTAAAGCCTAGAACGACCTCCCACAACACATCAGGGCCTCATCCTCCCTTTTTGAAATCTGCAAGAAGCTGATGACCTGGCTTTAGCCCTCCCTTGGCCAGCCTCATGAACCTTCTACAGTGCAAGAATACCCTCACAGAAGATAGCGCGCAATAAAAATGCAGGTAACATAGCATAAAATAACATATCTTTCAAAATCTATTTTAATGGTGAAAATGGATTATTGTTAACTTTACTGCAAAAGAAAATTTTAAAATATCTATTTTGTGCTGTCTGAGTAAAAAATAGCTTTGAACCATTCCTTTAATTTGTCCCACATCCAGATGTCACATGCACATTGCTGGCTAAAATTAACTACCCGGTTCTCCAGAGGACAATGGGCTGGCCGCTGTGCCCAGCACGGCAGGGGTGCTGTCATCAATTAGCCACTTAATAGGGATTAGCAAACTGGGTAGGGATAGGAATATTTGACAGGGTTCTCCTACATTTTCTGGCTACGGCAGGGGGACAAACAGTTATTGCCATGACAAATGAAGGAGACCTATATCTGCCAGTGGTGGCTGGTATCTAGGGGAATGGAGGGGGGATGGCGGGTGCGCAGGAGCGCAAAGAAAATAAAAAAATAAAAATTTAACACTTTCTGAGTTCTCTGTACTGGACCTCTTCATTCTTCAGCTGCAGCCTGGCCACCAGGAAACTACCTTGACGAATCCTGGCGCTGCTCTCATGCAGCATGAGAGCAGCGCCCTGATTGGAGGGAGCTGCCTCACTCTGTGCTCCATAGCGCTCTGAAGGCCTGCTCTTGCTCTAACCAAGCTGTTTTAAGACAGCTGGGCTAGGGATGTTTAAAGTGTGCATGTGTGGCTGGCTGTCTCAAGATGGCCGGCGAAACAGACATGCGCATTTTAAACAGTGCACATACAGCCCACCCTCCTCCCTGCTTCTATCACTCAGCAGGTCCCGCCCCATCCTGACACTCTGCACAGGATGGCGATGAAAAATAAAATGGTAATGAATTTCCATTTTCATTTTCATCTCAGGGGCTTTGGGGGTAATTTAAGTGGAACAACTCTCCTTTGCTCCAATGGAGTAGCCGCCCGTGATATCTACATATAAAAATCTTTCAAAGAGACGGATTCCCTTTTGACAGGAGAAAGGGTTAGGAGTTTTGGATTTATAGCTATTGGATTTTTTTACAGCAAAGTGAAAAGGACGTGCTGCAAAAGAAGGTTTAACTAGGATATTAAGGTAGAAAGGATTTTGAAGGAAAATTCTCCAATGACTGCCCATTGCAAACAATAAGACTGGCGCCTTGCACCTCAACACCACTTCCTCAGAACAGTCCTGGACATGGGACAACAGCTAAAGAAAGATAACCCTTCTGGCAGAAAATGATTGAAATACTCCTGCTAGCACCAAGGATTTGAATGGGCTTCAAGTGGCAGGCGGCTAATTTCCTATTTGCCTCCTCTAGGGGCACAAAAAAGCAGGAGACTCTTGACTCCAAAAAGGCTCAGCTGACTATGGATGACTGGGCTCTGCTGCAGCCCTGGCTGGAGACTAAATGATGGCCAGATACATGCTCTGAGGATCTGTGGGCTGCAGGATTTACCAGGAGGAACTTACCCCGAAGTTTGAGAAAAGTAAATTAGTATTTTTTTCCAAATCTGGAGGCCTGTTTTAAGGTACTGAGGCTTGATCTCAGAGGACACGCCCTAGATGGGTCAGAGAACTAGATTGTCCCTCTTAGAGCATTTTTCCATTCTCAAAATGGATACAGTACGACCTTGAAGTAAAGGTATCCAGCCTTATAGGGCTATGCCCAGGTTCGAGCTGAGTCCCCACTGGAGGATTTGAAAAATGAAAGCTAAGTCCAAAGGTAACTCTTCGGAGCGGGCAACGCATCAAATCTGTTCCAGCTGCAATGCAACTTTGGTGGCTCCGAAATCCAGCTTTTTTCACCTCAAAGCTTTGGGCGCCAAAGTCTTCAGTGTAAGCTTGACAACGATGGGGCAGATTTACAAGTCCCTTGCGCCTGGTGCATTGTTTTGGAAACTATGGCCTCGCTATGCTATTCTCTCACACGCACTCCAAAAATATATTACATATGATTTACTTGTGATAGAACATTAAAGAATGTACAGAAAAGGTTTAAATTCTTAAAAAGGGCTTAGAGGTGCTTATACTAATTCGTATTCAAGGAATTATGGTTGTCCCATCTATACTCTGAAAATGCAAACAAATAATCAAGTTGCATGGTAATAGAAAACCAGTAAGAATTCAAAGGACTACAGTGCAGTGCAATATTTGCAAAATGTCAGAGTAATTAGCTAAATTAAAATGCATCACAATGAAGAATAAAAAGCAATATGCAGGACAACTGGTCATCCAAAAGCAGGTGCCCAATAAATTATTTTCATGTTACATTTTTTATTTGGAAATGTGCCCATGGCTTTTCATGGCTGCACCATGGCCAAACATAGTCATCCTCCCCTTGATAATGTTTTTTTACTTGCTTTAGCAATATTTTACTATTTTGGTAACCTTGCTCTATAGCTGAGAGAGCACTTCCTATAATGTGATTGGGGGCGAAGGTCACGTGGCGCCACTTCCTAGGATATCACCAAGGCAAAAAGTCATATCATAGCATGTCCTGTGATGTAATCTGGGTCAAAGGGTATGTGATGTCACTTCCGCAACCCCTGGCAGTTTGGTGAATCGACATCCATGCTGTTGAACCCCCTGAAAAGCCCTGGCAAAGCAGAGCTTTCCTGCCATAAAATAGATTTAAAATCCACACTTATTAAAGCTACACTTTTCCCGCTAAATGCAGGCACTGCCTCCTGCCTTGCCTTTTCACTTGCCTAGAGATTGACGAATTGGTTACCTAATAACTTATTTTCAGAATACTATTTTGACCACATTTTTGCCAAACCCACCCTTTACAACCAGGGAAGAAGATGCGCAGAAACGATCGGAGACAAGGGGGGATATTCTCAAGGACCGGCGATACCTATCGCAAACGCCAGTTAGCGGCAGTTTTTTTATCGCCGCCTAACCCTGAAAACTATCGCCATGTTAGTGGCGTATTAACAAGCCGTCGCTACATGGCGATAATATCAGGGCACGGCGGTGAAAACTGCAGCTAACATCAGCGCGATGGCGATAGGAAATCCGGCGTTAGCGGGCGAAATCTACCGATAGGCCCATTAGCAGCAAAAAAACTCACGTTAGTCAGCCCAACGTGAGTTTTCCTTGCCTCTAATGCAAAAAATAGCCTATCAGTCAACATCCAATAGAAAATAGGCATAAAAACCAAAAAATGCAGAATGGAGCAGCCAGGGCCATGTGCAGCACACATCAACAACCCCTGCAAGCCACCCAACATCCAGGATGACCAGGATGAGAGCCAGGATGCCTCGCTGGACCTGCGTCTGGAGCCTGGATGCCTCGCTGGACCTGCATCTGGAGCCTGGATGCCTCGCTGGACCTGCGTCTGGAGCCTGGTTGCCATGCTGGACTGGCATCTGGAGCCTGGAGTGGGATGTGGAGGAGCTGTGGAGTCGATGAGCCGTGGCGGTAGACATTGAGGCACGACGATCACCCGTACCTGGTGGTGAAGTCTGGCAGGTCGTATGGAGACACGTTGCTGACCTGTGTGAGAAGACCGCCTTGCGCACCTTGGAGCTGTTAATAGTAGAGGGGCTCCTGCGCCCCAATGTTGGGAGGTCTGCATCGCGTACTATGATCCACCACTACACCGGGGGTGCACGGAGGGGATTACCAACGGTGGGTGCCGCCTCTCTGCATCACAGGGCGGATGATGTTGGGCTGGCCGGACGCTGTAGAGGGTGAGGCCCCTGAGCTGCGCCGAACTTGTGTGGCGGAGCGCAGCAACTTCATGCCTAAGGGGGCCCTGCTGCATCAACTGCATCGGGAGGTTCACCAGTGGACTTGGCGGCGACTGCTGTACCCAGGCTTGTGAAATCACACCTGGCTGAGGCTCCTGCTGGCTGAGTCAAAGATTTGGAGAGAGTGCAGCAGATTGCGCCACAGTGTCAATGTCCAGGTAAGGAGAAGGTGGGACGCGTAGCAGAGGACGCCTGGGGGTGGAGTCGCCCAGGCCTAGAACACGTAGATGACGCACCTCCAGTGGCGGCTCATCCGCTATGGTGGAAGAGCGTTGCCGCACTGCTTTCAAGCAGTGCAGAAGAGGAACAATAATCACATGATGATAACTTACTGATGTAACCGTGCTATGTTTCCTTTGCAGGTGGGAGGGTGGGTAGGACTGCTCCAAGCACAGGGCAAGACATGGGCAGATTGGCATGCCCACTCAAGTGTGCAATTACTGTTTGGTCGGCCCACTCAGGCCGCCCAAAGCAGTCATGCGCACTTCCTTGTTCGTAATGCATGCTGCATTATTATTTATTATTATTATTTGTATTTGTTAGGCGCAAAACGAATCATCCCCACGGGGATCTCTCTGCGCCACAATATCGGAAGAGTGAAGAAGAGGCTGCTTATTAGTGATTAAACATCCAGGTTTTAAAGCGCTGCTTGAACAGCCCCAAGTTGGGACTATCACGGATGTCGTCAGGGAGCTTATTTCAGTGGAGTGGCGCAATATAAGAAAAGGAGCGACCTCCCGTTCTGATCTTGTTAATCCTCATTGGGCGCAACAGCCGCCGATTACTCGACCTCAATTGCCGACAAGGAGTATAGGGAATTAACTTTTTCCTAAGGTAAGCTGGGCCATGCCCCTGTAGAGTCTTAAATACTAGACATAAAAGTCTGAATACTGCTCGCTTCCTAATTGGCAGCCAGTGGAGTTGGCGCAAAAGAGGTTCTGAGGGCGAGCGGGATGGACGATTGAGGGCAAGCCGTGCAGCCGTATTCTGCACGACCTGGAGTCTAGAAAGAAGATCTTCCCTAATCCCTACCAATAGGGAGTTGCCATAGTCCAACCTGCTAACTAGTAATGCCTGAATTAGTGATTTTCTTGCAGAGTGGCAACCAGGGAAAGACCTTTCTGAGCATACGCATCAGGCCGAAGCAAGTGTCAGAGATGTTCTCCACGTGTTGCTCCATGGAAAGTTTGTCATCCACCATAATGCCTAGGTTTTTCACCCATTTTTTTGGAGTCGGAAGGTCGCCTAGCTCCGAAGGCCACCAGTCCGCAGACCAAAACTCCTCTGCTTTCCCAAACAACAGAATCTCCGTTTTAGCTGTGTTCAATTGTAGGAAATTAGCAGTCATCCAGGTCGCCGTCAATAACATACACTTTTTGATTCTTTCTCTGGTCGATGCAGGATCTGAATCGATGGTAATGATAAGCTGGGTATCATGCGCATACGAAACGGTGTCAAACCCACAAGATCTAATAATGGGAGCCAGAGAAGATACATAAATGTTAAATAACGTGGGGCTTAAAATGGAGCCCTGTGGTACCCCTTTGTCTACAGCCACAGTCTGAGAAGTGAACGACTCAAGTTGGACTTGTTGAGATCTATCGGCAAGGAAGCTTTCAAACCATCTGAGTGCCATTCCTCTGACACCAATCTCTCGTAATCTATCTACCAGAATTCGATGAGAGATGGTGTCGAAAGCGGCCGACAGATCCAAAAGGATCAGCATGGTCGAAGTACCCTTATCCAAGGCCAGCTTGATCGTGTCAGTGACTTCTGTTAGTGCAGACTCCGTACTGTGCGAAGCCCGGAAGGCTGACTGAGAAGAGTCAAGCTGATTATTCACTTCTAAGTACTGGATTAGCTGCTTATTGACTGCGGCTTCCATGACTTTGGAAAACAGAGGGAGAAGGGAGATCGGCCTGTAATTTTGTAGATCCAACGGAAACATGCGCCCGTTTCATTTCTGAGGGAAGGTGGCTGTGATTAAAGAATGATTAATAATTCCGCAATGGGGGCCGCTAGGGCCGCGGCCAAAGTGGTGATAATGAACGGGGGAGCCACGTCTAAAGAGGAACCAGATTTTTGATGAGCCAGAAATGTGTGGACATTGTCCACCGTAATGGCCTCAAATGTTTCTAAGACACAAGACGTGGAATCATTATACTTATATGAATCCACACTGAGTTCCATTTGTAGGTTAAAGGAGCTATAGATTTTATCAATCTTTATCTTGAAATTATTGGCCAGATCATCACAAAGTTGTTGCGTCTGAGGGATGGACGAGTTGTTCACTCTAGGATTGGTGAAGTCTTTCAACATTTTAAACAATTCTTTGGAAGAATTCTTGGCTTTATTAATTCTGGACCCCAGATGCGATCTTCTGGCGCCGTTACAGTTCCTTAGATATTGTCTAAGGGCCGTTCTGTATGCTAGTTTGTCTGCCTCCTGTTTAGATTTCTTCCATTTCCTTTCCCGCTTCCTGCAACCTGCTTTTTCTGTCTTCAGACTATCGTTGTACCAGGGTGCTGGAGCTGATTTTACCCGGGTTTTACAGATTTTACTAGGGGCGATTGTATCTTGAGCTTTAATCAGGGCACCCTCTAGTAATTCCAGTGCCACATCACTGTCCACACAATTCTGAAGCACCAGGGGTTTAAATGCCGGGATAAAAGAGGATAGGGTCATGTTCTTCCACGGTCTCTGCCGACCTAGGGCGGCTTGGGGCTTGATTGAACCCTTTGATACGTCTACCGCAAATTTTAGCGCCAAGTGGTCTGTCCAAGTCAGGACTATTGGAAGGTCCACTACTACATCCTGAGTGTTAGTAAAGATATTATCCAATGTGTGTCCCGCTATGTGATTGGAACTAAATACTTTAGGTAAAAGGCCCAGAGATTCTAGAGCTTCTATAAGCCCAATGGAGTCTGGATCGGAGGTAATATCAAAGTGATGGTTAAAATCTCGTATTAACAAAAAGTTATGGGATTGCAAAGAGAGAGGTGCCAGGGATTCCATCAGCGAGATACAAAAGTCTTTTTTATTGCCCCCTGGGGGATGGTAAACCACTGCACCGACCCAACTAGAGCCATGCTATCTGTCCAGTTTAAATGCCAACAGCTCCAAACTGGGGGAGGCAAAATAATCCAAGAGCTTAATGCTCAAAGGTAGCCGTGTCACAATAGCTAGCCCCCCCCTTCTTCCCCACTCTATCTAATTGAGAAATATTGTAGTCTTCCGGAAAGGCAATCGCCATTGAGGGGTGGCAAACTGATGCAGCCACGTTTCGGTAAGGAAGCAAATATCCGGTTTAAGGGAATCAACAAGATCCCAAATTTCTGCTGCATGTTTAGGGATAGATCGAGCGTTGAGATAAAGACCCTGCAAATTGCATGGTATCCCACTCTTTCTTCCTAGGGGCATTGTTGTTGCACCCCAAAAGGCCTGACCGGCCGGAAGGAGAGTTGAGGGCGGCTACATGAGTGGGGGCTTGAAACCCCTTGCAGCCAGAACACTGACTGAAAGGTAACTCATGACTCAGAGATAAGTACTCCCTACAGCTAGGGTATACCATACGTTTACAAATCTCCAGAAGTACAAGCTTCGAGTAGGTATGTGGGGACATATTGGACAGCCTCTGGGGCCCGGGGTGTAGCCTCTCTGGCGACTGGCGGCATCCAGGCGCGGACAGGGGCAGACGGGCTTGCCTTAGGCGCACCCGTTGCGCGCGTCCGCTGCGCGTCCCTAAAATGGCAAGTTTTATGTGCGCGGTCCGAGAATGAGGGTACAACAACTAGAGCGTCAAACGGGCCAAACAGCCCCCAACAGGGCTGCCTCTCTCCACGCAAACGGTCTATTAACGAGACCGCGGTGGACCGGAGAGAAGCCTCAACCACACACAGCAGCCCCAAGGTAAGAAATAAAAAAACAATGCCGCCCCTTATTGCCCCTCTATACAGTTAAGAACACCAAAATAAGCACAGATTCATTAAAACAAACTGAAAAGAAAATAGAGTTTCAATTTCTGATTAAAATCAATAAAAGATGAAGTACAGCCGTTTTAGTCACCTCCGATATTACAGCCTGCATGGAGAACATGCCCACCCCTCCAGCCCCTGGCTGCATGCCTATTACCCGTTGCCAATTACCAATCCCACCGCCGCATCGCAGCGTTGTGATTGGCTCAGGGGAGGGAGCCTGGCTGCCTACTTCATGTTCCTGGAAGCAGACGCAGGAGAGCAGGAGCAATGAAGACATGAGACCCGGCTTCGAGGTAAGACTTCCCTAATTAAAATATTTACAACACCCGCTCACACGCACACCCCCGGGTCCACACCCCATCCAGTGTTCGTTTACCACCTCCCAGCTGTCCAGACCCCCCGCACTTCTCAATGGCATCCGCTGTGTGCCCATGCGCAGCGGGCGTACCACTCGTGTGCCAAAGGTACATACATAGTTACGATGCATGCCATTACATGGCATTCCATTCCAATGCATACTAATACTAGGCATATTGCAACAGTAGGGAAGGTGTTGCATAGCGGAGACGTGAAATTTACTATTTCCACTTCTGTGAGTGCACCCAAAAGCTAACCTTTGTACCCCAAACAGACCATGAACCCTAAAATTCCTTTTTGAGCCCCAAAAACACACCCCAATTTCCATATATCACCCCAAAACACACCCCAATTTTCATATTTTACCCCAAAACACACCTCAATTTCCATATTTTACCCCAAAACATACCCCAATATTCATATTTTACCCCAAAACACACCCCAATTTCCTGATCAGACATCCGAAACCCATACCCACCCGAAGAACTTTTAATTACTCCATTACTGTCCTCACAATGCGTTGTAATCAAATGCGATGTAAAGGCACCTGCGTTGTCGGAGTTGCGTTGTTAACGATGTACTGCCTGCATTGTAATGGTCGTCTCCTGTGCCAAAGGCAACCCATAGGCTACGCCGTTTGCATCCGTCTACCCCTGGACCGCGCTGAGCATCAAGGAGCCTTCCTCTTGGACACTCCACCACTACGACGCCAGCACCCTCCTCGCCATCAACCCTGGACGCCAGCTCGCCCACCAGGACCTACCTCTGCTCCAGACCGGACGTCGCTATTGCCATCACTGACGGCTGCAGTATCACCCGCAAGGAGCACCCCGAACGTCAAGGAGGAGGCATTGCCATCACCTACAGAAGCACACTCCAACTGCCCACACACTCTAATGACCCAAGGGTGACCATGGACCACCTCAACTCCCAGATCCGGACCAAGCCCAAGTACATCCTCTGCGGCACCCTCATGTGCAGGCCCCCCGGGCCATGGCCCCCCATTCTCCAATACCATTGTACACCTCATAGCACCCCAGGGTCTCCCATCCACCGACGACATCCTACTTGGTGAACTCAAGTTCCACCTGGACAACCCCAGTGACCAGAACACTACCCCCTCCTGGGGAAGGTCCCCTACATCAGACGTAAGCAGCAAGTCACCTCAACAAGCCACACAGCAGGACACACGGTCGAGCACGTCACCTCCGCCAGCGGTAACTTCAACTACAGCCACAACACCGGACTATCCTGGACCGACCATCATTGGTAACATCACGTTTTCACCTTGTCCACCGGACGCCACCGCCATCATCGCACCCCCTCCCAGCTGGATCAAGGCCACCGAAGAACTCCCTCCGCACCAACACTCCACCAATGCTACCAAACGATGACACCGCAGCGCGCAACCACCACCGATGGTTCTCCAACAGCGCTGACATTCGGGCACCCCTCATGAACGGCACTGCGTCAGTGCCTTCCGCCTGCCTGATGGCAGGCGTGAGGGTGACGCAGTGCCACAGGGATAGGCTGGCCTCATGCATTGCTGGAGTTGCGTCATGGTTGTGACACGACTGCAGCAATGCGTGACTTTAGCGCAGACAGATACGTCAGGATTCCTGACATATCTGTCATTACTTGCGTCATGGAGCGCTGTCCAGTGAATACAGCACATCCATGCTGTCGCAAGAAGGGCGTAGTGAGAAGTGTAGCAACGCTGTCTTGTCGCAGAGCTGCAACACTTTTCATGACTGGGGCACAGGAATGTGCACTATCTTATTGATGGTGCGCATTCCTGCACTGTAGTTTTGTCGCAGGGCAGCGCTGCAACATTGGTTGCAGCGCTGTCCAGCTCCAAATCCTGCTGAGATGAGGCCCCTAGTGTTATCCCCATTTTTAAGACCAGCTATTTTCTGGACTTAAGTAACTGGCTCTAACTGCAGTTAGAGACAGTTTTTTTGGTCTTCAGGACATCAAGGATCCCCTTGTGAATATGGAGTAGTGGGGTTTGCGGGCGTTTTTGCACGGGAACGCCTCTTCGGCATATAATTATCGCTAACAGAAGTAGCGATCTTTGCAACAGACGTTTTCGCCTAAAAACTGTCGCTAACGGTTGTTAGCGACAGCTTGGTAATAGAGCGATAAAATTATCGCCTCATTAGCGGCTGAAAAGTGCCGCTAACGCGGCGATAACTCCTTGTGAATATGCTCCAAGGTTTTTTGTCTAAATCTCTAAAGTGCTGCTTCATTCCGACAAGCAATGTGCCTGTTCATGTGAATCCGGTAGTCTTCCTTAATAGTTAATCACGGGTGCAAGCAAGTTATTGTGCTTTTCCTTTCACAACCCAGCTGTTAGAATAATGTATGGAACACTGATAAACAATACATCATTGCTGCCAACCCCTATTTATCACAGTGGACTTAAAAATTCCTGGTCGTGTTAATTATTTATATGCGGCAGCCAGGAGCATTTATTTAAAGTGAAAGATGAATTTGGAAGTTGTTTTCAAATCATAAGGTATAGTTAGTAGCTGCCACGCAAAACTCGCTTTTGAAGACAACCCTTCAGCAGCAGTAAGTCTGGCCGAGAGGGCGTTTCAAAGATGTGTTTTATGGCTTTATATTGTTAATAATCCACCTCTTCATTAGGTCGCAAGCAAACTCTGCCTTGACGTTAGATGTTTACGGTTGTAATAAGTAATCTAACCTTTCCACGGCACCATTTCTCCTTCGTATTAATTTTAATCAGAATTTGTGACAAGGTTTGTGGAGTCGATCTTGCAGAGTACAATGCGCTGCATTTGCATTTATACTACTGATGAGAATCCTGCCAGGGCCAAGGTGACAGGACATCAGAATTCTCTGTATAGAACACAGGAATGACATGATTTTAATTAAAATTGACTGTGTTTTTATCTATCTGACATTCTAAGCCCTAGTGGGTATGGGCTGTGAATAATAAAAACCAGCGTTAGCCAGGCATTCCACGCGGTGTCAGGTTAAAGTTTAAGCAATTTGTGCAAAAAAATACAATCTCATATTGCATAATCAGGTTCATGAATACATGTTTACAATCACCAGCAAATCCACTCCTTCGGAATCTGCAACCTTAGATGTCAAGTACCATGGAATAGGTTCGGTATGATGTTCATTTTTAATTTGCATATTTGCATATAAGTCCTCACTAAATTCCACAGTTGGTTTTGGGGAAGAAAATGTTATGTTGCTGTATTTTTTGCGTTTGTTTCTGAGTCTTTCAATGAACAGGATATGGCCAGTGTGCGTAACATTAAAAACGTAAACGCATTTAGGGTAACATGAAGAGAAAGCAATGAAGGTTTTACTGAATTGAGAGATGCCCACAATTAAAGAGCATAGTTATGTGCATAATGGGTGTAAACATGTAGGTCTCATTTCAGGTGCCCAGTAGATCGAGCAAGCCCAGTATCTCAGCAGAGACTCTGGCTCCTGCCACTCTCACAGAGGATGACCCACCGCATTTGGGGATCCCAGCTTGCCTGCCCGGCATCTCTATGCCTTCAATACATCTGCTTGTGTGACGAAGAAGGCGCCATGTTTCAGAGGCTGCTTGCCTTTCACAAAAAAAATACTGCCCAGATGCACAGGAAGTGTTCTCCCTTTGCATTGGTGGCTTTTTTTCTGACAGGGCAACCACGACTTTTTGTCAGAGAGAAATATAAATAGTATAAAAAAAGGTTTAAGGAGAGTGGAAGAATTTGTGCTTTAAAAAAATATATTTATGTTCACATGTGCAGTTACATAATGCCTAACTATGAATGAACATTTAATCATTCCAACAGAAAGAAAGAAAAATAGGTGAAACAAAATTTAACTACAGATGTTTCCGTAGAAAATACATTTTGGTAAGGTGAGTTCTATTACATAGTGTTAATGCGCCACACCGTCCGTCCAGCAATCCCTTTTCCTCTCTTTCCCTGTGCACTTCCCTTCATTCATGTGTCTGTGTGTGTTCTCTGAGATGGTATATGTCTGCATCCATATTGTCTTTGTTTTATGTGTCTCTGTGGACATGGTAGCATTTTAGTCAGTTGGTCTGCATGTGTGGTTGCCTGCTTGTCTGTTGTGTAATGTTCTGGTATGCCTATACATTTGTTGGTCTATGTTGGTCTATGTTGGTCTATGTATGGTATAGGTGCGTGATGGCCTATGTGCATGGACCCATGAATGCTTTCCATTTAGTGTGTTGCCTGTTTGTTAGGGTGCCTTTGTGTACTGTCTTGACTGCTTGTAAAATATTGTGTGTGTCCACATGCTGTGAGCTGGTTTTCCATTTGTTCTCTGGGATTGGTTGGATACGTCTACATCTGTTTCATTGTGGCAGAGGTGCCTGCTTTGATTTTTTTCCTCTGGGTATGTCTGTTGGTCTGTGTTCACGGGATCAAGTATGTCTGTTTGAGTATGAGTTAGGTTGCCTCATTCCTTTTCTCCTGTATGCATAAATGCCCATTTTTGTTTTCTTCATAAATAGATGCTTGTGTTTCTTTATGTCTGTGTGCATTGGTGCCTGCATCTCGGCTGAACTGGGTACGAGAATGTCTATATAAATGCTGGTTAGACTCCATGGGGACTTATGTCTGTCGGTCTGCAAGCTTAAAGAAGTTGAAATGTGTCACTCTAAAGCTGATGGATCTTTACTAGCTCTTCCTCAAAGCCCATATCAACTTTAGGATAAACAGCATCACATTCACGTCCACCAGAACTATCCGCCTCAATGTGACGGCTTCACATCAGAAGACAGGGCAATACCACACTGCAAACTAAAGCAGCAAAAAAGAAAAAAAACACGGATGAGATATTCCCTTTCTATATATATTTAAAGGATTTGAAACAGCATCCCCATCAAAATCATTATCACCTCAAATCTTCTGCAATTCAAAAAGGAGTTCAAGATCCATCTCTTTGGGGAATGGTACATCTCAGCATGATGTGTTTCTGCACTCATAAACATCCTGCTTACACTCCGTATTGCTTGAGCTATGCTCTCCAGTTGTGTTTGCACTCTACATATATCTTTACGTAGGTGTGCGGTTGGAAACACATGGAACCCTTAATGTGTGAGCATGAACACCTTTAGGTGTATTATCTGCAGATGTCTGATTGAATATCAATGACAAAAATATTGTGTGGACAAAATATTGTGTCAAAAATATTGAGAAGGTAAGTATAGAGTTGCTATTCTTAACTCCACATCTACGACCTTGAAGATATATATATTGTCAAGGTACATATATGTGGAGTTGAGTATAGTAAAACTTTGCTTTCCCATAGAAACTTACCTATGGTATATTTTTGTCCTCAATATTCTTGACACGATATTTTGTCCACATGATATTTTTTTCTTAATATTTTGTCAAAACACCATTATGTACTGGTGCATTCCTCTGTTAGCCCAGCCTTCTGCTCTGTTACCCTATCATTCTGTCTGTTTGTCGATGTCCAGTGTCTTTCTTTTATTCCATGTGCTTGCCTATGTATGTGATACTTCTGAATATTTTTGTCTGTATGTGTGTTGTGATTGACTATTGCTTCTCAGCGTATGTAAACCACTTTATTGTCTGTGTGCCGATGTGTCTGGTTGATTTGGGCCACTCTATATCAGGTGTTCAATGTGCATGAAATTCAGCATGTCTGTTGGTCAATGTACATAGTACGTAACGGTCTATTGGGTTGTAAGTATGTATGCTGGTATATTTACTAGTATGGGTGCATGGATATTTGTTCATGTGTTAGTATGTGTGAGTGGAATCTTGTTTGTGCGTTGGTCTTCATGCATGTGAGTATGTTTTTGAGATTTGAATTAACTGTGAATGAGTGCATGTATGATGCGTCTCTCTGTGTACACTCACTGGACTACAAAGCCAAATCTTTTGATTATGTCATCACTTATTTTTGGGAGAGGAAAGCCTCTTCTGGGATATTTATATTTATTGAGGATTAAAATATTTACAGTGTTTTAAAAGAAAATCCTCCTTATTACCAGCAAGGTGTTGCAAGGGGCTGAACAGGGCATTAAGAAATTAGTTGGATATACTACATACAATTACTTGTTATCATACGAACTGTAATCATTGTACAGTTTAGGATTATTTTCCAACACTTTAATCTAGATTTAGAATAAAGAACATTTGTATAACTGTGGCACATCTGTCAAGAAACGTATTTTCACAAATGAAAACAAAGATATCATGACGCTGACAGAGCTGGGTGGTAAGATATATATAACATTGGTACTAAGACTGGGTGTGCTGCTTATGTGTGTTTGTGTCATGGGCGTAGCTTCAGGTGGTTATTTGCGGTGTTTCACCAGCCTAATAAATGTATTTTCTGCTGAATAGTTGGGTGCAGGAGCTTTCAGTAGGGTATAGTGAGGTGTCTGTCGGATTTCAACAGGGCTTTTTACCTTCAAACATTCAAAAACACACACATTCTTTTCCCTCTCTGTTTTGAAAGCCTTCAACAATGTTGGTTATTTGTCAACATAATGCATTTTCTCTCACTTGGTACCCCTAACAATCCGGATTCGTCTACCTTTCCATTGTCCCTTTTGCCCCTCTCATGCACCCTGCTTGTCGTATAATGTAGTTTGACATTTTATGCCACCGCCATTGTTGGAAAATCTGAAGCTCACAACCCCCAATCTTCCTGACCAAGCTACGCCTCTGGTTTGTGTGTGTGTTAAAGAAAGGTGGAGAAAGAAAGCGAGGAAAAAAGAGTCAAGAGGAAGAGCTACTGTTAGAAAAGGGTCTAACAAAACGTTCCAGAAGATTACAAATACAGAACCATAACATTCAAAAAAAGCATCAGTTTATCTTCGATTACATGTACCTAACGCACATGAGTTCTTCCCTCACTCTCTGGCATATGGATCATGCCCAGCAGCCTGCACAGGCGGGAGTGGTTTCCACCTTGGCCAAATAATTTTTCAAGGACCAAAGGAATACTGTACATTCTGCAGTCCCCTTTGAGAAGAGGGTAGCAGTATTGATCAATGCAGTATTAAGAAGAGAGCTTGTCTGGCAGACAAAGAAGACTGTTGTAAAAGAGGACACTAAGGCAAGGCTGAGACAGTTGAGGGCTAGAGAGAAATGGAGAAATGTCTGCTACCAGTGGCAGGATTCGGTGGTAATGAAGCCATGGAGGTACTTTGCTAAGCAGTGAAGTGTAAATAAAGCAGAGAAGATCGTAAATGGTGTGCAGGAAGAGTGTAAGTGACCCAACGTCTAGGGGTTTGGAGATGGCCAGAATTCTTGAATAGGAGGAATCTCGGGGCAGAGGGCTCCTCACTTAGAGCAAAGTGGAGTCTGGTCCTGGGGAAGATAGTGCTGATGACAAATGGGATGGTGTTTGACTACAGCTCCTTTCCTGCAGTTCCAGGACGCATCGAAAGAGAGATGCTTTCTAAGATGCTCCTCAGCAATCATCTTTAATCATCTTAACTCAGTAACAGTAAAAGAAAAGGTGAAAGAGAGGTATGCAGATAAAAATGAAAGGAATAAGGAACAGCAGACCTCGGCAACACCCTCTACTATGGGATCTCTACACACCTCCTCCAGAGACAGGCCATCCAGAACATCTCAGCCAGACTCACCCTTGACCTCCTCTGAATGGGCCCACATCTCCCCTCACCTACCAGTACAGAAGAGATCCCAATTTAAGCTACTGACCCATGTATTATAACTTAGGACCAGCCTACATCAACCACCGCCTGTATTTTCACCAGCCAGCCAGACAACTATGTTCCGCCTCCTTAGCTCTCGCACACACTCCTCGCATCAACAGAAGCTCGAGCGTAGTACGTGCCTTCTCTTATCTCGCAGGGAAAGCCTGTAATGACCTCCCACTGCAGCTCAGTACCACCCCATCTATATTGGAATTCCGAAAACCTCTCAAGACTTGGCAACTCGACTAGGCGTATCGCATCCTTTAAGCGCCTGGGTGCCCTGTCGAATGATTAGTCGCACTGTACAAATCGACTGATTCATTGATTGGTTGACTGATTCATGTGCTTCAGGTGATCAGTTTTGAACAGGTAACTACTGCCTTGTTTCAGTATTTGCAGTTACTTTATCTAGTGGTCACTGATTTTACATATCTTACTTCTTCCACAGAAAGGCTCTCTTATTTTTTCCCAACATTGTACATTTATGAGAATCTGTCTTTAAAATTATCCCATGGTTGCAATGCAGTGTTCAGGCAGTGTGCTGTCTCCTATTGAGCATTGAGCTCTTTGGCAGCCATGCTTTCCCTGTTAATTCATGTAACAGCTTTCATGACTATATAGGCTGCTCCAAATGAACTGCTTTTAATTTGTTCACTTTGTGCACAAAGACGCAAAATGTAATATACAGTTTGTACTAACTCTGATACTAGCAGATCAAGGACGATTTTTGTCTGGGTCGCCTATCTTTAAAGTAAATGTGAATTACGTTTTTCAAATATGTATCTGGCGATCTCTTTGTAGAAACATACAAACAAGTGTGTATTTATGGTACATTGTGTATTATTTAATGCCAATATTTTTTGTTTCCAATGGCATATGAAAGTGAAATTGCAATAAAGAGTGAACTTGCAAAAATAAATGTCAGATTGCAATAATAAAAAGAGGTGGAAGAAAAGCAATAGCAGCTGTAAATGCATGGAATTAGTTGGCAGAAAGGACTGCACGACCCATCCTATTTCATTTGGCAAATTAAAGTAGTATATGACGCAAATGTATATCGATAAGGCTCAACAATATAATCATGCTTAGCTTCTGGGATGAAAACCTCTCACTCAAAGAAAAAGCACTGCTTGTATTCTGTAATGCGGCTCCAGCCTGATTCATATTTTAAGTGTATTTTTCAAGATGAAAGGTCACCCCAAGGATCTATGAATTACTCCTTCAAATCTCATTTGTTTGCATTGGAGTGGGGGGTAGCGGGATTACATTCATTTTTCTATATCTTATATAAGATGAGACGGATTGCAGGCATCCTGGGAGAATGATGTATTGCCACAAATACACCCTGGCAGGTGTCATAAACAATTTCAGAAATCAGCAAAGTCATAAGCGTGCAACATAGATAAGGATTCCCATTATGGTTCAGTATGAGGTAGAGCGGTATGAATATGTCCTATCTTTCAAATCACATTCACCAGCAATTTCAGGCCTGTCTGCAGTACAGGATTGTATATTTTAAAAAACGACGTAGGCAGCAGTGTTTTAACCTTAACAGCACTCCATAATGTTCACGCCATCTTGTAGCTGGAAAGTGCCAGTCTTTATTTGATTTTGTTGACAATCTCAATATTGGTAAGAAAATGTGTCAACTGAAGGTGTTCCTAAACTATTCAAACAATTGAAATATGCACTGGCAATACAACAGGCACCATCCTTTGTTACCAATTAGAGTGACTGTATATTGTTGATGCCACTGTTTTACTGAGAAATTGCATCACTCCAAAATGATGGGTGCTTCATGACATTATTAAATACAGCGTTGCTGACAAGAGCACCACTTCCCGTTGTTTGTCCCAGAAATATGATGAGAGTAACTAACACTCATCAACACACATCAAATTAAACACTACACAAAATGTAATCATAGGGGTTAACTGTGTACCTTTAAACGTATACCCCACACCCCTAACCTAGTACCCCAAAATCTTAACCCTCCATCCCAAGTTCTTTACCCCAGAGCATTTAACTCCTTACTTCAACCCCCTCTACCCAAACCCTGAACATCATACGCTTAATGCCTAAACCACAAACCCTTAATCATATACCCTTAATCCTAAAGTTTACCCTATACACTTGACCTCTAAACGCGTGACCCTATGCACCAATTCCTTAAACTCATGCCTTTAAGCCATACCCTTAATGCTTCACCGTAGCCCCTTAACCTTGAATCCTTTCCCTTCATCGCCATTCCTTAACTTTAACACTATATCCCAAACCTGTACCCTTAATTCCTATTACGCTGCCCTCTTTCAATATATTATAACATAAATATATAATATAAATACTATAATATAATGTAAAATGACAAGCACTCTGGGAAATATAACTTCTTAAAAGTATTTTTTTAGAACTAATAGTCGAGAAGTTTTATTTGTAAAGGTCATGCCTTCGATGTTCTGAGGCAATCCCTGTAAGGTATCTGTTTAGAAAGTTGAAATGATTACTTTAAACAGCTGCCTGATAACTGATATCTTTTCGTAGGGCCTAATGTAACAATTTCCGATGGGTATGTACTAATGTCAAAAGAACCTTTGGACCAATATGTGATTAGAGTTTTACACTGTATAGCAGGGTAATTCTTCCCCTCCGTACACTATGCGGCTCAGCGTATTGAGAAATGTAATTTTTTTATAGTAACTAGAGTGGAAGCAGAGTCGGAGTGCAAAAATTAGAGAGGCACAAATCAACCACTATATTCAAGAGGATGCCGGTGCTCTTATAACTTAAATGGATAAAAATTCTTAAATGGACAAAAACTTGCCCTACTGAAAGTTTACTGCAGAACTATCTTTACTTTCACCCATATCCTGAGAATGGTGGGACTGCTGTTAGATGGTTGTGCAGGTGGAAAAAAATAAGAAATTACTATTTTGTGGGAGTATTTTTCTCGAGAAACGCTTTTGCTGGGAAAATAACTCGAAAAATATGTTTGAGGGTCATGCATATACATAATAGGCTTGGGATTATCAAATGCATACCTTCCTTCTAAATATTTTTCTTTATTCAGATTGTGCATACCTTTGGATGCTAGAAGATATTACTAGTTTACAGATAAACCACTGTTATTAAGAAAAAACAAAGATGAACCAGCAGTTGTGTGGACTGCAAATCAACTTCTGCCACTACTGGCGGCTGGGCATAGTTAAACTGCCTTTTTCCTATGCCAGTCACTTGGTCTCAGGCTTGTGCATAGGCATTGCACCACATTTCTCTGAATGCAAGTTCAGTTAACCTTCCTGGCATTCTCTAGCACACACTTTCCTCTTAGACTGTCAATAACTATGGAAATGTCAGGCAGAAGATATGCCTAATTCCTACTGAATATTGGGATATTAGGACTCTGCGCACTTTGCCACTGCTAACCAGTGCTAAAGTGCTTGTGCTCTTTCCCTAAAACATGATAAAATTAGCTTATACCCAATGAATATATTTAATCTACTTTTACATCCCAAATAAAGTGCACTACATATTCCCAGGGCCTGTAAATTAAATGCTTCTAGTGGTCCTGCAGCACAGGTTGTGCCACCCATCTAAGTAGCCCTTTAAACATGTCTCAGGCCTGCCATTGCAGATCCTGTGTGCGCAGTCTTAACCTGCCATGTCGACCTGGCAAAATAAGACTTTTGCCAGCCCCAAACCTTCCCTTGTAATACATATGCCAACCCTAAGGTAGGCCCTAGACAGCTCAAGGCATGGTGCAATGTATTGACAAAATTGGCCTTGTACTTTTTAGTTTTACATATCCTGGCAGTGAAAAAGTCTTACATTTGTTTTTCACTACTACAAGGATTATCTCTCTCATAGGATAACATTGGAGTTGCCTTATTACATTTTATAAGTGTAATATCTAAATGGGAAGAGATAACTGGTTCACGTTTGGTGTCTCTGGAATCCTAATTTAAAATCTTAATTTATGGTGAAGTCGGATTTTAAATTACAATTCTGAAAATGCCACTTTTAGAAAGTTGCTTCCTGCCATAGCCAATTGGTGTCTGTAGTCTCTAAAGAGATTGATTTAACAGAGAGGAGCCTGTCTTTTGGGGCGGAGAGTGTCTCCCCTTTTGGATCAAGATGTGCGAGCTGGGGAAGTGTCAAGGACTGATGCACAAGAAAGCATTCGGCCTTACGCAGAAGCTTTAAATCGAAGCAATTACCCTGATGCAATTGATGTATTAAAGACTAAGACAAACAAGGCTATTTTGACTATCCCGTCTCCCATAAATCCACTGGCTGTTAAGTGTAAGCATAAATCGAGGCGTCTGGCAGATTCGTCATTACTATCTCCCACCATAAAGTCGGGTTCTGACATTGTAATACATTTGGGAGATGTGCAGGACTCAATGTTGGAAACTATGATGTGTAAATTTACTGCCATTTTAAATGACTGTTTAAAGCCTATAAGAGATAGACTAGATAGTCTGGAGTTAACTGTTGGGAAATTAGTATCAGTTAGCCTGGAGCACCAAAAGGCTGTTTACAAAAGTGTTAATGCAGTTGACATGCCAGCTCAGAACCCTCTTTCTCTCCCAGTAAGAATAAGTCCTCAGATTCCACCAAAGACTAATATCAGCCATAGATCATTTCTGTGTGTGCAGTCTAATACGCAGACTAATAAGCCCTTCAACATACCAATTCCCGTCCCCAGTATGCCAAAGCCTGTTGCCCCTATCCAAGTATCTATTAACATCATTAGGGGCATACAGTCTGTGACAAACAACCAGCAATTGCATGTGATTAATTTGCCTCCTGCCTGCTGTCCATATGTTGTTGTCCTAGCAGGTGTACCTTTGGTCTCAATTCCCTCTTATGAGTCTCTTACAGAACTCCACAATGAGGTATGCCTTTGCTGTAAACAGTGGCATTTGTGCTCTCCCACTTGTTTTTTTTTTTACTGACCATGTCCTCCTGTGTCACACTCTAACTGATCCAGGTGTCCCTCATTGTATCCTTTTATTGATAATTTTAATATTGGGTGCACTAATCGTTTTGCTGCCCTAACAAATCTGGATGATCTGGACTGATGTCATATAGATCACCAGTATGGGTTTTCCTGCACCAGCGTTAGTAAACCATCTCTGGGATTAATAAGAACAGTTGCACCGTCAAATAGCAATGTTGAAACCATCCCTGTCTCCGACATTCTGACTAATGTAAATTATTCTCAGAATATGATTTCAGGGGCCAACTATTGTGAACAGCCCATTGATACTAAAGAAATGACTGCTTTGTATAAGAGTACCTATGAACCATCCCTTGGGTACAACGGAATGGTTGCCACTTAATTATGTATTAATGAAATTGTCCTTGCCGAGGATATAGTGGTTAGTGAAATTCTTCTCAGTTCTAGTACTAACCCTATATCTTCAGCAGTAGTTTTACAGGGAGATGATTTAAGCGTGCCTAATAGTTTTGCTCTGATTAGTTGGAATGTGGCTGAGCTCAGAAGTAAGATCTTTAACCCGGACTGGCTTACTTTTATAAATCAATACGATCTCATTGTGTTCCAATAGACTAGAACCTATATATTGCAATGGTTTCTAGTGTAATTTTTGTCCTGCTATTGCCTCCACTCATGGGAGAGCTAAAGGAGGCCTTGCCATTTGGGTAAAGCTTAATTTATGTCTTAAAATATGTATTACAAATACTGGTAGCCCAGCTTATCTGGTCCTGCTAAATAAAGATATCAGAATTTTTTTAGTTTTTATTTAGTTAATTTTTATAATAATGATTTTTCAATGTCTTATCTGATTCTATTTGGTGAATTATTTGATTTTATTGCAACTCTTAAACCACAGGGAATAGAAAATGTGTCAATGCCAAGGATGTTAATTTGCGGAGATTATAAAGCAAAAATGGGAAGCGTAATTGAGGGTGTGGTCATGTGTAGTACTCGTGCTGATACTGTTTTGTGTGATATCAGGGAGCTGGTACTGAGGGATTTAGTTGCCCGAATGAATTTAGAAGATGTGATCAGCTATTTTTAGGGGAACAATAGAAATAAACCAACATATAGAGGAAAGGGGCAAGTATCTACTATTGATTATATATTTGCATCAAAATACCTCTTGCAGGGGTGTGGACAGGGCACTATAATTGAAACACAGTGGAGCGAGTATAATGCCCTTCTTATCGAAGGAGTTTTTCCTATATCTAGGGATAAAAGGCCTTCAACGGACAATGGTATAAATAAACATTCTAATGATGGCCTGAGATTAGTCTGGCGTATGAAAGATTCCTTGGCGATCTTAGTAGATCTGCTGAAGAAAAATCTTCCACTTTTTCTAGATTGTCATGATGTCAGCTCCTGGGCTGAGCTATCCCATCGTTATCATCGATTATGCATTATTATTAAGAATGCTTTACTGAAACCCCCTGTACCCGTGTCCAAAAACCCCCGGTGGTTTGATGGGAAATGTTCCGCTGCCAATCATCATCTGAGAAAAGTATTAGCTGATTCCCCTAGGAATGTGGTGGCGATCCAGGAGGCTAGGAAGTCCTATAGATCTACTACCAAAGAATGGAAATGCCTATTGTTTCTCAAAGATTTGGAGATGGTAGAATTGGCAGCGGCGCAAAAGTGCAGTAAAATGTTTGGGGAAACCGTAAATAGGCTTTCTTTGTGAAATGCCCCTTCGAACCCTCTTTTGATCTGTATTATTACATGCCAGGATTGGGTTGAGCATTTTTCTTGTATTTACTATTGTGAAAGGGATGTTGACCAAGAGGCTTTATTAAAACAGCTGTTTATCTCTTACTCTGAGTCTATTTTATTACAGTTTACCCCTGGTGAAGTTAAAGATGCTAAACCAGCAAGTGCGGGCAGCAAGGCACTGGGTCCTGACGGGATCCCTATGGACCTGTATAAATGCAATCCTGAACTCTGAGGCCCATTACTCACAAATATTTTTAATAACTCCTTAAGTTGTATTATCCCCGAATCATGGTCCTTATCTACAATAGTGCCTATTTTTAAAAAAGGTGATAGGTTATCACCTAAATGCTATAGACCTATCTCATTGGTGGATAGTTCTATAAAGGTACTTCAGACTTGGGCTGTAGATAACAGTATTTTAACCCCTTGAGTGCTTATGACGGAACCACGCCGTCATGAGTCACGGGCGGCGTGTGCTCATGACGGCGTGGTTTCGTCATGCCGCGCCCGCTACGCCCACGCGGCACTAATTCCCTGCCTGTGCGGGTAAATTAATGAGCGGGCGTGGTCATGACGGAACCACCCCGTCATGAGCACACGCTACCCGTGACTCATGACGGCGTGGAGCCGTCATGAGCACCGAAGCGCTGCGCTCACCCCCAAGCCCCCCCGCGCTGCGGCAGAATTCACGCCGCGGCGAAGGGGTTAACTAACTGCCAATATGGTTTTATCCAGGGTTGGGCACAGTTGATCAGTGCCTGAATTTACATCTGCTAATAAGTAAATATATTATCACCAGGCGCTGTCCAATATACCTAGCCTTCATGGATCTTTCCACCGCTTTTGATTGTGTAAATAGAACTAAACTTTGTATGATGCTACTTAAGTTAGGGGTGGATATCCCCATAATTTCCAAACTAGCCGTGCCGGCCTTATTATATGGAGACGATGCTGTGTTGCTGGCTAGAACCCCCATGAGCCCTCAGCAATTTGGTGGATTCTTTTTTCCTTTTCATGAAAAATCGAGACATGAAAAACCAATTATGCAAAGTCGCACATTATGGCAACCAGCCTGGGCAAGAAAGTTGTGCTAGTATTAAATCTGTGTGGTAAGCAGCTAAGCGCAGTTAATAATTTCTGCTATCTAGGGCTGGCCTTTTATGCAAGTAACTCCTGGCAGCTGCAAGTAAATACCGCATTCAGGAAACTTGGGAGGGCAGTGAGTTCCCTTTTTAGTCTCACTAAGAGGAATGGAAGGGCTACTATCTCTCCCTTCCTCACTATCTACCAAATGCAATGCGTACCCACCGCCACATATGGATCCAGGTAGAAGAGAATAGAATTTGTAGAAAATTGCTAAATCTCTCTCAATCAAGCTCTAGTCTTATTGGACACTCTGGATTAAAACTAGAGTATATAATAGACCGCATTAAACTAGCTCCTCTTCTGTTATGGGTTAGTGTTTAGAGCAACAAGGAGGCTAGCCTGAATAGGACAGTTATTGAAGACTGCCTGAAATTGGATAGGGGCCCTACCATACCTTGGCTGAGTTACGTATGCAAAACTTTGGGTAATATCGGCTTGCCAGAAGTGTTAAGCGCCCCTGATTTGATTACCAACTCTACCAAAAAATTGGTAAAACGTAGATTTATGGAGTTTGTCACTGCGCTGAGGTTCCAGGAGGCTGCCATTAAGCATACTATCTGCTATTATTATACTATGTTTGCAACACATGATATTATCCTGTACCTAACATTAGAGCTAACCCAGTGGGAAAGATCTCTTTTATTTAGATTTAGGTCGGGATGGTTTGGCGTTTAATTTGTTTTTATGGAACTGAAGGTATGTGGAATACAGTATTCCCCCCTTGTCCCTGTGATGACAGGTCGGAACAGTCTTTACTGCATTTTATGTTTTTCTGTGGATTTTATTGTAAATCTTTTCAATTATGACTCAAACCCCTATTGATTAGGTCTTCTCTCCGACAATGTTGAACTGCACTAATTTATCTCCATTTTTTAAATAGTCCAGAAATCTGTTTGAATGTCTGTTGTTTTCTTAAGATGGCCATCAGAAGCAGAACATTCGTGGAGATGAAATGAAATCAATTAAGCTTTTTTTAAGATCATGATTTTGTAGTGTTTAAAATTGCATATTGCCAATTGAATTTTGTATGTATATTTTTAATATATTTTTCATTTTTTATCTCTGTACTTTTATGATCTTTTTCTAAGATCAGAATAAAGGAGTTTTGATTGATTTGATTGAGTGATAGCACTGCTCCCTGAGCCTATACATTTGCGTTTGTCTCTGGGGTGTATGGCTTGTGATTTATACACCCTTTGATAGTAGATTTAACCTTGCATAAACACAGCTTCTAAGCAGCCTTAAATGCATACAACTTATTTTCACACCATTGAAAAAAAATGATTTGTGTAGAGAAACTGAGGGAAGTCAGGCTAGGACAGTTATTTACATCCCTCCACTTTCAACCCCCACTGATATAAAACCTAAACTTGCTCCTAAATAAAATATTTTGGACATCACTTGATGAAGTAGAAGACAGAATGATCAAACAGTCAAGGAAATATATTATTTATTATGACAACATTCCCAAATGGATGTTGTCATTTTTGGGTTGGCTACAAAGCGTTTAAGTTCAGCAATACCATCTTCCTCCTTTCAAGATATTTATACTGCGGAGATTGCAGTCAAGATAAAGAAATGTGTTCGTGAGATGCATAGTAATACCAGTTGATCACTTCCTTGTGCTGCTCTTCTTTCAAAATCCAGCAGACTTTACTGAAGCTCTATATTTACACAATTAAGCTTCCTTAAGGCCCTGTGCTACCCAAATAAGCCCTATGGTTGATAATTGGCACGCTGCTGCCACGTGTACTTAAATCAGGTTATTTCTTCAGCAGAGGGACAACATTTTTGATGCGACTAATTTCTCTTTCGTGTCTCACTATAGATATCTTGATTACTAAATCAGCTTTTTTTTTAAATGCAGAGAACGGAGTGTACAGAGATGTCTGCATGGAAAACACAACAGCTGAACCAAAATGGCTCTGATGCTAAGTTTTGTGTCAGCGCAATCAATCCTTATTTGCTTAAAAAAATAGAAAAAAACAAGGTTAATGCCAGCGAAAGTTGTTCTAATTTATTTTCATCAAATATGTCTCCTGCGAACCAGCGCGTGTAATGCCAAGGCAGTAGAACAGCAGCGGGTAGTTCCATTTCTTTTCAATTTCTTGCATAAACTAGACAAGAGTACACAAGAACATTTACTTTTGAAAATATTACCTCCAGTTACAGCATGATTAAATGTTTGAAAAGTAAAACATCATTAGGCTCTCGTTGGTTGTCTAAGTAATGAGTGCAGCGTTTCATAAGCACCATTAACCAGTTGCCTGCCACAAAGGTTTAATTTATTTTGGTTGCAGATGTGTGTAATGAAATGGAAATAAAGTAATACGGTTTTAGACACGAATTTGTTACACCATTTTATTCGTGAAACTTCTTCGACGAGAGGCAGGTAGAAAAGGCCAGACAGGGCATAAATGCACCCTCTCGGATCTTTTCCTACCCGCCGAGGTGGGAGGATTGAGGGGCAGATTTACAAGCCCCTTGCGCCACTTTTGCGTCATTTTTAACATGGGAAAAATGACTACGGTTGGCGCAAGGGGCTTGTAAATAAGCCCCATTGGGGCAGATTTACAAGCCCCCTGCGCCACCAGTACGTCACTTTTCGTGACGTACTGGTGGCGCAGAGGCTCCTCGATATTTACAAGGAGAGGAAAAGCCACCATGCGTGACTTTTCCTCTCCTTGTAAACTACCGTCCCTTCACACGCAGCACTTTGCGTTGAAGGGGCGTTCCATGGAGTGTTGCTGTGGGTGTTCCCACGCAACACCCATGGAACAAGACACATTTCCAGATTTACGAGGAATCGTAAATCTGGAAATGCGTCTGAAAGCTACGCCACCCTAGAGGTGGCGTAGCGAGCGCACCGAGGAGAAATGTTTTCATTTCTCCTCGTTTCCTCTTTCAATGCGTGCTGCATTCTACAGCACGCATTGAAGAGGAAAAGCCTGTACTGATTGTTTTTGTGCAGAAAGGTGCCCCTTCCTGCACAAAAACAATCTCCCCATGGCGCAGGCATCCTTGCACCATGGTGCAAGGGTGCCTGCGCCGGCACTGGCAGCTGTTTGTGCGCCAGCGCAGGGAGAACACAGGAATGCGACATATTCTTGTAAATATGTCGCATTCCTGTGCTCTGAAAGTGCCGCAGCGTGGCGCAGGCAAAGGGCTTGCAGCGCCACGCTGCGGCACTTTCTTGTAGATCTGCCCCTTAGTGTTTGTAAGTCCTCTCCACATGGGGCCCTTTGCAAGGGGTCCACGCGTGGTTGATACTGTTCACGTGAGTGGATGCTGTTTTTTGCGATGAGGTCTTTAGCATCTACAAATAGACTACAGTAAGAGGTGTATTCATGTTTCACAATCGGGTGGGTTTCAGAAATTGAAATCAAAAGTATGAATTCAATACCTTTCGCCGTTCTCCATATTGTCAGCAACTATTTAAAAGTTAAAAAAAAAGACACCTCGGTGGAAATAATAAGCAAAATGAAAAAACACAATACCGGCTTCAGATAACAGCGATAGGAATGACTATTCAGTTGTAGCATTATCGGTGGAGCATGTGAAAATAGTCCATTGTCCCATAGGGTATGGTGCTAAATTCACTAATATAGACAAAATAAACCCAAACAGCACACTGCAAAATTATAGGTGCAGTTTATGACCGCATAAAACCTTATTCAGGAACTGGAAGGAGGGAAAAGGACATGCAGCAACACTGCTACATCACCAGGGAACATCAGCTGCTCTTTTGTGCATTGGCTTCCATGTGGCATTGGTTCAGACTTCCAGCGTTAACGTAAATATCACTAGAGTACAGTGACATGTACGGGCCAGTGGTGACTCCTCTGCTAAGGCGGAGGAGGGTCGCCTCACTGCTGCTGTGCAGTAGTAAAAGAAAGGAAAGATAAAATGATAATAATATGATGGTATTATCCTTTTATTCTTCCCTGCTGCAGCAGAATGAGGGTGGGGCTGTGTGGAAGTAGGTCTCCCGCAAGAACACGTCCCGGCGTAGTTAGATGAAGTAAGGAGACTTTATTCAGGTAAGTAGAGACATAGAGATCCCATCCAGCTGCAAGCCAAGGGTAACTAAACTCAACAGTTCAAACAGTGCTAGGCAACCTTCACCACATTCCAGAACCTGGAGGCTGTGGCTGACAAGAAGGTTGAGAACACAACATCACCTCCCCCTTCACAAACAAACAGCAGATTAAACCTTATGAAGGAGGCCAAACAAAAGGGGCAAAGAAGATATGATAAAAACCAAACATATGATACACAAAGCAAAATTGAAGTAAATTAAGAAACAAAATCTTGTAAACGAAGGGGAACACGCTTCAAGCGAAGCGGTCTTGAATCCCTCAAAGGAGCCTCGGGTTCTTGCTCCACCAAATGCGAGGAGGAACCACTGGAGGGACACAAAGGTTGAGGGCGGCACTTTGCCACTCTCCCCAGATTCCAAATCTTGTGATCACTTGTCTTTATGGCATTCTTAAACACTTTGATGACCTGAAGAGGCTGACTGAATTTGGAAGCATTTGAATATTGGTGACTAGATCTTGACCCATTCGCCAACATTAATTACCGTGCTCTTCACAGCCTTTCTTTCATCGTACCGGACTTTCCTTTCATCCATCTTACATTTCTCTCTTTCTTTCCAACCATCCATGCTACCAGTAGTGGCTCGTGGTGGGAGTGCTGCCGGGCGGTGACGCAGGGTGGGGGAGGGGCAGGGTGGGGGGTAGTAAACTACGGATTTCGGCTGCACTGAGGTAAGTAAACAAAAAAAAACACAAAAAAAAATGTGTTGCGCACGCTGCATCGCATTTGGCGATGCAGCGCGCGCAACGAAATTTGTTTTATTTATTTTTTTGTTTACTTACCTCAGTGCGGCCGAAATCCTTAGTTTACTACCCCCCACCCTGCCCCTCCCCCGCCCTGCGTCACCGCCCGGCAGCACTCCCACCACGGGCCGCTACTGCATGCTACCCACCTTGTCATCAACCAACGCTCTCTTAGCAGATACCCAAGAGGGAGCCACGTCAACATTCGCCATCCTACCTTTAAACAGCCGAAAAGGGGCAACCCCGGTAGAAGAATGGGGAGTGAAGCGATACTCTCTAACCTTCCTTCTTACATCAACCTCCCAGCAATCACCACAGGACCTGGCCTGTTGCATAGCCTCCTTAAGAACCTTGATAAATCTCTCCACAACGCCATTACTTTGTGGGTGATACAGGGCAGACCTCTTGTGCCTAATCCCCCTTGAAGCCAGAAAATCTTCCACAAACGAGACGTGAATTGAACCCCATTGTCAGACAAGATAGTTTGTGGGAAGCCTTCACGTTCAAAGAGTTCATCTAAGAACTCAACAACAACAGCAGACTCCACCGAATTCACAATCTTTATCTCCGGCCACCGTGAAACCAAGTCCAAGCACACAATGACATAGCGATCTTGTGATCTCAATCTCACTGGCCCCAAAATGTCTATGGAAATGTCAGACCAGGGAGCAGCAACCTGGTCCCCAATGATCATGGGTTGTGTCCTACACTTGAGCGACTTGTCACAATTTGCACACTCGGCACACTCCCGAACAAGTCTTTCTACAAAAACATCCATGGCGGGCCACCAATACACCTCTCTGATTCTCTCCTTGGTCTTGGCAATACCCATGTGCGAGGCATGAGCATTCCTAACCAACTTCTCCCTCAAAGCAAGTGGTGGAACAAGTCTACTACCACACATAAGTAGTTCTTCTACCACCGCCAAATCCTCCTTGACATGACAAAACCCCCTGAGCACATCATCACAGTCCTTCTATTCACACCAAACGCCTTTCACCATGGCGATCACCTTTTGCAGAGTCACATCAGCGACAAGATGTTCCTTCCATTCGTTTTCCGAAATAACACCTTCACTGATCAAACACACATTCACTTCCTCTTCCAAGTCCTCTCCTCCAAACCACTCAACATCATCAACCGTGTCATTATTTGCACACCCAAGCCTGGAAAGACAGTTGGCGAGAACATTGTTAGAACCAGGTAAATACGTTAACTCAAAGTCAAACTCTTGCAGGGCCACCACCCACTTGCGTATTCGGTGAGAGACAAAATCTATGCCCTTCTTTGAAAAGACCTCTTTAAGGGGTTTGTGATCAGATAGAATTTTAAATCTTTTTCCCCACAGAATTTTTTTTAACTTCCGCACAGCCCAGAACACCCCCAGCGCCTCTTTTTCAACAACAGAATAATTGCATTCAGCACCTCTCAAAGGCCTGGAGATGAACAACACAGTTTTTTCTTCACCATCAATTTTTTGCAATAAGACAGCCCCAGACCAGTGGAGCTGGCATCAGTCATAAGATACAATGTCTTTGCATGGTCAAAACTACTCGGGGATGGTGCATCATTAAGGTATTTCTTTATACCAATAAATTCCTCTCCACAATCCTTTGATCACACAAACATTTCCTCAATAAAGACCTTAGGGACAAGGTCTTACCTGCAAAATTCAGAATAAATTTGTGGTAAAACTCAGCCATACCCAAACATTTGACAAGCTCGTCTTTGCTAGACGGTGAGCGTAAATTAAGAATAGAATTCACAAGAGCCGCCTTGGGTTTAATGCCTACCGCTGATACAAAATGCCCAAGGTACTCTATTTCTTTGACATTAAATATGCAGTTATCAGCCCGAAGTGTGAGCCCGGCATCTTGTAATTTCCTTAATACAGACCTCAGCCTCGTGTCATGTTGCTCCAAGTCAACTCCAAAAATGAGCACGTCGTCCTGATACACCTTAACGCCCTTTAGGCCTCCAAGAATGCCCTCCATCACCCTCTGGAAAACGGAGGCCGCCGAAATTAGTCCAAAGGGCATTCTTAGAAACCTAAAGGTCCCAAAGGGTGTCACGAAGGCTGTGAGATCTTGAGAGGAAGGATGTAGCCTAACCTGGTGGTAAGCAGAGGTTAAATCCAAGGAGGAAAAATGCTTCGCTCCTTCAAGGGAACACAACATTTCAGTAATATTGGGCAGATGGTAGTGATCAACGACCACCGCTCTGTTGAGTTCCCTCAAGTCCACACAGAGCCGGGCCTCGCCGTTGGCCTTGCAAACCATCACCACCGGAGAGACCCACTCTGTTGCCTCGACTTCTTGGATGATGCCTCTGGCCAGAAGCTTGTCTAACTCACACTTCATGCTCTCTCTTACCAAGAGAGGAACATTCCTAACCTTGGCAACCTTTGGGATAACATTTTGCTTAAGTCTTATGCGGTGTATGTCGTTTTTAAAACAGCCTAGGTCACTCGCAAAAACAGCTGGAAACACCTTGATCAAATCATGAATTAAGTTGTCAACCACCCTAACAGGTGGCAACTCCTTCAGGCAGACTTGAGGATCCTCGTTGGGGTCAAGAAACACAGGCAGATCCCTTTGATGAAGCCAACTTATAAGTGAGTCACCTTTCATTGAGACATAGATTTTTCCAGGGATGACCCTCCCCTTAAAATCTATTGTCTCCCAAAAGTAACCAAGCAGATCAATGGTGACCCCACCATATTCTTTCGGTCTGATATCAGGTTTCAAAAGGGCAACTTTACCCAGGAACTTGCTCTCATAGAAAACCTTGGGAACCATCGTATTCTTGGCCCCAGAGTCAAACAGCATTTTGACAGGGGCATCATTAACCAGAACTTGCTCATAAGGACCATCAGACCTATCTCCTGAAACTTGACAAATGATGACTTCCTCTGCATTGTCATTGAAAAGATCAACCTCCTTGACAGACTTGTGATCTTTACCAGATCTACAGCATTTGGAAACGTGACCTTTTTTACCACATATTTTACAAATGACTTTCCAACCTGGACAGTACTTAAAATTGGCCATGTGACCAGAGTCACCGCACCTGTAGCATCTGCCTTGAAAGCGCTTGTAATTAGAAGGCCTTTGAGCTAATGCAGTTTTAGGTTTAACAGACTTATCAAGAACAGTCTTAACCTCAGGGTGTTCTTTCTTATCGCTTGAAGAGTCCTTCTTTATGATGTCGACACAAGCCTTTGAATGCTCATGGCTCTTGGCGATGGTTATGACCTCTTGAAGAGAAGGATTGTCTTTTTGCCAAAGAGCATCCCTAGTCTTGTCTTGCACGCATCCCAACATAAATTGATCCCTCAAGCGTTCCTCCAATGTGGTACCAAAGTTACAGGTAGAGGCCAATTTGCGCAAAGTAGTAATGTACTCCTGAACCGACTCGTCCTGCCTCTGCATTCTTCTACCAAAATGATATCGCTCAAGCACAGTACTTATTTTTGGTAGATAATGTAAATCTAGTTTTGTTATACAAATTTCGTACTCATTGAGCAAGGCAGATTCACTGTCAGTGAGTTCAGGGAGGTGCTCGAATACCTCTTGACCCTCAGAACCTAAGCAATGCATGAGAAGAGAAGTTTTCCTCTCTGCGCTTAAAGAAGTACCACAAACGCGAGCATAATGAGCAAATACCTTCTTCCACTTATGCCAGGGTATGGGAGAATCACTTGGGGAAGAGAGGAAAAACGGGGGTGTAGTAACATTTTGCATTATGCTGGAAAAACGGACACCTGTTGAAAGAAAAAAACACAAGGCAAATGCAAGAAAAAATGAGACACAGCTGTGCACGTCAGCGTGTACACAGAAACGCAACCAAGAACAGCTGTGCGCATCAGCGCAGAAACAGTAGCGATCCAAAGGCAAGTAACAAGTGGGTAGTACGTGTGCAAGTGCTACAAATAAAGTACCTGGATAGTAAAAACGTAAGGTACAGTTGTGCGCATCAGCACATGTCGTGAAACAACGTAAGAAGCAGCTGTGCGCATCAGCGCAAGAGTGAAAAAGACAAGCTGTGCACATCATCGCGTGACTGAAATCGTGAGCATAGAATGACAGGCGGTCAGGCAGAGACAGGCAAGTTACTATGTAAAATTGTCGAAATCCGATAAAAATGATGTAAAATTGTCGAAATCCGATGAAAATGGCCGCCGCGTCTGCGCGCGATGATGCTGGAGCCAGGCAGTCAGAAAATGGCAGCCACGTTTAAACGTGATGACGTGGGGTGGACCAGGCACACAAGTAAATGACCATGCAGAAAGTCAGGCAAGGGCGATGCTCCAAAAATGGCCGCCGCGTCTGTACGTGATGACGTGGGGGCCAGGCATGCAAGGAGAAGGCCGCACAGCAAGTCAGGCAAGGGACATGCAAGTGAGGCAAGGGCCAGACAGTAGTGGGACGTGTCCAGGAAGACCCAAAGGACAACCCGCAGCGCACGTACCTCGTCAGAAAGGACACACGGAGCCAGAAGTGCACTCGAGGGGAGCCGTAAACAGCCTCAGAGAAGAGTTCCTACAGTCCGAGGATGTGAGGAGCTCGTAGTGTGCTTCCAAGCCCAATCACTGTAACGATGTGGAGCCGGAAGAAAGCAGGACACTTTAGGAGCCTCCTCCGCTCCCGCAGATGAAGGAGACCAGCACAACAGAGGTCTACCGGCAGGTAGGAGAGTTTGTCTTTGAAGGTAAACAGTTGTAACGCCTTCTTATTGTAAAAGTGGCTGTTGGGGTCTCGTATGTTGCGCAGGTAGATCGTCGCCAAAATGTGGAAGTAGGTCTCCCGCAAGAATACATCCAGGCGTAGTTAGTTGAAGTAAGGAGACTGTATTCAGGTAAGTAGAGACATAGAGACCCCATCAAGCTGCAAGCAAAGGATAACTGAACTCAACAGTTCAAACAGTGCTAGGCAACCTTCACCACATTCCAGAACCTGGAGGCTGTGGCTGACAAGAAGGTTGAGAACACCAGAGGCTGCTCTGCTGACAGAGCTGGGGAGGAGTGGTGGGCACACTAAGGTGCTCATGATGCTTTGACCAGCCCTCTCGGGCCGGCCAAACAGTAATTCGCACTTTAGCATGTTCTCCATGCAGGCTGCATTACAGCCTGCATGGAGAACATTTCCAGGCCCCCAGTCCCTGTCTGAGCACTGAACCACGGTGCTCATACCAATCACAGCGCTGCATAGCAGCGTTGTGATTGGTTTAAGGGAGCAAATCACAATGCTGCATTGCAGCGTTGTGATTGACTCAGGGGAGCCTGGCTGCTTCCTGTTCAGCGGAGGAGAGACGACGTGGGACAAAGCTGCGAGGAGGTTAGTGAATTTTTCTTTTTTTTTTACAATTATACCTCCTTACCCCCTTTCCCCCCACCACCCCAGATCCGTGCTGGCCGCCACAGCCTTACAATCTATCCATGTCGAAACATGTCAACTGCAACATTTAAGGAGATCCAGTAAAGATGACGCTGGGATAATTGATAGAAAGAAGGGGAATCTACACTTTCAGTCTGAATTCCAAGGAGGAGTCATTGCATGAAGCAGCTTCTTTTCATGTAGCCCTTACTGTCTGAGTTGCGTAACAATCATATTTCTTAAATGCATGGAGAATATGGAATTCCATATCCATAACAATGAGAAAAAATAAAGAATTTTTCAATCTTCGCTCTCCCTTGTTCTCCTTGTTTTGGGCTCATCTGATGAGTCCTGCGTATGGTCCCCCCATCTTCCTGAGAGATCGAAATGTGGTCCACTACGGACCCCAGATAGACTATAGATAGATTATATTATATATAAATGGGTCGTGTTGTTCTTGTTTTCTTTTGTTCTTGTATTTCAGATATACAAATTTGATTACTGCATTTGCTCACATGTGTGTATCACTTTGGTGAGAGCACTGAGCATATTTCTCACTACACACCAACTACACTGTCACAAAAAAATATTTTTTATAAACGTTTTCTATGTATGATGTATTATAACTAATGATTAAAATAACCATTTGATTCATTTGTACTTATTGTATAGTTTTCAATTGTGGGGCCAGTGTTTCCTATACATGTGCGAGGTGATCCTCGGGTTCCCTTGTTAACTGCAACACTGGAGCCAAGTATCACCCAACTGAAGAGACCTAACTAGTCTGTTAGACCTGACAGCCTTAGGGCGGTCTTCCCCGAACTTTTTGCCTGCCTCCCTCCACTTTTCTGACCTCGTTTGAAATAAGTGCCCAGACTGGGGTCAGTTTAAAAATTGCTCCCAAATATAGCAGGCCCCTCTTTCCTTCCAGCTATCATCCCCAAGTAAGATGCACCATTCTATGACTAGCAGATGGTTTGATTAATTAAAAAGAATGTCTGTCTTCATAAAATCCCAGACTACTGACACACAGTAGCGGCTCCTCGAGGGAGTGCTGCGGGGCGGGGGAGGGGCAGGGTGGGGGGTAGTAAACTCCAAAATACGGCCGAACGGAGTTGAGTAACTAAATAAATAAATAAAATGAATTACATTGCGCTCGCTGCAACGCCAAATCAGCGAAGCAGCGCGCAATGTAATTCGTTTTATTTATTCATTTAGTTACTCAACTCCGTTCGGCCGTATTCCGGAGTTTACTACCCCCCACCCTGCCCCTCCCCCGCCCCGCCCCACTGCCCCGCAGCACTCCCTCGAGGAGCCGCTACTGCTGACACATTAGAGCTACAGTTCCCCAATCACCTGCAGTTGTTAAAACTTCCCTTAATTTGCTGCTGTGCTCAGAAGAACAACAACAAAGGGACAAATGGAGTAATTAATGGAGAAAAACGTTCTGGGCCAGAGTGCTTGGATGGAGGGCTATCGTAAAAGATAAGTACTTTACCGCCGGACTATCTACTTTCATTTATGGTAATGGGTAGCCCTGTTATCTTTAAATATTTCAATCCCCTTGCTGTAAAAAATATGTTTTTTAGTGCTTGAATCGTAGGTAAGGCAGAGCTCCCATCTTCTGAACATAAATGTACATCTGCTTCGTATGATTGTAATTTGGACAGAAAGGAACAGGAATACTGTAAAGAAGTGCCAATTTCTTATTTTTTAAATACTTGGAACTTATTTTGAGATTTAATTACTTTGAAACCCTGTTGTACTCTAAAAAGGCAGCGAGAAGAACATCCCTAGTGTAATTAATTTTGATAGCAATAAAAGCCTTACTTTCTAATTACCCTAGTCTTTGGTGCAAATAAGCCTGTAGACAATGAACATCAGAAGTCATGTACACTCCGGTGAATAGAATTAATTCTGACCGGTTTGAAGAGTCGAAGACCATTGTTTGCTTGCCATGGGTTGCGCTGAAGAATTAACTAAAAAATCTTCCATCAAGCCTACAGCATATTAAAAAAGGTGCTTGTGAAAAAATCTATATGCCTCGTTTAGAACAGGACAAATAAATGCTGTCCTCATCCTTAAGCGACATCACGATATGTATGTACATATTTATGCTATAAAACATTTGAAATGCTCTCAGGCATCAGAAAAATGTTAAATTGGCAACACAGCCGGACTGCATATGGTCTTGAAACCAAATGTTGTCATATTCCTAAATAATGCAGAGACACTGCAAAACATTTTCATAATATACGTTGAGATCAAAGTAAGCATGTTTTCCAGACCTTACACTGTTTATGGTGTTTTTTTTATATGGCAAATTAAAATTAGAATAACATTTCTTCTAGACATATAATGTAATAATCCTCATGCTGCGTTATTTCGAGTTCCAAAATATTTTTGTCAATGATTTGTTGCCTGATCGTCCCATATAGGAGTTATTTTCTCATGCTTTCATCCTTTAGGAGCAGGAAGAGTACTTGATATTACACAGCTATAGTTATCCCATTTCTAGTATTTTTTATTTTTCATTTTATTGATAGATGCTCAGTTATTAAAAACCATTGCATACAATATAATTAAAATAATTCATTCACGTAAAATACTAATTATGTAAAACTTCAGCTTTTTGCAATATTTCATGAGTTCAAATCATTAGATTTTGAATTTTTACATAAAAAAACAAGGGATAACTATGAGATCAAACCATGTGTCAAAAACATTTGGCAGAATGATTGTCCAATTGCAGGCTTAAATGGTATTTGTCCTTACTCAAGTCTTCTGCATATGCGGATCCCTCTTGTTATAAAGATGGGGTTTAGCCAATATTTGCGTTTGCAGGGCTGGACAGGTGCATGTTACATGTTCAATTGCCTCCTTTCTATGATTTCGTAATAATTTCTAGTGTTATTTAGGCTGGAGGATGAAATAAAGATGCTGACTTCATTACATTACAGCTGTTGTAACATAACAACAGAGTATCTATCAGCTGACTTGGGTCTGTTTGTCCCCATAAGAAATGCAGGAAAAGTAAGACCTGCGAAGTTGAAAACTGTCTCAGAGTCATGTTTGCAATTGTGGATATGACAATGGTGCAGAACAGCAGTCAGATGAACCAGTCCTTTTCCGACCTGCTTTTGCTGAAGCTGGAAGACCATGAACACTCAGAGTTTCTTCTGAGTCATATTCAGATTTGCGATCATGACACTAGGACAGCAGCGGTTCCTCCATGGGAGCGGAGGAGCGCCGCCCCCCTCCCCACACAGCTGCAGAAAGCTTGAAAAATAAAATGGTAATTAAAGGATTTTATTATCATATTTGCTTTCCGGGTTTCTGCCGAACTGAGAGGGCAGGGCGGGGCCAGTGCGTCATTGCTGCTGATTGGCAGCAATGACAGGTGGCCCTTTCAGTGTGAATTGAGCATGTCGGTTTGGGCAGCTACATTATTACGGCCAAACAGACATGCGCAATTTAACCTCTCCAACCCGGCTGTCATAGACAGGCAGGTTGGAGAGCAGGCACAGGCCTTAAGTGCTCTTTGGAGAGCTGAAGCAACCTGCTCCAGCCAATCCAGACACTTCCCTCATGCACTACAATAATCAAAAAAGGGGGGAGATAGAGGTACGTAGTGGACCTTGCCTCCTGTACGCTGACTTAAAAAATGGCCACCCTCCATTGGCCATCCCACTTGAGCAAAAAAACGTACAACTCTGTAGGCTAATGCTACGATATTTGTAGAAACATAACAAACGGGCCCACTAGAAATGCATCAGGTAACACCCCCCTGGAACATTTATGGGCTGAGAGCCCACCATATTAGGTTTGACAAATACACAAATAAGATCCGGATAGATCATTAGTTATATGCCTTTACTATCATATACCCCGCCCAGCATGCATCATTGAGGGCCAATGGAGGGCGGCCATATTTGAAGTCAGTGGTCTATGCACCACTGAACATCAAGCAGATCACCGTAACTACGCACACACAAGGCAGGCTGTGTGGTACCACGAGCATTCGTCTAAGACACTATGAGTGATGACACATACGCAAGAATGCATTTTTAACTTGTATGCTCTATTTTTGGGCAACACAACATTCAGCCAAAACCTTAACATTTAGAGTGGATTATCCGTTTTACACCACAATACTCTTCCAAGCATGCATTAGAAATCGCAACAGGGAGGCGGCCATTTTGAGGAGTTAGCAGCCCATGCACCACAGCACGTGAGGCAATGAGCGCGAGCAGATCGATCTTTAAAAACAAACCGCAGAGACACTCACACTCACCCACAGAGCCACGGGTAGGCAGAGAATGCTGAGCGAGGGAGTAGCTTTGAAGCAGTAAGTACGGCATAGCCGCATCCCCTCTCACTGGATATTTGGATGGATCTCGTACACCACATTCATCCGTTTTGTTACATCTCTCGCATTCCGCTTATTTCTCCCCCAGAGTGTGACTACAAGAGTCCCTCCCCTCCCGTGCAGAGCTCATGGGGCAATGTTAGATTCCTAAATGAGTACGATCTTCCAGCTGAGTACTCTCACAAAATATTATAGCTTTTTACAAGAATGAAGCACAACGAGTATGCATCTACAAATTACGCTAGAAGCAATTTTCACCTGACCATGACGGCATTATATAGTGTGTGTGTTTTATGTTATATGTTGTCTATTGTCTTGTCTGTACTTTTTCCTTACATAGGTTAAGGGCACCTTTGACAATGTCACACCAATATGAAAAATATATCACGTTTTTTCCACCAGATGGTGATGTGGTTTACAATGCATAACAAACATGTCGGTAAGTTAACCCATGCTTGTTTATATCCTTATCATTCCAGATTGAATTAAGTCAAACTACCATACTGGGTAGTTTTTGAAGCAACATACCAATGGGTATTGTATGAAGCACTTTTTAACAATGAATGTATAGGCACTAAAATATGCCAGCTATCAATTAGGAGTGACACTAAGGCATCAACTCTATCTGGTCCTGACGAAAAGCCATAGGGGAAGGCTTGAAACATGTAGACCGGGAGTAAACACATACATTGTATTGTGCACCTCCCAACACCCCCCTTTTTAACCATACCAGCCTCTGGATTCAATAAAGTTTAGGTTCCAAGTGGCCAGGTATTTTTAACAATTTTTTCACCATCTCACCGACCCTTTTCACTCCTACACATATATATTTTTAGCAATATAGTCCTCACTATCCCAAAAGTGCTCCGACATCACCGTCGGTTGCAGCATGCCCCATCCCACAGCGGGGCCGGAAGAACCCGATGATGAAGCATGCCACCAAGGGGCCTTTTGGTGGGTGAGGGTTATTTTAGAAAAGAAAATCTTTTTCCCTTAGGAAACATCAACATTTCTGGAATGATATTCAACCCATACTCCCTAGTGGATTATCTTTGATTGATTAAACTTGTACAGGAGGCAAGGTCCACTACGTACCCCTATCTCTCCCCTTTTTTGATTATTGTAATATTTATACAGTGCACAGCTGTGGGTGCTCTGCCTCCCTCCCCCATCCCGAAAGGTGAAAGAAACCATCCCTTTTGTGAAATAAAATAATTTTTTGTACAAAAATCATAGAACACACACTCCGCCGTCATGACAGAAATCACAGGCCTCACTTTTTCGAATGATGAAGTGGAAAGGATACTCGCCACAATGAGCCCTTTCGAGGGTCTGAACAACCCAGACCCCAACACAGACAGCACAGATTGGGAGGAACTCACAACCTTAAGAAGAACTCAGATAAAAACCGCCCTACACGGACTTATGATGACAGAATATCTACGGGCGAATGCTGCCCCACAGGGACTGATAGTGAGGAATGAGTCCTTTATCTTCACGCATGACAAAATCTTCAAAAAAGACTGGTCACGCATATCGTGGCATTGCATGCGTGATTAGCTGATTTTTATCATAAAAACAGCGACCCGGATCTCACAGGAGCTGAAGACGGAGATTCAAACGATAGAAGTCAAACTTAAAAGCTATCAGTCGGTTAGCTCTCTAAAGAAGAGACTAGAAGAGCTGAACCAGACCGTGAATGACTTCGAGATCACTCTGAAACAGAGTAAATCAAACAAACTCAAGAAAGACACTGCTAAATTCAGCCATGACCGAGTGTACCCCTACATCAGGGACGACTGCACACCATCAGAGAGACATCAGGACTTCAACACAGATGTGGACACATCAGATATCGGATCAAACAGTTCTGGCTCAAGCAGAGATAGCAGAACCAACTACCAAGGGAGGAGGGGACAGGGCAGGAGAGGAGACTATCGTGGACCAAGAGGATGGGGTCCCAATCAAGGACCACCCATGCACCCAGTACCCTTCTACAACGGTCCCCCCACCGCACAAGGTCCACCAATGCCATATAACCATTGGAATCCGGCACCCCAAGATTTCCAATATTATCCACAGAATCCTTTTTTAGGATCATGCCAAGTCTCAAGGAGAGGCTGGACACGCAAAAGGAATCAAGTGCACTGGGCCACAGAAGAAGAAGATACGAGAGTGACAACAAGGAGCATGACAGGTGCCCAGAACCATCAACCCTCAACCAGCAAACGGGCAGCCTAGTGGCGAACCTGACCAACTATACCCTGTCTAAAACCCAGATGGAAGTTCTTGAGACAGGATTAGGCTTCGTTCCAACGGAAAGGATGGACAAATTTAAAATGTGCATCGAAGTAAATGAATTTATAAGAAAACTTAAATTAAAAGCCTTCTTTGCTGACAAAGAACCAGCGGACCCCACAGTGGACGATACAGGATTGAGACTGAAATCCACATTTATCCCACCAAACTCCACCTTACCGCCAGAGATGTTGGCATTTGAGAAAGTGGTCCAAAAAGATATTGAAAGCCTAAACCCCAATGACAAAAAAGTGTTTCATAACCACCAGAGAACAAAAACAAGCAATGAAGGAATTGGGAAACAACAAAGACCTAGTCATTACACCATCCGACAAGGGAGGGGCCATTGTGATTCAAACAGCAGCTGCATACCACAATGAATGCATAAGACTTCGTCATGACCAAAGGAGCTATGAGGAACTAACCACAGACCCAACAGAAAACCTGAGGGTTCAGATCAGGAGCATGGTAGAAGAAGCACTTACCTATGATTGGATATCAAAAAAAAGAAGGCGAGTTCTTGACAAAACAAGACCCGATCACACCCTATTTCTATACAATACCGAAAATTCATAAGAATCTCCCAGACCCACCAAGACGTCCCATAGTATCAGGAATTGGATCTATTCTGGAGCCACTATCGAAATTCGCTGACGCCTTTCTACGACCACTAATGCAAAAAACTGACACCTACTTACGAGACACCAAAGATGTCCTACAAATCCTTCAAGACCAACCTTTCGATCCCAACACAGAATTACTGATGGGTCTTGGCATGGAGAGTCTTTTTACTAGCCTCCCACATGAAGAAACACTCAACATTATCGAGGAAGTCCTATTCGAAACTGAGTGGGATTACCAAACGCCACGGAATATCGTGATGGAGTGTTGCAAATTAGCCCTCACTAGAAACTTCTTCGAATTCGAAGAGACACTCTATCATCAAAAGCACGGGACCAGCATGGGGAGTACCTTTGTGCCCAGCATAGCAGGACTCTATGTACATCACCTAAAAAAGACATAAAATCCTCAGCGATAAGAACAACCCCTTCTTACCCCACATCAGTCTATGGAAACGTTACATAGACGACATTTTGGTAATATGGAAGGGAAACAAGGAAACAGCGCAGAGATTCCTCATATGGTTGAATTTCCAGAATGACTTCTTAAAATTCACCAGCACCATGTCCAACCGGGAACTAGTGTTCCTGGACCTTAACATTCTCTGCCAAAGTGGCAGCCTTAAAACGACCACACACATCAAGCCAACAGCAAAAAATTGCCTCCTCATCTAAGATAGTTTCCATCCTAGACACCTGAGAAACAATCTCCCATTCAGCCAGTACCTACGTCTAAGAAAGAACTGTTCAGACATAAAGGACTTTCAAGAGCAGGCAACTGACGTACATCAGAAACTGGTGAAGAGGAACTACCCTGTACAAGTGGTGAATAAGGCATTGAAACGTGCTCGGAATAACAATAGAGAAGCTCTATTAGAGATAAGACCGCCAAAACACAAGGAAGACAGACCCATATGTATTACTACATACAACACAGCCAGCAACCAGATAAACAAAATAATCAAAAAACACTGGTGTCTGTTGAACTGTGGGGATCTGTTTTTTCCTAAACCCATGTTTTCACATAGGAGGGGAAAAAACCTCAAAGACTTATTAGTACACACCAGACCATGCAAGGCCAGTAATGAGGGCACACAACAGACCTTCCTTACCCCTCTATCTGGTCACCATCTGTGTGGTACATGCAGTGTCTGCAACCTCACCACCAAAAGTAAAAAGATAAAGTTTAATGACAACACCACCTGGGAACAACAACGGTTCACCAACTGCAATACAAAAAACATGATCTACATGATAACTTGCCCATGCCAATTACAATACATAGGCATGACGACGAGGATGGTAAAAATACGTATCGGGGAACACCGCAGTAACTTGCGTTGCGAGAGAGCCACAACAAAGATGTCTGCACACTTCATTGAAAAGAAACACACAGTGCATGATTTACAGTGGACTGTAATTGAACACATCCCATGTGAATCACAACTTTTGGAGAAAGAGCAGCGGTGGGTTTTTTGCTTAAAAACGCACACAAATGGGTTGAATGATGAAATTCCCTGGAGCCAACTGACATAAAATCATGACTAAGCATAGTCGAATGTCACTGTTTTCCCTGTTACCAGAATCTCTCAGATGATGTTGAACAAACACCAACTCGGTAGACAACTATCTAGTTTAAGAATATTCCAAAAGGAATTTATCATGGCCATGTCTATCCCACTTGAGCAAAAAAACGTACAACTCTGTAGGCTAATGCTATGATATTTGTAGAAACATAACAAACGGGCCCACTAGAAACGCATCAGGTAACACCCCCCAGGAACATTTATGGGCTGAGACCCCACCATATTAGGTTTGACAAATACACGAATAAGGTCCGGATAGATCATGGGTTATATGCCTTTACTATCACATACCCTGCCCAGCATGCATCATTGAGGGCCAATCGAGGGAGGCCATTTTTGAAGTCAGAGGTCTATGCACCACTGAACATCAAGCAGATCACAGTAACTACGCACAAACAAGGCAGGCTGTGTGGTACCACGAGCATTCGTCTTAGACACTACGAGTGATGACACATCCGCAAGAATGCTTTTTTAACTTGTACGTTCTATTTTAGGGCAACACAACATTCAGCCAAAACCTTAACATTTAGAGTGGATGATGCGTTTTCCACCACAATACTCCTCCCAGCATGCATTAGAAATCGCCACAGGGCGGCGGCCATTTTGAGGAGTTAGCAGTCCATGCACCACAGCACACGAGGCAATGAGCGCGAGCAGACCGGTCTTTAAAAACAGACCACAGAGACACTCACACTCACCCACGGAGCCACGGGTAGGCATAGTATGCTGAGCGAGGGAGTAGCTTTGAAGCAGTAAGTACGGCATAGCCGCATCCCCTCTCACTGGATATTTGGATGGATCTCGTATACCATATTCATCCGGTTTTTTACATCTCTAGCATTCCGCTGTCATTTCTCCCCCAGAGTGTGACTACAAGCGTCCCTCCCCTCCCGTGCAGAGCTCATGGGGCAATGTTAGATTCCTAAATGAGTACGATCTTCCAGCTAAGTACTCTCACAAAATATTATAGCTTTTTACAAGAATGAAGCATCTACAAATTACGCTAGAAGCAATTTTCACCTGACCATGACGGCATTATATAGTGTGTGTGTTTTATGTTATATGTTGTCTATTGTCTTGTTTGTACTTTTTCCTTACACAGGTTAAGGGCACCTTTGACAATTTCACACCAATATGAAAAATATATCACGTTTTTTTCACCAGATGGTGATGTGGTTTACAATGCATAACATGTCGGTAAGTTAACCCATGCTTGTTTATATCCTTATCATTCCAGATTGAATTAAGTCAAACTACCATACTGGGTAGTTTTTGAAGCAACATACCAATTGGGTATTGTATGAAGCACTTTTTAACATTGAATGTATAATCACTATAATACGCCAGCTATCAATTAGGAGTGACACTAAGGCATCAACTCTATCTGGTCCTGACGAAAAGCCATAGGGGAAGGCTTGAAACATGTAGACCGGGAGTAAACACATACATTGTATTGTGCACCTCCCAACACCCCCTTTCTAACCATACCAGCCTCTGGATTCAATAAAGTTTAGGTTCCAAGTGGCCAGGTATATTTAACATTTTTTTCACCATCTCACCGAACCTTTTCACTCCTACACATATATATTTTAGCAATATAGTCCTCACTATCCCAAAAGTGCTCCCACGTCACCGGCGGTCGCAGCACGCCCGTCCCGCAACGGGGCGGGAAGAACCTGATGATGAACGATGCCACCAAGGGGCCTTTTGGTGGGTGAGGGTTATTTTAGAAAAGAAAATCTTTTTCCCTCAGGAAACATCAACATTTCTGGAATGATATTCAATCCCTACTCCCTAGTGAACTTCTCTCATGTAGCATGAGACCAGTGTCTGGACTGGATAAGGAGCTATGTGACCTCGCGCTAGAGGAGTCAGGAGCTGGCTGGAGGAGTTGGGAGCCGGCTGGAGAACACCGAGGACAGGACGTGCTGCAGGCTGAAAAGGTAAGTGAAGCTTTTTTTTCCATTTTAAAATGTAAATGTATATTTTACATTGTTTAATTTTATCTATGTCGACCCACCATTTTCGTGGGTCACCAACAGTCACTGCACTGGGACAAGAGTATAGGTGTCCTACTCGGAACTTAAATCATGACATGGGGTAGCGGTACCATTTCTCACTTTTTTCCTGTAGGAATGTTCCCCACATGTTGCCAAAGGTGCAGCTTGATAACTCAGCACTTACATCATCATATACCTAGCAATGTTTTTTCCAAGTCTCAGGCCTGCCACTGCACACCATTTTAAACTGCCATTTTGATTTCGCAAACAAAACCTTTGCTAGGCCTAGACCCTCCTTTGTAATAGTTACAAGTCACCCCTAAGGTAGGCCCTAAAGGCTCAAAGGCAGGGTACGTTGAATTCAAAAAGTAGGACAGTGTGTTTAAATTGTACATGTCCTGACAGTGAAAAACTTGTAAAGTCCTTTTTCACTACTGCAATGCCTATGTTTCCAGATTGGTGAACACTAGATTACCTTATTACATTTAATAAGTGATCATTTGGATTGAGAGTCGATAGAGATATGCTGTTTAGACTTAAATGAATTGTAATTTAAAATCCTCTTAAATGCTAAAGTCAGAGTTTAAGTCACAATTTTGAAAATGCCACTTTTAGAAAGTTGTCACTCCAAACACAACAACCATAAAAAAAATAAACAAAAACTTGTCCTAACCATTTTTGCCTTCTGCCAGTATCCTGGGTCACATGTCTGTGAATGACTCTGTTGTTGGGGTTTGAGTACTTCTCCCAGACAGTGACACAAAGGGGACTATGTGTGGGCGGGATGGGCATCCTGCCAAGATGGCTTGGGGCTGAGCTGGTCCCTTCCTCACTTACACTTTGAAGGGCTTGCCTCCAGCACACACAAAGGGCCCTGACACTAGCCTTTTATCACCGCAGACTTCTTGGAGCCTAAACATGTGAGGGCAAGAAAGTTTCAGAACCAGATGCGGGAGTAGCATAAGGCATTCCCCCACACACAAAGGCAAGCCCCAAGCATAAATATTGAACCTCCTGAGCCACTCACCAGCACACGCCTGTATCTGTGGACATTTACAGAGGAAGGATTGCCTTGCCCCTAGAGGCCTGCCCAGCTGCTACCTAGAGGACTCTCTGCTGTTTGGGGACTGTCTTGCTCTCTGAGAAGAAAGACTGGACCATCTCCGTTCATCCAGGCTGCCCTAAGTTCCTCTAAGAGTCATTTGGCTAACCTCCTGTCAATCAATCAATCAATCAATCAATAATTATATAGCGCAGCTCATCACCCTGGAGGGGTATCTAGGCGCTGAGGAATGGAGAGCCCTAGTCGAAGAACCAGGTCTTGAGTCCTTTCCTGAAGTCAGTGAGTGAGAGGGCGGGTCGGAGATGGAGTGGGAGGTTGTTCCAGGACTTGGCAGTGAGGTAGGAGAAAGATCGATCTCCACAGCAGCTCTGCCGGATACAGGGGATGTGTGCGAGGGCAAGGGAGGCGGATCGGAGTTGTCTGGTCAGCTGGTGGAAGGTCAGGGGTGGTTGATGTAAGAGGGGCTGGCATTGTGGAGAGCCTTGTAGGCATGAGTCAGTGGCTTGAACTGGCATCTCTTCTTGACGGGGAGCCAGTGGAGGCTTATGTCATGGGGGGTGATGGTGGTGCATTTGGGGAGGTTGAGAATTAGTCTGGCTGTGGCGTTCTGTATGGTCTGGAGTCATTTGAGGAGGTGTGTGGTGGTTCCGGTATAGAGTTCTTTTCTTTGGTCTAGTCGGCTGGTGACGAGGGCTTGAGTCACTGTTTTCCTGGTGCTGATGGGGATCCAATTGAAGATCTTGCAAAGCAAGTGGAAGGTGTGGGAGCAGGAGAAGGCTACTGCATTGACCTGCCACTTCATGAAGAGATCACTGTCCAGGATGATGCTGAAGTTGTGGGCGTGGTTGGTGGGGGTAGGTGAGCTCCGAATGCAAAAGGACACCCTGTGTCGTCCCATGGGGAGGTGTTCTTTCTGAAGATGAGCACTTCTATCTTGTCCGTGTTCAGCTTCAGGCAGTTGGATTTCAACCAGTCAGTGGCGCTGGTCATGGTGTTCTGGAAGTTGAACCTGGTGGTGGCAGTGTCTGGCAGTGAGAGAGAAGATAATTTGTCAGCGTAAGAAATGATGTTGAGTTCATAGGAGCAGATTATGCTGGCCATTGGAGTCGTGTAGGCGTTGAAGAGGGTGGGGCTGAGGGAGGATCTTTGGGGGACTCAACAGATGATGCTCTTGGGTTGGGAGGTGAAGGGTGGTAGGCGGACTTTCTATTTGCACACTGTGGGGAAGGAGGTGATTCATTTGAGGGTGTTTCCTCTGATGCCGATGTGGTGGAGTCTGGTGATGAGGGTGTGGTGGGATACGGTGTTGAAAGCTGCCGAGAGGTCGAGGAGGACAGGGCTGCTGTTTTGCCACAGTCGAGGATGGATCTGGTGTCGTCAGTTGCGGCTACCTAGCTGAGCTACAGGGGCACAACAAGTTCCAGGGACCTTCCTACAACTGCTCAGTGGACCTGATGCACTGGACCTGCATGAACCTGCAGCTGGACCTGCCTGATTTCTGCTGGTCTCTGCGGGAGTGAGTTCCTGATTCTGAAGAGGTGTCTCCCAGGTCCTGCACCCTTGACTGGCATCAATTGAGCTACTCCTATCAAGAAAGGTGAAATCCTGAAGTTTCGGCCGCAAACAGACCTGTTCGAACTGAGACCCTGCCGACTGCAATGACCACCAACACAAAGCTCTGATGAGCCCTACTCTTCTTGCTACAGTGACTTCCACTGACCACTGGCAATGCAAGACCTTCACTTCACTCTACAGCAATGACAAGCCTCTGAGATCCGGAGCTTCAGCAACGACCGTCCACGAGGCATGGCTGGCTCTTCGCACTACAGAAATGACCGCCTGGCTTGCTCTTCACACTACAGCAACGACCATCCACGATGCTCTCCCTAGGCCTCACAGCCTCCTTCACTGTAACCAGAAATCTTTGTACCGGACTTTGAAAAGGTAACTTTTCAGTGTGACTAACCTGGTCCCTGTATCCGGCCCGCACTCCATATTGGTCCACCTGAACCTGTGACTTTCCCCCGGTCTAGCACAACCAGATGGCTGTGAATGGCGATTTGTGCTTTTGGGCACTATATCTACCTAAAATGTCCTATTTCCCCGTCTACTGATTGGAAATGTTGTCATTCATTTCTCATTTTATTTATTAAAATGTTCTTTATTTTTTAATTGTTTTGAGATTTTTCTTGTGTTTTTACTTTATTACTTTTTGCATGCTTTATAAATACTTTGCACTTTACCTCAAAGTTAAGCCTGACTGCTTCTGTGCCAAGCTACTAGACGGTTATGTAGAGGTTAATTTAGTGACTTTTGTGGTTAACCCTAATTACAATTGTGGTTGTTGCCTGAGTGGGGCTTTCACCCCCTCAACCAATAATCCAATTTCTTATAGTAGACCTACTCACATACTCCAAAATGCTACTCAGTATCCTATGGAGGTGTTTTGGGAGGAAAATGTTACTACAAACATACACCCATAGAAGATTGCCCTCATTGCTATTCACTAACTACACTTATACAGTTACTACAGCTCTAAAGCAGACACAAGATTAGTAAATTTACTCCAGCCCAGACTTGGAGTAGATCAAGCATGACACATGGCCACTAACATGTACTGCAGCAAACTCCCAAATAAAACAATGGAGACAGGCATATAAACTAACATTCCACACACACTAACCCCAGCAATGTTGCTGAGGGTGGGAAGCCAAGAGGCACGGGGGCAAAGGGCGAGCCAGCCTCCACTATCTCATGAATACACAAAAGTGGGCTGCCCCTTGAATCAATTCCTATGTTTATCTACAGAGTTCTATAGAGATGCACTACCAGTGGGGGCATCTCATAAAAAGTTACGGACTGGCCTCACCCACCGCCCGGTGTCATGCTTCATCATCGGCTGTCCTCGCCCTCTAAAAACTTGGTTTGATAGAGGGCGGGCATACACCTGGAGACAGGGATGCACTTCTAAATCTAAGTGATGGCCGTGGGGGAGTGATAAGTGATTTAAAAACCATTACATTAGTCCATGTGCTATGCTTTATTCAAATGGTAAATGTATGGTGGCTAAAAACTAAGTGAACGGTGGTATGGGATATTATTCTCCCTTCGCCGTATGAAATGCGGTCGACATGTTTCTGCTGAGGTGTCCCCGAAGGGTACGTAGCATTCTTCAGGACCTAAAAAAGGGGGGTTATATACCCTATGTGTTCACTTCCTTTTAACTAGTGAAAAATGGAAGGAAAATCCTGTCGCTAGATCAGGGGAGGGGTTAAAAAAACACTATGTAGGTGGATACTTCCCTCTTGGTATAGTACCACTGAGAGTAACTCCTGTATTTCTACCCTAAACGCTCCATGGGAGGGCTGAGGTGGAAGGACCTACTTAGACTTTTGTCTAGTTTCAGTGCTTCCAGCCGTTCTTCCCGGAGGCGTCCTCTCTGTCTCCCCGCTGACACTAACATCCCATGGGAAATAATGTTAAATAAATGCAATTATCTTTATACACATACACACAGCTGTTGCCACTGTTTAGTTATAGGTAGGTCAGAATTTCCATAAGAAGAGCATTTTAGTTTTTTTAATAACTTAGAGAAATCTTCAGGAAACGGTCCAAAAAAGACAATCTACCTCAGCTCCTTCATGAAAGGTTTTGCACCGATCCATCAAGTGGTACCCAAGAAAGAGGAGGGATCCCAAAACATTGATTTCCTATGTAAATACCCTTAGAAAATTGTAGGAAGTGGTACTGAAAAACTTGCTGAACAGAGTTACACCAAACTGGGCAATAAGTGGGACGTTTACTCAGAAAGTGAGCTTTTTGTGATTTGGTGTGACTCTCTCAGCCTTGTATGAGAAATTTGTGTTTAAAGAGGTGCTTCTGGTGGTCATGAAGGGGTTACAAAAATAGGCATATCTGGAATGTTGATGCCCACTTATGGTCTGTGTGACCACTTTAAAGGGGGCTAATCAATCCCTCACAACCTGGCCAATCATTTGTAGTAGCCATTACAGGACTCATGGACATAGTCCCTTCAACCTGAAAATGAATTAAAAGAATATATAAGGGGCGGGGTGCACACACCCTGACCCCTAGGTGCATGTGGAGGTGGGGGTTTCCAGAGGGACCATGCCTTGACTGGCTGGACATAACATGAGAAACATGCAGTGGCAGTAATTACAGGACATGGGGACATGGTCCCCATTGGAATTCATTGTAGAGAAAACCTGTTTTTTAGGGTTACAAAAAGGAGCATGTATAAAGAACTGAAACACATTTAGGTCACAATATAAATTCTTTGTTGTTGCTACCATACTAATTTTTGCAATTGTGGTGTGTTCTAAGGTGATTTTACCCTGTGCAAAATGTTGCTCCTCTTCTGGGATTTGATGAACTTTGTTTGACAGAAACTGTTTTCACTCCTGAAAGTCATGGAAGGTGCTCCAGAAGCTAACATGAGAGCATATTCTCTGCAAATGCACACTATCTTCCTCAGCCATATGAAATTCTAAGTAAAACAAGAAATTCCACTAGCAACAACAGCCTTTCAGTTGATTCCCCAGTGTTTTACTGCAGCTTTTGCAGAGTTCTAATAAACAACTAAAGCACTAATATTCTGTATTTATGACAAAACTGTGGCACACCTGAAGCCATACTGAAGGATTTCCTTTAGAAATGAAGAAAATGAGGGAGTTCATTTTGTCTCAGAAATTATGGTCAGTGCTCCAGAAAGCTACAATGTGCCCACGTTTTCTAGGAGTTCTCAAATATATTTCTTATCATTGTAAGTAAAACATTCTGACATACAGACTGAAACACGTACTTTCAAAAGCCAGACAGTTAACTCCCTAGAGCAACTGCAGCTTTACCACAACGTTCTAATGAGAGGCTTGAGAGCAAGCATTCTGAATTCATGACAAAAGTGAGGCACACCTGAACACCATCAAATCTGTAAAACTGAAAGCGTTTCCTACAGAGTATATTGAAATACATAAAGAAATGAGGGATTCCTTTTTGTTATACAAAATATGGTTAGTGCTCTAGAAAGCTAAAAGTACGTCACATTTTCTACGAGTTCTCAAATATCTTCCTCACCCACTTCAGTAAAACATTCTGACCTGCAAAGTCAAACATTTACATCTAACACCAGCAACAGTCTGCCAGTTAACTTCCTAGTAATCAATTGCAGGGACACTGCAGAGTTTTAATGAATGAATAGAGCACTAATATATTGTATTCGTGACAAATGCAAGGTACTTCTGAGTCCCATATGGGTGTACTAGGAGCAGTTGAATTTAAAGCCTTTTCTAAAGAGCAGGCTGAAGTAAATGAGCATTGCAATATTAGCGCAGACATGAAACTAGAGGGTTAAAATGTGAGAGACGGTGTGGGGTTTTAGTGGTTTGAGGCAAAATGAATTTTTAAAGGGGCTAGAAATGGTTAAAGACAGAGGGCCTGATTCCGATGCAGTTAGGAAGGCCTCCTAACAGCATTTGCTCCATCCAAATCGGATCGGGAACGTGTCTTTCCGACTGACTCGGAAAGGTTTTTGACTGACCGAGTATGATACGAGTTCCGAACCCGACGGCATTTGGAATGACCGAGCCGTACGGAGCAGAATCGTACGTCTCTACAGTCCGCGTTTCCGAACGACCAAGTACGATGCTGGATTTGGACAGCCTTTCCAAATCGTGCTGTCCGACTCGAATCAGCAGTCAGAATCAGACTTTGGGGGCCCATACTTTTATGTTATTTAATTTTTGCGTAATTTAATTCTGTAGCGGGATGTGGGTTTATAGGGGAATAGGGTGGGAAGTAATTTAATTATAGTAAATTAAATATTAATTTTTAGGAATTATTAATTATATTTAATTTAATTGTGCGTTTTAGTTCTGTAGCCGGGTTGTGGGTTTATAGTGGAATAGGGTGGGAAGTAATTTAAATTTAATTAAGTAATTATTAAATTTTATTTATTGGTATTGATAAATAATTCATTGTTAATTAATTATTAATTGGTAATTAATTTTTATTAATTGGTAATTAATTTTTAATAATTGGTGATTAATTTTTATTAATTGGTGATTAATTTTTATTAATTGGTAATTAATTTTTATTAATTTTTTAATTGATAATTATATTAATTGTATTAATTTATTATTCAGAGCGGGTTGTGGGTTTATAGGGGAATAGGGTGGGAAGTAATTTAATTGTAAATCAGTAATTATTTATTTGTATTTATTGGTATTAAGTATTAATTTATTGTTAATTAATTCTTATTTGGTAATTAAATTTTATTAATTGGTAATTAATTTTTATTAATTGGTAATTAAGTTTTAATAATTGGTAATTAATTTTTATTAATTGGTAATTAATTTTTATTAATAGGTAATTAATTTTTAAGAAATCATATTTATTGGTATTTAGAATTAATTATTAAATATTTTGTAATTGGTAAGTCATTTTAATTAATTTTTTATTGGTATTGATAATTATTTTATTTTTATTAAAATATTAAATGATTATTTTCCCTACTGTTGCACTCTTTGGAGTGGGAATAGTAATTTTTACCCCTACGCTATCCAACGCTTTCCCTACTGTTGCACTCACTGGAGTGGGAATAGTAATTTTTACCCCTACGCTATCCAACTCTTTCCCTACTGTTGCACTCTCTGGAGTGGGAATAGTAATTTATACCCCTACGCTATCCAACGCTTTCCCTACTGTTCCACTCTCTGGAGTGGGAATAGTAATTTTTACCCCTACGCTATCCAACGCTTTCCCTACTGTTGCACTCTCTGGAGTGGGAATAGTAATTTTTACCCTCCCGCTATCCAACGCTTTCCCTACTGTTGCACTCACTGGAGTTGGAATAGTAATTTTTACCCCTACGCACTCCAACGCTTTCCCTACTGTTGCACTCTCTGGAGTGGGAATAGTAATTTTTACCCTCCCGCTATCCAACGCTTTCCCTACTGTTGCACTCACTGGAGTGGGAATAGTAATTTTTACCCTCCCGCTATCCAACGCTTTCCCTACTGTTGCACTCACTGGAGTGGGAATAGTAATTTTACCCTCCCGCTATCCAACGCTTTCCCTACTGTTGCACTCTCTGGAGTGGGAATAGTAATTTTTACCCTCCCGCTATCCAACGTTTTCCCTACTGTTGCACTCTCTGCAGTGGGAATAGTAATTTTTACCCCTACGCTATCCAACGTTTTCCCTACTGTTGCACTCTCTGGAGTGGGAATAGTAATTTTTACCCTCCCGCTATCCAACGCTTTCCCTACTGTTGCACTCACTGGAGTGGGAATAGTAATTTTTACCCTCCCGCTATCCAATGCTTTCCCTACTGTTGCACTCACTGGAGTGGTAATAGTAAATTTTACCCTCCCGCTATCCTACGCTAAAAATATTGAATATTTTTTATAAATATTACGTTAATATATATATGGATTAAAAAATAAAAATGTATGTTTATTTTTTTTACTTACATTAATTATTTATAAATTTTAAAGTTATTTAAGTATTTTTAAGTATGTTTTAGTTAATTATATATATTATTTCATTAATTTTACATTACTTTTAAGATATTTAAAAAATTCGATATTTTGACTAACTATATTTTTTACAACTATATTTTGGATTCGATATTTTTGTACTTACCTGTTTGTAGATAGGCATTCGATATTTTGGCATTCTATATTTTTACTTCGATATTGTTGTAGGTCGATATTCTTGTATTCGATATTCTGTCAGTGATCCCACTTAACAGCTACCTAATTTTAAAATAGTAACATTTTGATAGACAAATATATATCTATATATCGATCTCTCTATCTAAATATATACTTAAATATCTATATATAAGGGATAAAGTATAAAGTACCCGCTGTTGTACAGTATAAGGATATTGCAACTCACCGAGGAGTTCCATAACTATATAGAGGAACGAGTTTGAAGGCCAAGATCCTTTATAAGGGTATGGAGCTTCAAAGTGACTTGCAAAATCCTTATCATGTATGCCAGGAGGTACTTTGTCCCATACAATACATAGTCACACCATCACCTTCCCCACAAACCACTTTAAACTTTGATGCATAGCTCTTTCATATGAAAGAGGAAGCATGTTTGCAAACACGAAGAATAAAAATAAAATCTCTACTGCAAAATTAAACACATCAAAAATCTGTTAGATATTTGTAGCAAACAGATACTAGAAATAGTTCAATACAAGTCGTTTTTTGTTTTTTCTTAAAACTGCCTTAGCTCAGAATGTGTATAAACCTGCACAAAGATTCTAGCTTTTCTCTATCTAAGGAGTGCAATAAATAAACATACTCTCTCTGCTTGTTATTGTAAGCTTTTAAAATAGATCGTAAGAAAGAAAAGCAAAGTTCCATATTCGTTGCTTTAAACAGCTGCTTCAGTTATGCTCCATGACCTGACCTGTCTTTCACCTCGGCTGTTGGCAGCAAGCATTGTGTCAGAAATCGACTGTAATAAATTGTAATAGTCAAGTTCTGACGTCTTTTCTTTATACTCCACGAGAGAGTGCATCACAAGTTGCAGATTATAAAGAAATCAAAGACTGCCACGTATATATACTTCACTGAAAAAAACAAAGGTTAAAGTGATGTTATAGTTAGGTAAAAATGTTAGTTTAAATATTACATTTTAAACTAAAAAAACACTGATATTCAACAGTTTCTAATGTAAAGTAACAATATGAAGAGGTGTAATTTTAGGTAAAGCAGACATACTGGCTTTGTCAATGGATCAGAACACCAAAATATAAAAGATTGGCCTATTGGCTTTACTAGAGGATCACCATATCAACCTACATAAAGCAGACCTATTGGCTTTGTCAGAAACTTGCCACAATACATTTTCAGTAATCGTATTGCAACATATTGTATATGTGTGTTTGAGTCTTTCTTTAACACTGTTCGGAGCACAAAATGCAGCCATAGAACCAATCACAGGGGCAGCGGCAGCCGGCACAGGTAAGCGCGGTGGGGTGGGGTGGCGGGGCAGGGCGCGGCAGGGGGGACTGACAGACGACTGAATAGGTATTATTTATTTATTTAATTATATCTATTCTGTCATCTGTCAACTTCCCCCCTAGCCACCCCACCCCGCCCTGCCGCACAGCATTTACCTGCGCCGGCCGCCGCTGCACAGGGTTCACCGCACTCCACCTGAAGAGCATACAGCTCCAGCTCGAAGAGATTAAACATGATGGTAAGCTCTCCTGCAGTCATGCACTTGATGAACCATGAGACCTTTTTTGAAAAACATTTCTGGGAGTTTCTGTGCTCCTTGCAGCCCCCAACAACACATAAATTACTGGTTGGTGGTGCCCCTGCCTCTCCTTGGTTCTTAAATATTTAAAAACAAAGCCCATGCAGGGCATGGGTTGCTCCAGCAGGAATACAGTGAAAATATATTCAGCAGTCTTATTGCTTCTTATAATGAAGAAGCAAGGCCACAACAATTTTTCTTTTTTTCCTTTTTTAACGTATTGTGGATGCCTTGGTCTTACCCGGGCCCCACAGCTTTCTTTTTTTCCCTAATGGCAGCATAGGGAGCCCACTCCTGAGCTGGCAATTTAGCCTTTTCTTAACTGTGTTTTAGCGCCCGGGTCAAAACTAGGGCACCCAATGCTTACTTTTTTTTCTAATTAGCAGCGCAGGGAGCCCACTCTGCACTGCTAAGCCAGCTCCCTTGCCAGCCAGCACAGTATCATGCTAGTGGCTGGACCGGGCAACTTCCTTTTCCCATTCACCGAAATGTGGGAGGGGGGAAGGTGCAACGGTGCCCCACAGGACATGCAAGTTATAATTAGGTCAGTAAACTATAACTAGTGAGTTTCATAGTTTTTTAAGCATTAGTTTTTACCTGATGTCAACACCTAACTATAGTGTCACTATAACCTTTGTTATATTTTCAAGGAATATATATATATATATATATATATACATATATATATATTTATATATATATGTGTGTGTGTATTTACATATATATATATATATTTGCGTGTATGGGTGCACATATATATGAATTTAATTATGCTGAATGCAGAATGGATCTGTATAGATTTGTTCAAAAAATGAAATTAACTAAATTACATAAAAACCTCAAAGAAACTCCAGTGTTGCCTCAAATGGAAGGGCCTGAAATAGAACAGAACAATCTAATGGTGATAGATGTGCCAACTCTAGAAGAACTGTGGGAGTTACAAAATGAAGACACTGATCCTGCACCTATGAATATAGAAAACCTAATGGAGAGCTATAATGCTAATTCCTTTAATTTGCAACTAGAAAAAATTGATTATACTCCTTTCCGTCCACGGTCACGCTATATTCCACAAATGCCAAGAGATAATCTGGATGTTTTTTCTGATAATGTAATTATGGACTTGAGACGCTTGTACTATCAAATGGGAAAACAAAAACAAAAGCTAGATTCCAAAGAAGCCCAAATACACAGAGTGATAACTAAATTGAGGAATGAGGACGAGATACTGGTGAAGCCCTCTGATATGGAGGGAAATGTAGTGCTTTGGGGACGTGACCTTTACTGCAAAGAGGCCTTTAACCAACTAAATAATAGAGAATGCTACAAAAGAGGGGAAAGAGCTGAATATGAAGCAGTGAAAGATCAATTCTTTGGAAAATTGGAAAGTTGGAAGCAACAAGAGCTACTAAGTTGGTATGAATTCAAATTCATGAAACAGGACAATCCCATTATTCCAGTCTTTTACATGTTGCCGAAAATGCATAAAAACATTGAAAACCCACCAGGAAGGCCGATCATCTCCTCGTGTGGCAGCCTATTTGAGAATACCTTGAGATACATAGATTATTTCTTGAATCCTATCACCAGAACCCTTACTTCTTATATCAAAGACTCTACTGACTTTTTAAAACATATTTATGATGTACAATGGACTAGTGAAATGGTGTTATTAACTCTAGATATAACTATGATATATAGTAGTATTAGACATGCTGACGGATTGAGGGCCATGGAGCACTTTTTAAAGTCAAGACCAATGAGATTTGTGCATCATAATAGAATGATTCTAGAAATGATGGAATGGTGCTTAACAAGGAATATTTTTATGTTTGGAGCAGACCTATACCAGCAGGAGCAAGGGACTGCCATGGGTACCTGCTTCGCCCCTAGCTATGCCAATCTACATCTAGGCTGGTGGGAGGAGCAGGTGCTCCGTGGTCCTGAGCTGGAGCGGTGGATGACTAACATACTGTTGTGGGTTAGATTCATTGATGACGTGTTCGTGCTGTGGCAGAGCACTGGAGAAGATATCGACATGTTCATCAATGATCTGAATATGAATAATTTAAACCTTAAATTTGTGGGACAACGAAGTAGAACATCTATTGATTTCCTGGATGTGAGAGTTACTGTTAAAGCGGATAGGCTGGAGACTACTATCTTTCGTAAGCCTACGGCAGGGAACACAATCTTACACGCAGAGAGTGCCCACACTACACCACTCATCCGAAGTATACCCTTCGGAGAGTTTTTTAGGGCGAGGAGAACATGCAGTAACTTGGAAGAGTATGAAAGAATTGAATGCGAGATGACTAATCGCTTCATACAAAAAGGCTATCCCCGAGAAGTGATTCAGAAAGCGTCAGAGAAAGCTAGGAAGCTAGATAGGGATAAAATACTCTTTGAACCCTCAGAAAAAAGGTTCTATATCCCACAGGTTTATAACAACCTACAACACCAAGCATAATGAAATACGATCAATCCTGAAAAAATATTGGTATCTCATTAAAGGGGATCCTTTATTGGGACCAGAGAGTAGAAAGTACCCTGAGATAACTTATAGAAAATCAAAATCTTTCAGGGATCATTTAGTCAATAGTGAATATCAGGAAGCACGAAAGAAACAGACATGGTTATCAGTCAAGGATGGTTTTAGAAAGTGTTTTAAATGTAAAGCTGTCAGCATGGGGGAATATTGTTGATTTTAAAACATCTTTTAACAAAACCATAAAAATCAGGGGCCACTTAACCTGTAAGTCAAATTTTGTGGTCTACATGTTGCAATGTCCCTGTAGAAAGGTGTACATAGGCAGTACCACCTTGCCGGTTCATCAGAGGATCCTGCAGCATAGACGAGCTATCATTAACAATGATAGAAGCTACCCTGTCGCCAGGCAATTTAAGAAAGAACATCAAAGTGACCCCAATCAAATGAAATATAGCTGCATAGCGGAAGCTCCTAGAAAGAGGAGGGGGGCAACAGGGAGAGAGAGCTTTGGAGATTAGAAACTTATTTCATACTGGAACTTGATAGTAGAGAACCTAACGGTCTCAATATTGACGAGGAATTGTTTACATGCCTGTAGAATATCCATGAAGTCTAGCTGCATACTCACTAGTACTATTTTTTAAACTTTTTAGGACTATAAATGAGGAGAGAAGGACAAGGGACACATGCACTTTAGCATTAAGCACTTTAGATAGCTAAGCACTAGCACTTTAGTTTTTCTTACCTTTTTCAAGTAAGAAAAATCCCGAGAGGAAAGTATATGAATTTTAATATACTAGATTAGGTTTTTAGAAAAAATTGTTTTCTATATGAAAAATATATAAAAAAAAGTTGTTATAAAGAAAAACGACAAAATTAAAAAACTGAGCACTTGCACTTTACAATGAAGTACTGTAGCACTTAGCATTTTAATAAAGCCGAATTGAAAACAAAATGGAAATGTACCAATGTACAGAACGGGCAAAGATGGAGTCTATTTCTGCGAATTTGACTGCATTATGTTAAATGATAACTTATGATGTATTTATTTTTATTTTACAAGTTATATACAGTAATGAATTTAAAGTGCGAATAACTTGGTTATATGCCTTGAATTATACACTTTTATGTAAGAATATATATCATATAATGCATCTTATACACTCCAAGATGGCGCCTGCTTTAGTGTAATCAATGGCTGAAACGTGCATTGGGATTGTCCTTTGTCTATGTTCATATTAGTATAGATGTGTATTTATTGTTTAAAAAAATGGCAACCTGCATTGTGAACAAGGCTGCATGAGACAGCCAGAACGCGTGGATGCCATCTAGCTCACCATAATAAAGTTGAGTGAGTAATGACCCATGGAGTGCTGGATTATTTCCTGTGATTGTGGAAATTATTGATGGAATATATATATATTTCGGGCATTTGTTTAAACATATATATATATATATATATATATATATATATATATATATATATATATATATATATATCAACAGCAACTCCGTCAATCACCATGGAATCCTCACCACAAACGGAGCACGGACCACAAGATAGTGCTAAACAGTTTATTGTTGCTCTCCGACCTCTACAGCCATGACGCGTTTCAGCCCATCAAGGGCCTTGATCACATGACACGCTCTGTCAGGTGGGTAGTGCTTTTATAACGTTTTTTTTTTCCCCCCATTTGCTTAACCTGTGTTCTCTTAAAGTGACAAGTGCCTATAATTTAAAATACATAGAAATAAACATCAGACTTTAGTTATATATTGTAGGCTTTAGGACGCAATCTCGCAATTTATCTAAATAGATAATTTACATCCAGGTATAATACCTTGCCATGTTGCGTCATCAAAATAGCCATATTACATATACTAAAATAGCCGTCTTAAAACTGTACCGAAAATTTATAAAAGCACTTAAAACTGATAGTAAAATACAAGGAAATAATAGACCAATATAGCCTTTTTTTAAAACATTTGAAGCATCCTGGTCTGAATATCTTGATGTTGATATACATTATTGAGAACAAATCAGAAAAGTGCAAAATACGCAAATACAGTACATATGATGTAAACAATTCATGTAATCTTATTACTAATAAAGTGCTTGGTGCCAGTGCAATACCATGATTGGTAATTAAAAACCTTAAAAATGCCTGTGTAAAAAAAGGGGAAATATATATATCTATATATATATATAGATATATATCTATATATATATTATCTACTGGCGGTCGCCAGTAGATAGTTATAGTTACAACCTATTATCCATAGGAAATCCATGACATTCTATTTGAAATAACTCTCTTGCCGGTTGACGTATCTTCGCAAAATTTTCAAACTTTGTGGGGCGCTCCGGTCCGCTCCTACCCTGAAAGTCTCGGGGGATTCGTCAAGCGGGGGCCGAGAAAAAGGGGGTCCCAAAACGCGTTTTCCCCATGCAATTTTCCATAGGAAACTTTAGACACGGCTACAGCCCGAACTGCTGAACGGAATTACACCAAATTTGGCAAAGAGGTAGTTCTTGGTTCAGAAAGAACCCTTTTTGTTAAATGGTGTAAATCCGTTCAGTAGTTGCTGAGAAAATCAAAAGTAAAAAGATAGTGATATCTATGGCCGAGTAGGGTCCGCGTACCCTCAGCGCACCCTGCGCGCACCGTCCCGATCCACGAGCTGCATGTTAATTGGCTGTCAGCTGGCTGTCAACATTCCGATTCAGGAAATGTTGGCAGCCATTTTATCCTCGGTAGAACCGAGGGACAGAAGCAAGTGCGCAAAGCGCACAAAGGGAGCAGGGTAGAAACACCCTGACCCCTAGGTTTGCTCAGGGGGTCCCACAAGGACCCCCTGGGCAAAAAAATATAATTTTTTTAAAAATCGGCAGGATGCGCTCAGGGTGCGCGAATCCTGCCGAAAAAAAAAAAATTGAGCGCGGTCTCCCACGCTTCGATTGCATTTGCCCCGGGTGGCCCAAGTCCCGGGGGCATGGTGAGGGGGTTAATTTTATGTGTGGGGGCCTCAAGGGCCCCCAAGCCCGGGGACCGCCACCCCCGGGGCTTTATTGAAAAAATGGTGCGGGAGAGCTCTTCTGCCCTCCCGCAGCCCGGGGACCGCCACCCCCGGGGCTTCTTTTTAATTTAAATAAGGTGTGGGGGGCTCCAGCCCCCACACGCCCGAGGACCACCACCTCCCGGGGCACTTATAAAATAAATGTGGGGGTCCATTACGGACCCCCAGAGCCCAGGGACCACCACCTCCCGGGGCTGTGCAATTAAGGGAGGGGGGCTGCGCGGCCCCCTCCTGGAAGCCCTTGATGGCCCTGGGGACCGCCACCCCCCAGGGCCGGCTCCTGCAGTGTCCCGGGGTGCCTACCCCGGGACACTGTAGTTTGCTATGGCAGGACGGAGCCTCGCGGCTCCCGTCCTGCCATAGCAAACTGCTTTGGATATTGGAAGAGAGAGCAGGAAACCTGCTCTCTCTTCCAATATCCAAACCAGTTGCTTTCCACATGGGAGCTGCATCTTAGCAGCTCCCCATGTGGAAAGCAATGCCGGCTCCCAAGGGACGCGGGGAGCCGGCGGGACTGTGGGGGATTGGGGACCCCCCACAGTCCCCAACGAGAGGGCCAGCCCGGGGGATGGGGTCCCCGGGGCAAGTAGTGGCCCGGGAGGGGGCCACGCAGTCCCCTCCCCAAAGTTTAAAAAAAACGGTATGGCCGGCCCCGAGGATGGGGTCCCTGGGGCCTTAAATGGCCAGAGGAGGGGGCTACGCAGCCCCCTCCAAAGAATAAAATTAAAAATAGAGGCCATGCCCGGGGGATAGGGTCCCGGGGCCAATACAGGCCCAGGGAAGGGGGGCCACGCGGCCCCCTTCCCGTTTAAAAAAAAAATGTAATTACAAAAAAGGGGTAAGGCCCTGGGGGATGGGGTCCCCAGGGCCCAAAAACAGGAAAAAGGAAGGGGGCCACACAGCCCCCTTCAGGGGACAAAAAAAAAAAAAACGATCGGCCCGCAGGCCCCGCCCCCTTCCTTCACCACTCTGCAAAATTCACCACTCTGCAAACGCGCCCCTGGCGCGTTTGCAGAGAGAGCAATTCCCCTTGAATACTGGGGGTCCCTGGGGGCCAACTAGCCCACCAGGAACCTCCAGTATGCGCCAAGGGGCTGCCTTGCAGAAAGGTGTACAGAGGCCACGCCCCTTTTACACCTCTCTGCAACGCAGCTCTGTGGCGCTTTTGGAGGTATATGGTGGGCTAGTTGGACTCCGGGGACCCTCAGGATTCAAGGGGACTTAATCCCCCAACTTAAAACACGCCACGGGCGTGTTTGCACAGTGGTGAAGGGAGGGGCGGGGCTTCAGGTGACATGTGTGCAAACAGGCCCCGTGGCGCGTTTTAAGATGGGGAATTAAATCCCCTTCAATCCTGAGGGTCCCTGAGGGCCAACTAGCCCAACAGGTACATCCAGAAAGCGCCACAGAGCTGCGTTGCAGAGAGGTGTAAAGAGGGTGTGGCCTCTCTACACGTCTCTGCAACGCAGCCCCTGGCGCATATTGGAGGTTCCTGGTGGGCTAGTTGGCCCCTAGGGACCCTCAGGATTCAAGGGGACTTAATCCCCCAACTTAAAACGCGCCACGGGGCGCGTTTGCACAGATGTCACCTCAGGCCCCGCCCCTTCCTTCACCATTGTGCAAATATTCTTCTAAAATCATCCAGAAATCACGAATTCCGATTTACTCACCTGTTATAAGGAGAGACCTCAGTGCTGCATCTTTCAGCCCAGTACTGGTCCTGAAAAGTAATTTTAACCGTACTTACCAGTAACTTGAATTTCCTTCCATAGGATATCATTGCCTGCTTTTTGCTGAAAAAGTTTCTAAGTGTTGATTTTTGAAACATACAAATATTCCTCTAAAATCAGCCGAAATACGAATTCCGATTTACTCACCTGTTATAAGGAGAGACCTCAGTGCTGTATCTTTCAGCCCAGTACTGGTCCTGAAAAGTAATTTTAACCGTACTTACTAGTAACTTGAATTTCCTTGCATAGGATATCATTGCCTGCTTTTTGCTGAAAAAGTTTCTAAGTGTTGATTTTTGAAACATACAAATATTCCTCTAAAATCAGCCAAAATCCGAATTCCGACTTACTCACCTGTTATCAGGAGAAAACCCAGTGCTGCACCTTTTAGCCCAGCACTGACCCTGAAAAGTAATTTTAACCGTACTTACCAGTAACTTGAATTTCCTTCCATAGGCTAACATTGACTGGTTTCACTTGGAAATTCTTCTAAGTGTGGAGTTTTGGAACTTTAAAATATTCCTCTAAAATCAGCCGAAATACGAATTCCGATTTACTCACCTGTTATCAGGAGAGAACCCAGTGCTGCATCTTTTAGCCCAGCACTGACCCTGAAAAGTAATTTTAACCGTACTTACCAGTAACTTATATTTTCTTCCATAGGAATCCATTGTCTGGTTTTCAGCAAAAAAGTTTCAAAGTGTTGATTTTTACAAACTACAAATATTCCTTAAAAATCGCCTGTATGACTTAAACGCATTCTTTCAACTGTTTACAGGAGATGCACCAGTGCTGGATCCAGGATCCAACACTGAGTAAGAAAAAGTAACGATAACAGTTTTTACCTGCTAAGTGAATTTCCTTCCATAGGATAACATTGGTGACTATATTAGAACAAGTTTCTAAGGGGCCCATTACGATACCCGGCGTAAATAAATCCGCCAGGCATGGAAGCGGCAAAAATCCGCCCGCACACACCGCCTGAACACCGACCACGCCATTACGATTTCACAAACCGAAAACCGCCATCGGCGAAAAAGCACACAAAATACCGCCCGCCAACGTCCGAGTCGGAGTCAAACCGCCCGCCACGGACGGAAACACGCACGACAACACAAAACCGCCCGCCCTCACGGCCGACACACCGCACGTGACATTACGATCGCACCGACATGAGCGCGGAAAAACCACAAATATACCGCCCGCCAGCGCAAACAACGCCGATGAGAATCGACACGGCAGAAGCCATGGCGCCAACGTACCTGCACAGAAACCATCCGCACACAAAACCAATAGCACACAACATGGCCAACAAGTCCACACAGCAAGGCACGCACAAATACACAAGCACAGTACACATCCCGAAAACACCCCCCGGACAAACAAAAAATACAAAGGCCAGAACCCCAGACACAACACACCTGAAAACAACAGACCATGAGGACACACCCACATAGGTGAGTACAAAAGCAGCACTCCCACAGACCACAACCCCTTGCTACATTGCAAACCAGAGAGGAGAGGAGAGGACACAGTGACACAGCAAGGACAGCAGCACACCACAGAAACGCACACATCACAACCACCACCACCACCACCACCACCACCACCACCACCACCACCACCACCACCAAACACCGGCACCACAAACCCCCTGCACATTACACAACACACACCGCACCAGCACCACAAACACCATGGCACCACAAAGAATGCCCAAGTTCACGCCCATGGAGCTGACGGTCATGGTCGACGAGATCATCAAGGTGTACCCACAAATCTATGGGAACATGGTCCAGCACACACCACTAGCCACCAGAAACAGAATGTGGAACCGGATCGTAGACCAGGTCAATGCAGTCGGGACCCTGCCCAGGAACAGAGTCGAAATTAACAAACGTTGGAATGACGTAAAGAGCCTGGTCAAGAAGAAGGAGGGCAAAAACAGAGAGCTGGCTGCCGTCACTGGCGGAGGGAATCCCGCGCTCTTTAAGACCTTCAAAGCGTGGGAGGAGAAGGTGCGAGTCGTAATACATCCGGAGATCCTCGCCGGATTAGCAGAGGAGTGGAGGCTGGTAAGTACAAACTAATGTATACCAGCACACCGCTATGTACTCACATGCGCAACTACCATGCCACAGCTCCCAGGGACAAACACCCCCATGTCCAGCACACAATACACAACACATCACACACACATGCAACAGACACTACCACACACAGCCCAAACCGAACAACTGTAAGATGCGTGGGGACATGTGTACACTAAGCCAGCCACGTAACCACCAACAGGTCCCCAAATATGCCAGAAGCGCCACAACGAGCACCCACCACACCCATGTGTCCGCCACAGCTGCACTAACCGACAAGTAACAGGTAAGTGGCAGGAACACAAAGTGCAGTGGGTGGGACGGTGGACAGCCCAAGTACAACACACACCAGGCCCCAGTCCCACAGCACAGCAAGGAGGAGCATCCCCCACACCCCACAGCCACGTGTCAGCCACCGCAGTGCCACAACGACAGCCGAAAGGCAGACATCACGGTCCACAGCAATCGGTGTCAGTGGGTGTCCAGCCACCCCCACGACCCACAACACCCCCACCCCCACAGACCTGCAACATGGAGCACCCCCGCTTAGAGCCATGTGGCATCCAGTACAGTGCACGCACGAACAACTTGCAGGTGGGAAACTGGACAGGGCTGGATTACTGGAGGCATGAGGACCATAACACGACCAACACATGGGACATGTCACGTAGCAGACGAACACGCAGCACCGCCCACCGTCACGAACAAGTGAACAATGTGCACACGGACATGAACAACAGACTCACACCCCACATGACCCATCACAGACATAGCAACACCCAAGGAGCCACGTCTGCATGCACAAGCCACACTGAATATAGTCCCACACGGCAGCCACTGTGCAACTCATCACACACAACCGAAACACCATTGAAGTCCTGTCCATGTAGCCCCTACTGCCTGTCAACCACACACCCCACAACTACGCCTATGTAAGACAAACAACACTAGACGCAACAGAGCGGAACAACATAAATGCACACGAACACCACTGAACCCATCAAACTCACAGACACACCATGCACATACAACATACCATCCATCCCATCCGTCAGCCCCAGTCTCATGAAAGGCATGTCATCCGCACAGCTGCCACACATACAGCAGTCACGCTAAGACACATGCCCATGACCAACCATGTGCCAGAAGTCAATTAAGCGCACGACACACTGTGAGCAACAACACACAACATGGGCCACACCCCCCGAGCACTGCAGTGATGCACATGGCACAGGGCAGCACGCACACCAAGGAGATGGGACAACTGCAATACGTTGGCTGGCACACAACTATCACTCACTCATAACGATGCGTCCAATGCCATGTCCAGTAATCACAACAGACAGCAAATATGCAGGCCATGTCAAGCATGCACACACCTCAAACCATGCACTGTCATGCTGCCACAACACATGTCACGTTCGGCACCCATGGCTCACAGCATGTACCCCAAAAGCATATCCCCTCCCAAATGCGAATCTGGGGCATGGCCCCCATGTTGCCATATGCGTTCCTAAGCGTTCCATTTGAACCCCAAAAGCATATCCCCTCCCAAATGCGATTCTGGGGCATGGCCCCCATGTTGCCATATGCGTTCCTAAGCGTTCCATTTGAACCCCAAAAGCATATCCCCTCCCAAATGCGAATCTGGGGCATGGCCCCCATGTTGCCATATGCGTTCCTAAGCGTTCCATTTGAACCCCAAAAGCATATCCCCTCCCAAATGCGAATCTGGGGCATGGCCCCCATGTTGCCATATGCGTTCCTAAGCGTTCCATTTGAACCCCAAAAGCATATCTCCTCCCAAATGCGAATCTGGGGCATGGCCCCCATGTTGCCATATGCGTTCCTAAGCGTCCCATCTGAACACCAAAAGCAAAGTACAAACCAGACCCAGGATGGGCCAGGAGCCCGCATACACCAGAGTCACAATAAGTAGGGGCACAGCAACACACCCATCGGCATGGCCAATCCGTCCCATGCCACATGTGCACAGCACACAGTCCCATTACCAAGCACACACAACTACAGATGCTACAGCCACACACACGCCTCCGGGAAACCCATGTACGAGATTGCACGAACTGTCAATGTCAGACGACAAATACATACTTCGCCAGGTGCAACACAATAACAAATCTCATTCTCTCCACAGGTGACGAACTGCTGGATGCTGGGGATGGAGCCAGCAGCCAGCACAGCCAGCCTACAAGCCCCCAACGAGGACACACGGATCTGGAGGATCTGTCCTCCTCTTCGGACACGGACCACCAAGCAGGCCCATCTGGTGTGGCAGGGCCCAGCCGCTCCCCAGGACCCCTCCTACCCACCAACCCATCATCCAGGGCTGCTGAACATTCCCAGCCCCCTGCTGCCACTGTCGTTGCGGCCACACCCACGGTCATTGTGGCCACTACCACTGCCGCAACCGCCACCATCGCCGCACCGACCACCACCGCCGCCACCACCGCCACGTCTTCGCTGGCACCAGCCCCAGCGCAGGTGGTGGCCCGGACGACTGGATCCACCCTGGGAGCCACAGCGAGGACCGTGGTGAGCAATGTGGCTAGTGGGCAGGCCGGTGGCAGCAGGACTGGTAGGAGGAGCAGGGTCAGGGAAACGCCAGCCTCCCCTGGGAGCCATGCCCTGCCTCACATGGCCAGAGTCCTTGGGGCCTATGAAGAGGCCCAAGGACAATGGGTCCGGTCTGCTTCAGACACGCGTGAGGTGCTGGGGGTGCTGAGGTCCATGGACGCCCGTATGGGCCAAATCGTGGACCTCATGGGACAGCTGGTGGTGGCGGTGAGGTCACAGCCAGGGACAGCAGCTCCCCCTCCGCCACCACCTGCCGGGGCGCAGGGTGGAGCAGCAGTGTCCAGTTCCCCTGCGTCCACAGCCAGTGATCACACCTCAACCACCAGCATGTCGCAAGCAGGCACCCCCCCTCACAAACGTGGAAGGGGCCGTCCGAAGTGGAAACAGATCTCCCGGGAGGACTTCGCACGCTCCAAACGCAAGTGAGGCAGCCAGCCAGCCTTCCGCCAGCCTTCCTTGACCAGCCACTGCATTGACTTGGACTACGATCCCACTCCACACAGCCATCTGGATGGCATGTGTGTGTTGGACTATGGACATAGAACCAGTGGGTACACCCTGATCATCACGCAGCCATGACCGACAGCTCATTGTCACTGCACGCACCACTTTTGTCATCACCTTACACACAATCACATGTCACAGTTTGTAATAAATGCACCTTTTTCACTAACTGCTGTTTGTGCCCTGTGTCTTATTTGTACGGAATACAACGGCCACCTTGGGCGGAAAGGCACCTGATGCGTGGCATGGCAATGGAATCCGGAGGGCCTGTAGGGACCTAGGGGTGGGAGACAGAACAGGAGCACATTCAATGAGTGTGTCACACACCCATCACACAGTACATGTCAACAACTACAAGCAATGTACACACATCGCACAGAGCAATAGGGCACAATGCCACAGCCACCAACAGTGGCATACTACCCTGGCCATGGAGCGTTGACACACAGCACGCAGTGAACAAGCGGCCACCCTGACACAGCACACACACACCTGCACAGATACAGCCACATCAGCCATCGTACATGGACACTCACCGTCAAGTGAAGTAGCGGGCGATGAGCTGCTGCCGCACATTACCAGCTTCCTCCTCTCCGCTGTCCTCCTCACTCGAGCTGTCCTGGTCTGCGGGCTGGGGCCCTGGTTGATCTCCGTCATCCACGATGAGGGGGATCTGCTTCCGAATGGCCAGATTGTGCAGCATGCAGCACGCCACCACTATCCGGCACACCTTCTGTGGGGAGTACGCCAGCGCACCCCCGGTGCGGTCCAGGCACCTGAACCTGGACTTGAGGAGGCCAAAGGTACGCTCGACCACACGTCTGGTCCTCCCATGTGCCTCATTGTAGCGATCGTCTGCTGGGGTGCGAGGATTCCTCAATGGACTGAGCAGCCATGCCCCATTCGGATACGCAGAGTCACCTGGGTGTGAGGGACACAGAGAACCGTTGCTAATCCAACTGGACAGGGGACAGCATCGCACAGCCAGCACGCTACACCACTCCACATACTCACCGACAATACAGGCACGATCCTGTTGCATATTGGACATCAGTCGTGGCAAGATGCTGTTGCGCATTATGTGTGCGTCATGGGCCGAGCCTGGGAACTTTGCACACACGTGGGTGATCACCATGTCCGCAAGGCACACCACTTGCACATTCAGGGAGTGCGTGTGCTTCCTGTTGCGGTACAGGTGCTCAGTGGCCTGTGGTGGAACAAGGCCGACATGTGTGCAGTCAATGGCTCCAACGACGTGTGGGATTCTGCCAAGGGCATAGAATGCACCCTTCACTGCCGCCAATTCACGAGCCCTGGGGAAGCGGATGTACCTGTTCCGGTACAGCATCATGGCTGCCAGTACATCCCTCAGCACCTTGCTGAACATGGGCTGGGACATCCCTCCTCCAATGCCCACTGTGTGCTGGAATGACCCAGTGGCGAAGAAATGCATGGCGGCCATCACCTTAGCCGTGGGGGTGACAGCAGTCGGATACACCCTGCGGGGACGGAGATGGGGTTCTAACATGGCACACAGTCGATGCAGGGTTGGCCTGTCCAGCCGAAACTTCCTAATAACCTCTGTATCGTCCATGTCCGCCAGCAATTGGTATGGGCGGTCAATGTTCGGTCTCCGCCTAGGGACAATGGCAGAGGACACATGTCAATGCAACACGACACATAGCAATTTCGCATACACATCACTGACATGACTGAGCAAGCACATGAGCCACAGCCCAGCTGTCAAGCTGGGACGGCACGGCCACAATACACTTACACAGGTCTCCCAACAATGGCAATGGCTAGTGATACAAACCACTGCCATGTGCATGCACATGGGGATCTAGGCCCCAATGACTTGCGGGGCGTGCTGATGGGGACTGACTGCATATCCGTCAAGCGGCAACGCCACGGCAACATGAATGTCTGCTGAGCATGGAACTGCTTCCGCGGCTGGATGAGTATGGCACACGACGACAACGATGTGGGCACAGGCTGAGCGGCCAAAACAAGTGGGACCTGTGGCACGAGGGGATATGAGACAGTAGTAGGTGTCAGCACTGCACCCTATGTACAGCACTGTACGGATCACACCTCCCGAAACATTGACAGGTGTCCACATTGACAGCCCCATGCCAAGACGGCTGTGTGCTTGCAGTCACACGTCACAGGTGAGAGGTTACATTGCACGTGCCAGGTGGCAGACATACATAGTGGGAGCTGGCATGTGTGTGCATGTGTCTCCTGTTCAGGTTCCACCAGATGGGCGCTGACTCTGTACTGACCATTGGACACAGCATGTTCCGTGGTAGGCTTGTGTGTGTGGGATGGTGGCACTGGATGTGCCTCCGTTGGGTGGGGGGCCATGCACAGGGCGGGTACGTCGATGATTGCGCATTGTTGGTCACGGTGGGTGCACCAACTAAGATGTGTTGCCCTGTGTTCAATTCCTATGTCCGCATGATGATGGACTGTAGATGTGGGCAGACTACACATTGGTCGATGTGCTGTCTATATGCATGTGCCTTCACACCAGGCACAGCTGCCCCTGCACATGTGACCCCTGCTGGACTCGCTGCTGGGTCTGTGGAGCTGATGCACCTTCTGCGCGTGGGGCGGACAGCTCTCCTCACTTCCCTCATTGCGCATGTCATGACTTTGCCGCAGGTGACATGGATCATGGAGGGCCCACATGTACGCGTGGGTAGGCTACACATGATTGTACACTGGTCGCCACCCCCAGTCAGTGTTTCGAATGGGAAGGTTGTCGTGCTGGTGGTATGTTCGATGTGGCGGATGGGCGGGCCTAGGTGCGGGCTTACATTCCGGACATGGGGGGGTAGTTGGATTGGCGACTAGTTGCAGTACACACGGGACACGTCTCTTCCTTTCCACATCTGGGTCATCCCTTGTACTGACTGACAGTGATACAGTCATCTTCGCCCCAGCCCTCATGTCCTCCCCTCGCTCCCCCAATATGCATGCTCACCTGCGAGGCTAGCGCTTGCACAGGCAGCCCCAAGCTCGCACCAGAGAGGGCAAGGAGTGTATGTGTGGGTCCAGTTGCACGAGTGGGCTGTCTCAGGGTATGATGTGTTGCGGGACGCCGTCCACCTGCGTGGTGCCCCAAATGGAGACCCGGCCTGCATGGACTATGCATCACAGTCTTCGCCTTCCGGATCCGCCACCTGCGACACCCACTGGCTGTGGCTGCCCTTGCGGCCAGGCCACGTCCGTCTGTGACTGATGGCCCACACATTCACTCTTTGGCCTCTCTGGGGAGGGCTCGGGGGTGGTGGCGCACGCGCTTGCACTTAGTCGCAATGGCATGTGGCGTGGTTGGTATGATGGGCAATGGATGGGATGGTGCGAGCCACCTCCCGTGACGTCAGTGCTGCTCGTGCTGTGGTGCGTCCCCCTACACTTCCATGTGACTTGTGCCATGCTAGACGTTGAGGTTCTATTGCCTGCGTGATATGACCAGGAGGAGCGCGAGGAGACCTCTCACACACCATGCTCCACTGCCATCCCGTGCCCTGTATCGCCTGTGCGGATTGACTATGTTGGGGTTACACCTGGTCGACTGGGGCTGTGTGTGCCTTGTCAAGGGGCATGGCGGGCGCACAACAGGATCCAGCTTGTCCACAGAGGGTGGGCTGAGGTGCGCCTGGTACCGCTTTGTACGTGTGCCCGGCTGCTGTGCACACACGTGTTCACTCCCCCCGACAGGTGTCCTCTCACAATGCCCAGGGAAGCGGTGGTGTACTGTTCATGACCCCTCCCAACACGGCGTGCTCCAACTTGGCATGTGCGCATCTACCCGTCGCACCCACCCACCTGAGCACTGCGTCCATACGACTTCACACGACACATGTGTGTCTTCCACAGTAGTGCTACTCATTTGCGTTGACATCCAATACCAGTGGACTACATGGTCATGTCACGACTGCCGTGTACTTCACATACTCTCATCCTCTCTCATTCGTACTTGTGAAATGAGTCAGCGGAGACAGTTTTGGTTTCAAACATTATATTGTGTCTTCTGTCCTCTGTGATGCAGTATAGTGGACACTACTGGCAGCGGAATACATGTTGAGGATATACTGAGCATGATTGCAAATGGGATAGGGTGTGGGGTTACATGTGATTGGCTGTTGCATGTGGGATGTGGGCTTCAGAGTGACATCTGCTTGGCCAAGGCTGTGCTAATGTACATTTACGTATAGCTGCGGAGCTGCGGACTTTGACACAGACGGTATACATGTAGCCTACCAGACCGCTTGGCATCATGGGCACAGTCCATCTCAGTTCCATGTGACAGGTTTGCTGCGGTTGTTCCTCATGCACGCGTGCATGTGAGATGACATCAGGGCATGTGCTTGCGTGCATGCAGCGGCGTGCCACTTGTTGTTGCACTGTGGTGGTTACTGGACATGTCACAGTCACTGGGGTCGTGTTGTTGTTGTATGCACTTGTCGTCCATGCAAAGGTCCTGGTATGGGATTCCCGGGGCGGGGGTGGGAGGGGTGCAGCACCCACAGACTCCAGGCGACCTATTCATGTCCACTGAGCGGTGTGTGTGTCCATGTGCGCTGGATCCATGTCGTGTCCTGGTTGTTCGTGCAGTTCCGTCCATGTGGGTGCGATACACAGAGCCCATGCCACTGCCTCCCACGATGCATGCGGTGTTCCTGGATGTGATGGGGAACAGTGTGCATGTCCCGGTCATATCCGATGTCATGGCGATGTCGTTGATGGTGTGGTTACAGTTGCCGGTCGTTTGGTATGGCTGTTGTGGTGGTGACTGGCCAGTCCGTGCGGAAGCTAAGCATGGGTGCGGGGTTGGACATCATAGGTCACTCGGGGAACCTGCGTTGTGGTCCGACGTATTTACAGGTTGTCAGGTATGCGATGCCGTCCAGCAGGGCTTCCATGTCATTGGTGGTGTACATGTTTGCCAGCCAATGTAGCGGATGGTGGCTGTCAAGGTGTTGTTCGTAAGTTGTCCCTTGGAGGACCATGATGGGGCATGCTGGGTGACATTCGATGTAGCTGTTCTCGATGATCCGTCGTGTGGAGGCACAGTGGTCCCATTTCAGTGCGGGTGCGATGTTGGCCACATACGCCATGCCCCCATAGGCAGAGCAGGCCCTGTCGTGTGCGTCCAGAGGGAGGAGTAGTGGTAGCAGGTCCGCCTTCAGACATGCCGGGTTGGAGAGGCAAAACTCGACGGGATGCTGGTAGGGACACCTCCGACAGTAGAAGACGGGCATGACGCAGCTGAACAATGTGATGCGGTAATCAGTCGGTAACTTACGTTCAGCAGGGACAGGAGATCGCATCCCAATGTATGGAACAGGTTGGTTTTGTACAGCTTGAGCTGTTCGGCGTAGTTGGGTAGGTGTGTTGCGGTTGCCATTTCGCAGCGGTTCGTTGAGGTGGCGTGCTCCGGCTGTGTGTGCAGTCTGCAATGTGCACGCTCCGGGGTTGCTGTGAGCTCTGTGTAGTCGTAGGGAGACAGGACTTGTGTTCTGTTGGCTTGTTTGGAGGACACGGGCCCTCTTCCCACATGCTTCTCAGACAGTTCAAGGTCAGTGATGTGTGACTCCTTCCAATTAACTTGCATGTGGCCGACATGGGGAGTGTTTTCTTCTTTCTTCCCCGTCCGTTGTGTGCTTCTGTGATATGCGCTATCTGCCCTGTGGTCGGTCTCCTCGGCATGCCTGTGTTGGTCTATTCTTGGACAATGGCTGTATTCACCGGCTTCTGTCGTAGGGCTGTGGTTTCGGAGTTGGAATGGAAGGTCATTCAGTGCTGTCTGCTCTCCCTTGTGTGGGCGGCAGGCTGCCTTTCCGCTCTGCGTTGGGCCTTGTGTGTGAATGTTATTCTTGGGCCACCTGTTGTCGGTCCCCGGGCTCTTTGGTGTTCCGTTTTATATGTCTTGTTCATATGTGCAGGGTGGTATGGGTGTTTCTGTGTGGTACTGGCGTTCCTCTTCCCGAAGGAGCCCTGCTTCTCCTAGTTGGTGTTGCCGCCGCTGTGTGCTACGCCATGTTTGTTACACTGGGGTGTGTCCTGCTGTTGCGTGTCTTCACTGACATGTGTGCGTCGGTTGTGTGGCGTTGGGTGTTGTCCGTGAATTGGGCGTTGGGGACATGTCTGTGGCCGGCCTGTCACGTGTCATGTGCGTTCGGGGTGGGGCTGATGTGTGTGCTGCTTGGTTGTGTCCCTGTGTCTGTGTGCGACGCATGCATGGCGCTGCGGTTGGCCTCTGCTTTGTGCGCATGTGTGGCGGCGTCATCGGCGCTTTGGGGCCGTGACGGGGTGGTTGGTTCCTAGTCCCAGGTGGTGTGTACACATGTGTTCTGCGATGTTACGATTTGGCCTGTGTGTCATATGTGGATGCGATGGTGGATGTGTAGTGTACACGCGCTGGTGGGGGTTGTCCGCTTTTTCCGCCCTTGCACTGTGTGCGCTGTTTGCGTGCACTTGTTGTGTGTGTGCCTACCTGCGTCTCCGCGGTACGTTGCGTCCTTGGTGGTGCATCAGCAGAAGCATGGGGAGTGCCTGCAGTGCTGGATTCATGCTCGGGGAGCCGCTTCTTCGTTGTCCGTGCTCGGCATCCGTGTTACCGCTTCGGTTTGTCGTACGGTATCTCTTGGCCGTGGGAGCCGTTTGTTTGCAGCATCGTAATTTATGCGCCGGGCGGGACGTGTTTCGTCGGACGGTGTGTGTCAGTTGGGCTGCGCCGCTACATGTACGGGCGCACTTTGATGGCGGACGGTGTTGCTGGCTTGCCGGCGGTGTTTGGCCTACTTTTCGCATCGTAATTGGACGGGCGTGTGGACTGCTGCGTGCCGGCGGTAACTGGTGGTTTTTGCATCCGCCAGCACGGCGGTGGTGCTTCCGCCCGCCATCGTAATGTGCCCCTAAGTGTCAACTTTTAAAATACAATAATATTCCTTAAAAATCAGTACTGTAACCAAAACGCTTTTACTCAACTGTTTACAGGAGATGTCCCAGGACTGAATCTAGGATCCAGTCCTGTGGTTAGAAAAGTAATCCATAAAGTAACTAATTGCATTTAACTAGAAATTCACATTGAGCTGAATGTTGCATTGTGTTTGAAAATGTGTTGCCCATTGCAACAACTGTAACTACTGTACTTAAAAGTCTATTGCCTATGTGCAAAGTATTTAAACTAAAGTAATTCATTCTGAGAAAGTATTTTTGTAATGTAATGTATAATGTAATTACAATGTAATTTAAAAATAAAATATGTAAAAAAAATTGTTTCTAAAAATGTAGTAAATCAGTATGAAAAAAATTAATATAACAATTAATACATTTAAAAATTGTCATTTACAAAACCTTTGAAATTCACTGAAAAAACCGTGTGTTTCAGGCACGTTATAGTTAGAAATTAGCATTTTAAAAACCTTTGAAATTCACTGAAAAAACCATAGGTTTCAGACACGTTATAGTTACAAATTAGCATTTAAAAAACCTTTGAAATTCACTGAAAAAACCATAGGTTTTAGGGACAGTTATAGTTACTTGGACATTGCACTCGTAAAAAACCCGTGAAATTCCCCCGTTATAGTTAGTTCAGCTAACTATAACTCGCGCCCACAATGCACTGCTGATGACGTCACATATTACATCACTCATGACATGGTCAGTGACATCACTGATGACATCACTGATGACATCTCAAATGACATCACTGATGACATCATCCACGTGATAATCTGATGCACCTCCTCACACCCTAATATAACCTTTGATACACCCACTCTAAATTACAGACTGCCATTCGCAAAACCATAGACACTCCAACACCAATAACTACATACCCACTCACTGATTCTTAGGTCTACACACACAGATCCACTCACTCACCCGTACAGTCACTCATACTTATGGTCACTCAGTACAGGACTATCATATGCACTCTTACTCCTATATAGACACTCAAACACCGCCACTCATCCATAGAGGTACTCACACACCTAGTCAGTCATGCAAATAATTAAACACACTGCCATTTACTCACCTATACAGTTATACACACACCAGCTCACTTAATCATACAAATACTAGCACATTGTTACGCTCTTATACAATCACTGATACAAGCACACACTCATCCATACAGCCACTCTCACAATAACACACTCTCACTTATAGCCATTTAAATACTCTAACACACATATATACTGCCTTTCACATATGTAGTTACTCACACATGTACCACTGGGACATACATTCACTCACTAACACACTGTTACACACACTTACCCACCCATACAGTCTATCACAGATGCACTCTTGAAACCATCCACCCAGTGAATCACCCACTCACACATCTATGCACAGTCACACACACCCCATCCACACAAACACTCAGGCACCCATACAGATACTCAGACAACAAATCAATAACTCTTATAGACACTCATGTAGCTATTCACAAACCCATGCAGCCACTTACACAGCAACAGACAGATACAGACATTCACCCAGTTTAGTCACTAACCCATGCATTCAGTAAGATACGTTTAATCACTCACTTATAGAATTAGTCACGCACCTACTAAATCATCCATACACACACTTATACACCCACTCATTCTTTAATACGCCTTTCCCTATATATATTAAAAATATTTAAACTTTACAGAAACACACAGTCACTGGATGATGTCATCAGTGATGTCATTTGAGATGTCATCAGTGATGTCACTGACCATGTCATGAGTGATGTAATATGTGACGTCATCAGCAGTGCATTGCGGAGGCGCGAGTTATAGTTAGCTGAACTAACTATAACGGGGGAATTTCACGGGTTTTTTATGAGTGCAATGTCCAAGTAACTATAACTGTCCCTAAAACCTATGGTTTTTTCAGTGAATATATATATAGATATATATGCACCCATACACGCATATATAGTGGGTTCCACCCATTTAATCCCCTGGATTCTTCACCCTCTGACTGCCCGTTTTTGGACTTTTCTGGTGAATGAGTCTCAACAACTGAGTCTCACTCAAGGTAAATTCTTTGGAAATAGACTGAAAGTGCTAACTGCCACTGTCCACCTTTTAAGATAAGACTGCTGCTGGGCATCTAGTGTAAGAAGCTCTGGGTTGTTTGCACGCAAACACGTCAGCACTCGTTTGTGCACATGAGTGCAGGCTGAGTGCAGGCTGAGTGCATGAAACTACAATATAGCTCAGCCCAGTATATGCACACAGATAACCTGTCACAGAAGGGATCTTTCAGAGATTGGTGCTGACCTCATAATGTGAGTGGGTATTCACAGTGCAGCTCTGTATTGCTTACTGTGGAGAAGTGTGGCTCAATGGTTAGAGCGGCAGACCCTGATGCAGAGATCTGGCCAGGAGCCAGGGTTCAATTCCTGCCTCGGCGGGTCTTGGGCTCAACTTCCTCGGACCTGATAATTCTCGCCTCGGTGCCTATTCTAATCATGGGTCCCACTCTGCAACTCTGGGCAATAGCATGCTTAATCTCCACAACGGCCCCACCAGCGCTGGGATGCCTGGCTTCACCTTGGGGGTGCCCAGGAGTGGACATTTCACAGGGAAAAGCCAGGAAGGGTTCCACAGCGGTATGCGTTCAGTGCCAGGATGCCTCAGGGTAGCAGTGCGCTTTACAAGTACAAATTCATTCACTGAGAACCTGTGTGCTCTCTGCATTAGACCCTGTGGATGAAATTTTGCACCACCGCACAGTTTTGCCATACTTAGGCCTCGATGTATCAATTTTAGGGTAAACATGAACACTCCGGCAGATCCACTGTCACTTTTATGATAACTTTTCTCCTTATGGCACTTTGAGAATTGTCATATTTCCCTAGCTCAGCCATAGTCAGATTACAATCCTGTGTCTCCCTATTGGGCCCAGCTAATTACTCTGCTGGCCAACAGGAGGATCAAAGGCTTCCACACACAATCGAGTCATTAACAGTGCTAGCCCCAGTTCCTGAGAGAGGAAGGGGTGGGGGGGAAATCGGCATGCAATGATTAACTCTTCATACTGCACCAGCCCACAGAAAGAGAGGAGGAAGGCTAGACCTATGGAGCCAACCACAGGTTGGATTCCCCTTTTATGTTTTGGTGGGAACAAATCAGGCAGCTGTGCCAGTTGAAGGCAGGGTTGAGCCTCACAGGAAGTTCTTTAATAGATCACCAGGAGCTGACTTGTTGAAATGTTCCAGAATACTGTGCAGGAGGGTTGGAGCAGGGGTAAAGTATTGCTGTGGTACAATTGGATAGGGCAGAGATAGGGCAGAGAAACCTACCTTCCAGAACTTTCCACCCCATTAAAAACCCTGCAGATGGAAGAAGCACTTAAGAAGAACCTGGACCTGGGTCTGGGTCTGTGATGCTGGAAAATGCGCAGCTGGAAGAAAGGAGACCCTAAACCTCTTCTAGGATGGACATTTGGACTCTGAAATGTCAGCTGGCATTCAGAACTAGGATGAATATCTACAGGGCAAGTGGCCAGGCCCCCCATTCCCTCTAAGAAACAGTAGGTAAATGGACCTACCGTGGGACCCCACATGGTTCCCCTGGAACGTCTGCGAACTGATCCCTGACTCCATGGCTGACACAAAGGTGTACAGCAAGACAGCCAAATCCATGAAAAACTGGTGAGCACAGCAAAGAGGTTGCTCTGCTTGCTGGCTTTGAATGATGCTCTCAAGTAGGAGAGAGAACCAGGAGCCCAGACAGAGGACAGTTCTGGTGAAGGGAGCAACAAAGATCAAGCCCCTCAACAAAAAAGTTCCCGTTACAGATAAGGGAGCCTGAAGAAAATACTACTGGAGACTATAGATGGTCCCCAGAAGCACAAAAACATTGAAATGAGGAAAATCAGCCCTATGGTGTTTGGAAATAACAACCGTGAAGCTCAGTCCCCTGGGATGACAGAATGGGAACAGTGTGCTGCTGTATTTTGTCAAACTATTCCTGGGGAGTGCCAAGCCCCCAGGGGTGGATTCAGCTATGTTTATCCATATCCTTGGGGAGGTGACATGCATGGGCCCACTTTCTGAGATCACTTTCAGCCCTGAGGACTGTATACCCAGGGGCCTGGCTCAATGATATTGTCCTGTGGGACCTATCCTCCCCAGAACATACAGATGAGCACCACCGCACTCCCAGCTAGTGGTGTGTTGCTCTTGCTGCATGTACCCATGTCTGGGAAGGAGCGGGGTGCACACCGTGCTCTAGCACCCTGCTGGCTCATTGAAGAACAAAATGCTGGCTCCTGCGCCAGCACCATAAACAGTGTCAGCTGGGTGTGGGCTTCCCACGCTGTCCCAACAAAATGTTGCCACTGGGTGTCCAGTAAGTGCGGGCACCCAGTATTAAAAAAGAAAATAAAGGACACGTGGAGTACTAGCCCACATCTCCTCCGACGTAGGCCTTGGACTGCTGTGATTCCCTTTTATGAGAGACTCAAGTGTTACAATAGGTTCTTTTGATGCCAAAAGAAATTTGCAGACTTAGGGCCCGAATATGATAGTGGGTGGTTGGACCGCCCCTTGCTATCATGGTGGTCAGGAGACTGCCCAACAGGCAGCCGGTGGTCCTACCACCCAATTAAGATTTGACTGCGGTGCTGGCAGTCGGAAAAATGATCTCTAGCACTGCGGCTTGTGCTGCGGCCCAGGAAAAGGGACACAGCACAAGCCACAGTGTATAAAGCACTTTGTACAGATCCATGCACTGCGTGCCATGCACCGTGTGGTACATGGCACACGGAACGTGGATGTGCGTGGGGGGCACTACATGTGCCCCCCTGTGCCACTTTGCAGTGGTCCATGAGGGATTAGGGCCCTGTTTGGGGCCCCTAAAGTTCCTTTCCAACTGACTTTCCATGGAGGTGGACCACCATGAAAAAGCTGTTGGAAAGGGACATCGTAATCCCGATGGTGGTGCCTGCCTCGGTACTGCCTCTTGACGGGACAATGATTCTGACTGCTGCCCCGTTGGGATCAGAGGATCCTGTCGGAGACGGCGGTCTTTCCCCCAACCTCTGCAGGCTGACCACCTGCATTCTAATGTGGCAGTTAGACAGATGGCCTGTCTGTTGGGTGGACCGCCACCAATGCCATGTCGGTGGCAGTCTGCCGGACATCATAATCAGGCCCTTATTTCTTTCGAAGGACTCATATCTTTTGCCGAAAAAACCCAAATATATATATATATATATATATATATATATATATATATATATATATATATATATCTTAGAGTATAAACCCGGAATTCAGGGGATTGAAGGTGTGGCAGTCTGAGTTGAGCTCCGGTAGCCCTATTTAGCAATCAGAAAATTCTCACAGTGAAAAGGATGACTCAGATGCTCCTGGATGTTCGTTGTGATTTGAATGAATGGTAAAGCCTCCCCATATAGATAGATATAGATGTATAGTTTAATTATATTAACTTCTGGAAAAAAAAAAATATATATCATAATACACTAAATTAAAAAATGTAATTAAACTTTTAAATTTTTGTTAAATTAAAAATGATTTACAGTAATTCTACACAACATTTAACAAAATGTAATACATATTAAATAACAAAACAAATGTCACTTTCAGGTATATTTCTAAGATTATATTTAAGAAAATGTATTTATAACTTAAATACATATGTTGGAATTAATTAAATTAATGAATTGTCTAATAAACATTGATTTTAATGAGATAATGTGCTGTAACATTTAATTTGAATAGTTCTAAGTTTAAAATACATATTTCTATTAGTTTACATTTATATTTTATAATAACATATTTTTTTTTTTTTAAAAGACCAAAATAGTGTCCTGTACAAACATATATTGCGAGGTAATTTCACTAAAGGTGAGTTTTTAATTTCATGACCATGCATTTGAAAATTTGTAGAAGCCTCCCTTGAGCTTGTGGAAGAAAACTTCACACATCTCTAAAATACGACTTATTCGTACACCTGCCTTAAGGTCATTTTATTACAAATGTTATTTTCCTTCAAAAACTCTTATCTACAATGTCCCATTTATTCAATGCAGAAATGCTTTTTTGCTCGCAGAAGTACTCAACTTCCATCTTATGCAGATTTAATCGGAATTATTTTTTTTACACATTTTAATAAGCATTTGCCTAATTCAAAAGGTCAGAACATAATATACAATTAGCAAAAGCAGCCTTTTTCCTGCATTTGCAGTTCCTGCTTGCAACGAGTGTGCGTCCCATGGGTTTTCAGAGCCTTTGAAGATCTTCCAGTTGTATTTCTAAGAGCCAGGTAACTTGTACATAGCCTGCGGCACATCCAGTTCATCTTAAAGCTTCCCAACCACGGCTTGCTAATTATCATTAGCAGAGAATTATACAATATGATATTGTCTCATTTCACTAACTGCCTTTGTGCATGATGCTTGTTACAGTCTTTCTTGCTGGGGGCAGGAGTTGACACTTTGGCGAATGCGACCTGATTGAAACAATCACAGCAACTGTAGGAAAACAAAATTTCTTTACAGCATATCTGCAAGCCCTGATTCCCAAGGGCACATTTTAGGTCTTTCCAATTAAGCAGATACTCTGAAATAACTCCTGCTGTTCCAGGTAATTGGCAATCAGTGAGTACAAGTGTGCACTAAGGATTTTCTTTGTTACAAAATCAGAAACCTTTCCTCCCACGTGAGAATGGCAACGATAGATTCTATACATTCAGACGTTTCTAGATTCTAGATGCAGAGAAGCAGTCAGTCAGAACATCAATCAGCTTTTAAAAGATTGCTAGGGACCAATTTTTGGAAAATGCTCAGGAGGCTGGAATACACATTACTCAAACAAATCTCAAACGTGTGTCATAGCAGCACAGGCAAAATACGCATCAAACGCTAAAACGATCAAATATAGTAAATGCACTGTAAGGTGTATTGTTTTGATGTCTTTAGTACTCAGCATAGTAAATGCAAGTAACACAATGCAAGTATTTATAGACGAGTAAAAATTCATGTTTATAACCCAGTGGAATGGTTGTGGGGTTATAGAGGCAACTTGTGCATTTAATATTCTGCTGTTCAATTCAATTCAATATATTTATTAAGCATTTGGATCTCTAATGAGGTCCACTTAAAACATACATGGATAATCATATCATAAACCCAGCAACCGTTAAAACAATACTTCACTAAAACCATTCCATCTACACCTCGATATCAATTTATACAAAGGTAGTCATACAGCATAAAAAATTTCCAAAATGACCACTAGGATATTATTTAAACATCAATAAAACCCAACAATATAGGAGAGCTAAAATAATCACTCCTTGATGAATTAAAGGACCTGTACAAAAGATGGATTAACATTAAAAAGCAATTTCAACTGATGGCATATTATAGAATAAAGTACTTCATGTTGCAACAATAATAACAATTCATTATGTAAAGTGCATCTTACAATGGCAATAGGGTAGCAGCAATCAAACTATTATCTCCTGTACTAAAACAATAAAAGATCAGGTCCTGTTAATTTTAACTGCAATTAGGAAAAGAATCCTATCATTACAGGATCATATATTTTTATCTAAAGTGCATCAAAAAAGCAGCGAAGATATTTCCTTAAAACTTTTTATGGTGGGAAGAAATACCTAATTAATGCGAACAGCAGAGAATTAGCAACAGTCATATATTTGTAATTTTCCACAAATGGAAAAAATCAATGCACATGCACAAATTAATAAGTTGTATAACCAACCATACTCAGGGTCTAATAAAACCATTTAAAATATATTCATAAACTCCCTAAAAAAGTTAAAAAGTTTAGTGCATACAATTTCATTTTTTGGACAAAGCAAAAATTCTCTAGCAGCTGTAACATTTTTAATGCCATTCTGGATATTCTGCTGTTTACAGCACTGAAAAGCAAAACATGTTTCTGCAATTAAATATGAAAAGGCGTTGAGGAAGCGTTAGCAGCATTGGATAGCTATGAAATCATTCTGTTTCTCAAAGCACGTTGCTCAACTCAGAACACCAAAGAGAGGAAGCAAGAAGCACAACATAGAACAGTTTGAAATTTATATAATCTACGATTACATCATTGAACGTGGCCCAAAGTTTAACAGGTATTCAGATCATATTATGAACATTTGTGAAATCACTTATTAAACCGAGAGGCTCCTTACTCCATAAGAGGAAGCTGGTGGATATTAGCACTGCGAGAATGCAAAGGCTGGCAGTGGCAGCGTTGTTTTTAGCATAACGTCCTGGTCGTGACACAAAGCCCACACTGCGGCTGGATAGGTAGGGCATTGTCTGCAGTACCCATCTGGCCCAGGGTGAATACGAGATGCACATCACACAGAGACAGAGACAAACACAGACACGCATATTCTCTTTTTCTGCCACTCTTACTGACTCTCCTCTTGTCAGGATACTCATTAAGCATTCATTAATTGTTTAGCATGTCACTTACTGGTTAATGTACGGTCCAGTAGTGAGGAAACATATATAGGGTCAACTGGAAGGGCATGGCACTGAATACTTGGTAATCGTCGGCCCGAGCCACTCGTAAATCAATAACTAGCCCAAAATTCCATATTCCTCAACTATGTACAGGTTCCATCAGAACGGAATAAATACATAAAGATGTCTGGTATGTCAGATTAGGGGAAATTTATTTACAACAACTAACACCAATATGATAAAAAAAAATTGGAACTTAAGCGAAGCTGATTATGAATTTCACCTACAGTTATTCTAGAAAAAACAATAGGGCATATTAGCAAGACCCACGTTAAAATTATCGCCGTTTTAGCGGCAGGAAACTGCCGCTAAAACGGCGATATTAGGCTTGATAATATGCGTTATGGAATTTCAATAGGAGCCCAGGTTAGATGTCCTGCACATCTAACCTGGGCTTCTATGAATTCTATACGCATATTAGCAAGCCCATTATCGCCGTTTTAGCGGCAGTTTCCTGCCGCTAAAACGGCGATAATTTTAACGTGGGTCTTGCTAATATGCCCCAATGTTTTAAAGGCTTTCCAAAATTAGAATTAGGGTGGCTATTAATGGGTCTCAGAGTTTACTGGAGAGAATTCCCTGGGTTAGCTGGAAGGATTGCAAAAGATCTTCACCCAAAACAGATAGGCATAATCCTAGGAATTACAAATCCATGGTCATTAGAAGAATGATTTACAGGAGGATGGTAGCAGTCAAATTAATTTGCTAAACATAGCTAGGATGGGCTATTCACAGGACTTCAAACTAAGGGGCATATGTACAAGCCCCTATCGCCATGGGAACGTCACTTTTTGTGACGTTCCCGTGGCAATAGGGCGTGGCTTAACGCTGCCTTGTACATAAGGCACCCTTTCACGCTATGTTTAGCGTGAAAGGGGCAGGCAGTGGGTGTTGTGGTGGGCGTTCCACTGCAACACCCATTGTATTTGACGCTGCCCCCTATGTACAAGGGTGGCGTACATAGGAGGCAGCGCCAAAATTAAGACCAGGAAAACCCTTTTCTTAAGGTGGCAGAACGAGGAGAAATGCATTATTTCTCCTCGTTTTTGCTTTGCAAAGCAAAATGCCATGGTTTGTTTATGTACAGGAAGGTGTCCCTTCCTGTACATAAACAAACCTTTTAAAAATGCCATTTTGTAACTTTCATGTGTGCTGCATGAGCACACATGAAAGTTACAAAATGGCATTTTAGGATTGTTTCTGTGCAGGAAGGGACACCTTCCTATACATAAACAATCCTCCCCTGCACACAGACACCTTTGCACTCTGGTGCAAGGGTGCCTGCGTTGGCGCTAAGTTGTTAAACTTAGCGCCATCGCAGGGAAGCGCAAGGTTGCACCACATTCTTGTAAATATGGTGCAGCCTTGCGTTTCGAGAGTGATGAAGCGTTTCGTTAAGCCCAGGAGGCTAACGACACGCTCCGCCACTTCTATTATACATATCCCCCTAAGTATTTTAGAGTACTGAGCATCTCTGTACTCATTTAATAGCCAATGACACACTTCAAGGTGTGTATGCAAAGAGTAGGAAGACTTCCACATCTATCCTGCCTTCCAGGAATACAATAGATGCTGCAGGATAATCAAGGAAAGTTCAAATGGGAGATTATAGCACTGAATCATGATGGAAAGGTATGATAGTGAAGTAGGTGAACATTGCTTAAAACTGAGCCTCTTCAATTGCCAAGAGTTCAGGGGGGTAGATTCAGGGGGTGCTTGGGGTGTGCCACCCCCAAATAAATACATTCTTGGCTTGGGAGTAAGTCCTGGGGCTCTAAATCGGGTCTGCTAACTCTCTGTTTTACAGAATGAAATACAAAACAGTGACCTTTGATGTAAACAATAGAGAGTGAGAGAAAGAATGAGAGCTGAGCAGATAGCCATCTCGTGGCTGAATTTCAAAATGTAAAACGAGGTAACCGGCTTCGCTGCTTGTCTGAATTTTGTGATCCTAAGCAAATGTTTTATTTGACACAGCTTCCTTTTTTTATTATAATGCATGAGCACACTTTTAAATACCTGAGTTCAGGATGTGGGCTTCACAAGCACTTCTTATGTTTGATTTATCAGACTATAATGGTACTCCATCTGTAATTGGAATCTAGGACATGTTTAGGGTTTAAATGACTACTGTCTTGCTTTTTAGTGCACTAATGAAATTGTTGTTGGGGGGCATGCCGTGAATGTATCTAAAAACTAACTCTTTTGAAAAATGTCTATCTATGCAGTGATATCATCTGATGTTTTAGGGTGAAATACTTCCACATGTTAAAGAAATAGACTTTTTTGGATTTTGAAGAGTTTTTATCATATTATTATCATACATTATATTTACTGCATCATATACATGCCAAACCTGGTCATGTCTCAGCTTGGGCACACACTGCTAGAGCCAAGCCAGGCCCATGGCTCACCTCTGGCTAGGCTCGCCTTATTATATTGCCTGCACGCCCTCCAATATTTGCAACTTGGGCTTAGTACATGGGACTGTCAGTCACTTGATAAAATGATTTGTAAGAGGTGAGGACTAGAAACATGGAGAGCTCTGCCCTCATGCACCAATTTTGCATCTCTACTATCAAGCCTTCTTGTAGCAGAGACAAAGAAGTATGTGTGCAGTGAAAATACATTTAATAAAATGATCCCTGGGCAGGGACTTCAGACCGTTGTGTTTCATGTGACCATAGTCATGGGTTCCTAGGGAGAACATCTAAGCCTAAGTGGGACAGGCAGGGTTGCAGTTTTAGCAGGGGTGGTTGCAGTGTGACACCCCTCAAATGCATTCTTGGTTTGGTAATTGGGTTTGAGGGCCCTGAGTCGGGTGTGCTATGTCTCTGCCATTTGTTCTCATCCTCATTCCACTAGCTTTTCATTTTTTTAATCAGGAACTTAAATACATATAGTGACTGGTTTACTATAAAACTAGTAAATAGAGTACTCCTTGAATGGGTGCAAATTTAATGCTATTTGGAATTTGCAAACATTGGCAATGGTAGGTTTGGAAAGCTGCACTAGCTCCAGGTTTCCAAGCCTACCACTGGCCATCAAACATCCAAAATGTGACAAGATGAATATTTGAAAATAATCTGACCACTGGCAGTTGCTGTAGGTTGCATTCCAACCCATCATTTTTCACCCTCTATCCCAAACAGTGGTCCTCTCGCCCCTCTATCCTGCAACCCACTGCTTTTTTAGTTAGGACATTTGAGATTCACACCCCCAAATCTCAATGGCTGAGCTATTACCCTGCCTAGATCGGTTTGTAATGTGAACTCATACCCAATGGACCAAGTCTCGGAATTTTAGAAAAGGAGGCCTCATTCACAAAGCTATTGCTGACTGTAAGTGTATGTTTACAGCCAAAAACAGTTTAGTGTATGCCTCTCAGGAAATAATAGAAAGATCCTGACAGGTGTTAATGGTTTATTATAGCAGGTTTCCCCATGGAGAAAAGAAAGAAAAGAAAAAGCATGGAGCTGGGCAGCAAGCTTTGTTTCCCCAGGGCAGAATTGTACATTTTGTGCAATTCTACATTAGGAAAATGGGAGCCTAGGGTCTGTGCCATTATATTCACATATTTTTGCTTGGAAACCTGTTCCTTGAACTTCTTTGCAGGCTTACTATTAGGAACATTTTGTCAATTAAAGAAATTAGTAAATCTGCAGTCTTTAAAAGAGTATTAGTACAGGTGGAAACGTACCAGACTTTTTGAGAATCCGACCAATAGTTTTGATCTGTGTGCGGAAGAACTCAGTATTTGTTTGGCTTCACCCATGACACTAGTGTTGTAGTGGTCTATCATATGCTGTAAGGTATTGGAGTGCTCAAGGAGGGTGAGGATTATTACATTTGGAATGCAGAAATATGATTTGGAGTACAGTTTGGGGACAGTAGCGATATTATCAGTAATAAGCTTAAGATATTGCTGGGGTTAGAGAAATGTCAGCATAACATACATTATTTTAGTGCTGCTCGGCAGCGATGAATCACTTGAAAGTAGCAAAAGGGACATGAAGGCTATATGATGGTTAAAGTTACTTCAAGGTTATCTTTTGAAGAAGGTCATTTGGCTGCCTGTGTAATAGAGTGTTCGGATGTGATGGACAAGTATTTGAAGGCAATGGACAATTAATCTGATCTCCGACGCCTGTGAAGGGCAAGGGATTGTCCCTATACCATAGTAAAGTCTCTGCCCAGACTGCTTGAAATGGAGGCCATAAGTACACTTAAGTATTTTTAATAATCGCAAAATCAATTACAAAAAAAAGCTACAGTATTGGGTAGAATAAGTAAGGCCAATCGAATGTTCACTGTTTTAATAGTGATGTGATTACTGATGCTCTTTAGCGATACTTTGCACTACTTGAACAATGTAAGATCTCCGTACTTTTATGGATCTTGACTGATCAGAATCATCTTAGTACTTTTAACACCCTTCTTTAGCGCATTGATAGATTTTGTTGTTGGATATGAAATTCTAATTGAAATATAACTAATGCACCTCAGTGTGTTTTATGTACATTGTAATGATTTTTATTAATCAGACAATTAATAAATGTACTTACTTTCTTACTTACACTGCTTAATTTGGGTTGGTGGTTTTCGGTGCTCGTCACCGGCACTTATTATTCAAAACCATTCAGGCTAGCCGCGTAGCAGGCAGGACACCAGCTGTAGACTCAGGGCTAATATCCCAAAGCAAGAAGATTACTAAGAGCAGTATAAAGCTGAGCTCCTTTGAAGCTATTTCTTGGGAGTATTCTCTTAGGGCCCTTAAAACTACAAAGTCAGGTTCCCCGAGTGACCCATGTCCCCCTAAACTATTAGTTGCGGGGGCAGATATCATTAACCCAGTGGTCAATGAGATCCTCAATACCTCACTAAGAACAGTGACTGCTCCTAGCGTATGGAAAGAGGCCATGATTTTGCCACTCATAAAAAAGCCAGCAGCAGATCCTGCTTTCCTGTCTAACTATAGGCCTATTTCCTTATTGCCAGCCCTCTCCAAAATCCTAGAGAAGTAGGTGAATAGACAGCTGTCGAACTTTGTGGAAGCAAACATGCTACTGCACCCAAGTCAATCGGGCTTTAGAACACAGTACAGTACAGAAACAGCTCAGGTAGAGGTATCGGAATTCATTAGAGGTACCCTGGACACGGGGACGTAGCTGCACTGACATTATTAGACCTGTCAACAGTGTTAGACACGGTCCCGCATACGCTCCTTCTAGATCGTCTTCAGGATATCGGAGTGGCAGGGCAAGCTTGGAGCTGGCTAAAATCTTTTTTAGAATATAAAAGCCAACATGTTTGGATTCCCCCCTGTTCCACAAGTCCCCAAGAAGTTGATACAGGGGTTCCCCAGGGGTGGGCGCTGAGCCCCACACTTTTCAATATATACCTCACCCCTTTGGTCCAGTTAGTAGAAGAATTAGGAGCAAAAGTGATCTCCTATGGAGATGACACACAGTTGCTCTTCTCCCGGAACAAGGGAACAGAATTGAAGGGCACTCATAATATAAATTGTCTCACTGCAGTTTTTAATTGGCTAGCAAATGTGCAATTGAGTTCCAGACACACTTCTGGCAAACTTTCTGGCCAGATGATGCACCCCCGCCTGGGGATTACTTTTGATAACAGCCTGTCATTTGGCCCCCAAATTAAAATGTTGGCAGGGACCTGCTTTGGGATCATGAGATCCCTAAAGGAATTTCTGCCTCTCCTGTTCCATGCAAAGAAAACAGTTATCCAGGCACTGATTACGTCCCGAATCGACTTCTTTAATGCCCTATATTTGAGCCTTCCGGAATATCTCATGGAAAACTCCAGGTGATCCAGAATGCGGCAGCTCAGCTTTTGATCAATATCCCAAGGCAAACACATATTAGTTCTCACCTTCGGCATCTCCATTGCCCGCCCATTAGGGAGAGAGTTAAATTTAAGGCCAAGGTTCTAGTACATGCAGCTCTCTATTATGTAGGACCAATATATCTTAGAAACAGATTCAGCTTTTGCAACCCTCCAAGACAGCTAAGATCCACCAACAAATATCTGGCATGCACACCTAGGATTCGGAGACAGAAAGCAGGAGGTAGATCGCTAATTTTTTTGGGAGTGTCTGTTTGGAATCAGCTTCCCTTGGAATTTGTTCCATGGGCGACCCAGGGCTTTTTAAAAAAAAATCTGAAAACCTGGGGGCATATCATCAAGGCGGCGTAAAACAATTATCGCCGCTTTTGCTTCCGATTTCGGGCGAAAAGCGGCGGTAATTGTAACGCCCTATCAGCATGGACACGCTAACGCGTGAATCCATGCCTTAGCGCCCACTTCCTTTGCGCCTCGCATCGCTAATGAGATGCGAGGTAGGCGGTCCTGTCTATAAGTCAGCGGAAATCATTGCTAACACTGCTACCCCCTATTAACAAGTAATTCCCAAAGCCGCTTAGCGACATAAAAAGCAGCGCTAACCGGGTATATCGCCGGTTTGTTACGCCTGCTATTTTTCCTACTTAGCCATATCTATCATGGGAGGTGGATTGTCATGCTGAGTCCACATCTCCCTATCTACGATGTTTTGCCTAACGCGGTTTTATATCGCTGTTATTCCTGCGATATTGCCTCTTTCCGCCGCTATTGCCGGGATTTCTATCGCCTCGGCGATGCGCGTTGGTGATAGTGCGCTAACTGGGCGATAGAATCCGGCGATAGACGGCGTTAGTGATGTGCACGTTAGACACGGCCAGCGATAATTATCGCTGGCCGTTGATAATATGCCCCCTGGTTCTTTATGCAGGCCTAACTTCTTCCTCACTGACTTTTCAGCTAGAACCGCCACATGGGGGCGCTGTTTGTCTAATTTTGAAATGAGCACAACAACAATTACTTAATAATTGAACATAAATCAAAAATGACAAGTACCTGCTGCCCAAGCCATTTATATAGCTTTTGGTGGCCCGAAACAGTCTGAACTGACATACTTTTAGGAATGAGATTGTTAGTAGTTGCGCTGATACAGTCATTGGCAGCACTGGCTGGGACAATGGGTCATGCAAGCTGCAGTGGCCTCGGACAAATTAAGCACTGTGTAAATATGCGTCATTGAATTGTAGTATTTTTAAATCCTAGATGCAAGAATCGGGCACTCGTTGCTCTGAAACTATGGCACTAAAGAAAGAAAAGATTGCTTATGATGCATTCATCTTTTACAGCGGAAAACAACTGAGGCAATTAATATGGAGTGCATACCACCAAAGGATTTCATAATACTTTACAACGACACCTTCCCGGATACAATTTGACAAGGAAATTTATGTTCCTTATTTGTCTGACCACAGCACAGATGAAAATTAATTATCAAAGATTGCTTGCAAAGCATCTCTCTAATACTTTCAATAAACTAAAAATATTTCAGTGTCCTACTTTTATGACAATAGCACGTTAACTATTATTGCCCTGCACCATTATTAAAATGCAGAATAGTTATTGTACACTGCATGCTTCTTATATCGTTCAAGAGGGTGATTTAACACTATTATTAACCATAAACATAATACAATGAAAGCCATAAAGGGAATATTTACTTATATGTGAGGAAAAAGAGCTTGCTGTGTTTTAGTAGGCCACAATGCGTGGATTGTTGTTTCCTTGTCAGTTTAAAATATTGTTTTCTCTTATCTTTTCATAGTTCCCTTTAAGAAATCTCTTGTGCTCCTGACTTTTATGTGAATACAAAGTAGTTGGGAAAAACAGCTCTCTTTTTCTTTTGCATTATGCTGACACAAGGAAGAGAGTAGTTTAGTCAACATGATCCACTGAATAAACAAATGCCTCCAACATGTATATTTCTCTACCTCCTACTGAAGTTGCAAGAACTAATCAAAAGAGTACTCATCACAAACTCAGAGGAAATAGGATTTTTAAGTGGTGATATCTGAATTCCTGCAAAGGCTTTCAACTAAAATATTGCACACCGGTGGCACCTTGTCTTCTTCAAATACAGCGGTTCAGCGAGGGTGAAGAATGTGGTTGAAAACTGGTCGTTCTAGACTATCATAAAATACTGTTCAGCATTATTTTTTTCATTTTTACTGGTATATAAAATTGAGTGGCATCATGAAAAAATTGTTCATCAAATTTTTCCAGGATGTATGTAGAGTAGTGAGCTCGACTTCGAACCTGTAGTGCATAGATTTACACAGTTTCACAACTGGGGCTTCATCACAGCAAGCTACCTTGCCAGATGGTAACACTATTTTTGGCTTTCATAGGGAAAACTGTAAATTATTATGTGTGTACCAAAGATGTTTACCCAAATTGCATTGGGTAACCCTAAATGTGAGGATTTGAAACAAATATTTTCACAAGCATAACTTGTATATTTTAATATTCAGAGAATTTTTCACCTATTGTACATATATATTTATTTGTGTGCTTATTGGAATATTTGTAAAAGTCTCCATGTATGACTCTCAGGGTGATATTTACATAAAATGTCGGGCAGCGGTGCTACTCCAAAATTAGTAACGCCGTGCTCTGACATTATTTAAATGCAGGGATGCGCTGTAATTACAAAAATCCGGCGTACCCCTGCATTTTCCCTAGCACTGGTGCTAATAAAGCTGCCTTGTGCCATCGCAGGCATCCTTGCGCCATGTTGAAAGGTTGCCTTCACTGCAGGGGTGATTGTTTATGTGCAGGAAGGGACACCTTCCTGCACATAAAAAATATTTTAAATTAAAGCGATTTACTGTTTCTATATGTGATGCAGAATGCAAATTAATCATTTCTCCTCGTATCGCCTTCCTAAGAACAGGTTTTACCTGGCCTTAGTTTTTGGCACTGCCCCATCCTTGTAAATATGGGGCAGCGTACAAAAACATTGGGTGTTGCAGCAGAACACCCACTGCAACACCCATTGCACACCCTTTTCACGTTAAGTGAAGCGTGAAAAGCGGCGGTATTTACAAGGCGGGGTTAAGCCGCGTTAAGTGGCTTAACGCTGCTTTGTAAATAAGGAGAAGGGGAAAAGTGACATTCTGGTGGTGATATCCCCTTGTAAATATGCTCCTCAGTCTTGAATCATTCATGTTCATCAGTTGATAGAAAATCAGAGTCAAGAATACATCAGATGAACTAGAAGTGCACTGACATTTTGAGTTGGTGGAAACCTTCAAATAGTTAGTTTTACTCTTTGATAATGTAGCTAGTGTTGCTTAGTTAGCAAGCGACAGTGGGATGGTCCTAAAGCATCTGACTGGGAAAGATGATATCGAAATTGGTGGGTGTGTTGCAGGGCTTTAAGTGAGCTGGGTTCTGCCGGTGCTGAGCACCGACAGTTCTGAAAAACGGGACTCTAGACGGGTCCTTTTCGGACTCTTTTGGCTTAGATTTTTCATCAATGCTAACAGTAGCGGTCCGTGGTAGGAGTGCCGGCCGGCCGGGCGGTGACGTGGGGCGTGGGAGGGGCAGGGTGGGGGGTAGTAAACCACGGATTACGGCCAAATACAGGTAAGTAAACATTTAAATAAATAAAACGAATTTCGTTGCGCGCACTGCATCGCATTTGGCAATTAATTAATTAATTAATCAAAATTAAATCCAAACTCACAGTTTAAAAAAAATAATAATATTGCCAGCGCATAACAATATTATGTAAAAACCTGTCATAACCTGACTTAAGTTCTTGTATTTGAGATTTTCTACTTAACTGTAGTCTCCTGATAAGAGTATAAGGAACTCTGGAAGACTTATTGGATATTGCCTGTAAACCTGTTGTGCTTAAATTAGTTTGTTTCATACCAGAGAGTAAGTATGTAAGCATGTCAATGTGTTATGATATGCTGACGATCTTGTTATCCTCGATCAAACACCAATTGGTTTTACAATGGCAAATGGACTTGTTGATTATATGTTGAGAAAAGAGTAAATCAACAACTGATATTATAAATCAGCAGATTTTTAGGTTTGAAAAGTGATGCATGAATTACAGCTAGTAAGTAGGAGTCACAAAACTAATTGATGTTAAAACACATGTCTAGCTGGTCCCTTTCATCCAATTAAATGGCTCACTGATTTACAGCATCACTACATTCGCTTGAGCCAACAAAGATTGCTTGGCTACTTGTGTTTAGGAAGCCCTCTCTGCAAAACCCATTTGATTTGATTTAGGATTTATAAAGCGCCTGAATCACCCCCCAAAGGGTATCTCCGCGCTCGCGAACTGCACAATTGGACAGAAACAGGGAATAAGTTAGAACAATGAGGTCTTCAAGAGCTTGCGAAATCTCAGGAAGTCAGAGCATTCACGCAAATTAATTGGAAGTTGGTTCCAGAGGGCGGGGGCTAAATGGAAAAAGGCTTTCCCCTCTCTGCAAAACCCATCTACATGCAGATTGCAATCCTCAACTGATACTAAAGAAAAACTCCAGATACAGAAACTTAACTAGCACCTGTGTCTGAATCATTTTCACTCTGGAAGAAGGAAACCCATGTCCTGTTTCTATCAGTTGTGATTTTTGAGTTTGTTTTGTTTTTTGATTTTCCAATTTTGTATTAGATTTAGTTATTTATTTGTTCCCATATAATTTTAGCAACTAAGCTATGTATAAGCTGCAGTTTACATTTTGTTTTTTAAGAAAATAGTTAATGTAATGTCCTGTGATGATGTATTGTCATGGAATGTTATTCATTCTAGGCATGGAATTTACTGTTCAAATATATGGGTAGTTACAGTTGAGATGAAGAAAAAGCTGGAGCTGTCCTGTGGTAGCTCTGTATGATGGAGATTGAATTAAACTCTTGCATTGATCACATCTTTACAAGGATTTAGCCAGGTATTGGTGGGAACTACATTTCCAAAACTGAACACATCTAGGCTAGACCTGTATGGCAATAGTCTCACATGAGTACTTCTACAGACAGGATCATGAGCCACGGCCTGATTCTTTAAAATGTTAGAATCTGGGGCAAAACTAGCATGAAGAGCACCACTTTTGGCCCAATCTTCACAACTTTCTCAGTATTCCACTAACATCACCCATTGGCTCTGATCACATTAGCACAGATTTTATCAATACACATAGGTTCTCCAAGCTTCTCTTCTCCTTTCTTTACATAGCCTCCTTTCTTGAAACGAACAACATCATCAACCTTAGACATTACTTTCTGAACACACACTTCCATTCATCAAAATTCTCTTTTTGTCAACATTGAGCTCCGGTCACATTGTTTATGACAACACAATCGAGATGAGCACCAGACACAGTCTGCTTGACCCATTTGCTCATCCATCCAGAACAAACCTTAGTAGCAAGTATCTGCCCCCTTAACAACTCAAATGGAGACACTCAGGTAGTGGAATGTGGACTACTGAGGTAAGACCACAGCATGGACCGTACTAGATTACCCAGAATGCACTTGTTTGAAATGGCCCACCCAACACATTTTTCCAACACTCAATTCATGTGTACCTCAAGTCCATTGGTCTGTGGGTGATATAAAGAAACTCCTTAACCTCATCTCTCACAAGCTGTACCCCATTATCGGAAACCAAGAACTGGGGAATACCTTTCCAAAGGAAAACATTCTTAAGGAATTCAATAACTGCTTTGGAATTTGGTTCTGAAACAAACATTAGTTCTGGCCAATTGGACTAGAAATCAACTAAAACTAAAGGGAAGCATGATTGATTGGGTAAAGAATTAAATGGTCCTACTAGGCCAATGCACATGGTTCCAATGATTTGGATAGTAACTCAGTGGGTTGTAATGGAGGCCATACAAGTTTCAAGCTTATCGCTACTCTAGCACAAACCATGCACTCTCCAGCACACACGTCAATCTCTCTATCCATAAACGGGCACCACAATGTTTGTCGAACACATCTTTTAGTATGCATGTGTTCCAAATGTCCTTGATGAGCTATTTTGATAAGTCCATTCCTCAAACACACAGGAGGAACTAATTTCTCTCTTTGAGTAGGTAAACCATCTTCCTCTTACAACTCATCTCTAATTTTCCAAAAAGGTTGTAAAGATCTTGAGACTTTTTTTCCATGGGCAACCCATTTGACAGATATTTAATCACCACTTTGATATTCTCAGCAGACAACACCTCTTTCTTCCAATAGGATTCTGATACGTGCACATTGCTTCTAAATCAATAGTTGCAATCAAACAACTCTCCTCATCTTCTTCATCTTCAACACTGTCCATATCATCATAAACTGAAGCACTGTATAAGAAATCTGCTCTTACGTTCTTAGCACACTGTATATGTTCTGCATCAAAATGATATCTCAACATCTTAGCTGAAAACCTAGCAATCTGTTCTCTAATCCTTTTTCTTGTCAATATGGCCAACAATGATGTATGGTCAGTCTTAACTGTAAATATAGTTCCCCATACATATGGATTACAGTTTTGTATGGCCCACCAACAAGCTAACAGCTCTTTTCAATAGTAGAGAAATAAACTTCTGAATCCCTAAGTGCTCTTGAGAAATCTCCTTTGGTATTCTCAACATTGACATAATTTTGAGTAAGAACAGCTCCCAGCCCATAACTGCTAGCATCAATGGCAATACTACAATATAGGTTGGGATCAGATGGTTTAGGCACTTTAGAGCTGACCAAGTGTCTTTTGATCAATTCAAAGGAATGTTGGCACACATCATTCCATACAAATGGCATATTTTTATTTTAAGAGAGCAGACAATGGTTAGTCGTATGAAGTATAATCTGGAATAAAGCGTGCATAAAACTCACAATAACTAATGAATGATTTTAGACCTGCCTTATCAGATGGAGCAGTGGCATCAATTATAGTACCCACTAACTCAGGTCTGGGTGAAATACCATCACCTGAAACTACACGACCAAGATATTCCACTTTTGATTTCAACAACTCATATTTCTCATTTTTTTATGACACAATTTTCTTGCATAATGTTTAGAACTTGGTTCAAAATTCCATCATGTTCCTCTATAGAAGAAGCAAAAATGAGTACATCATCCTGAAATACAGCCATCCCTTTTAAATCTTTAAAAAGATGGCACATAATCCTTTAAAAAACATATGCCGCAAAAGCCGATTCAAATGGCATTCTACAATACTGAAAAGTACCTATGGTTAAAAACAAAAGCTGCAAAATGCCTAGACTGTGGTTTTAACAAAAGCTGGTGATAAGGTGAAGCTAAATATAGCATACTGAACCACTTTTCACCACCAATCAAAGTCAACAAATCAGATTTCTTGGGAAGTGGATGAGAACCTACCCAAATGGCTCTATTCAAACTTCTGAGATCAACACACACCTTAAGATATCCATTCTGCTTCTGAGTCACAACTATAGGTGGCAACCACAGCAATGAGTCAATGGACTCAATTATACTCATGCCGCACAATTCCTTAAGCTTTCTTTCAATATTGTCTCTTAGAGAAAATGGCATGTTACATAGCTTGTGTTTAAGAGGCATGGTACCATCTTTAAATTTAATGCTGTGTTGAAAGCCTTTTATGGTGCCTAGTCCAGTGCCAAAAACATCTTGAAACCTTTGAGTTTAAGTCTGCACCAGATAGTCACTGACCACCAACACTTGATCTTTTGGACCTGGTCTCAAAACCATGTGGAAAAGTCCCTGATGGAACCATCCAAATATGCACAGTACTTTGACTGCTACATAAATGTCGCCAAACACTTTACTGCCTCTAAATTTAAAAAACCTAGGCAATTCAATTCTTCTGCCTTCATATTAAACTAGAGCACAATTTTGTGGCTCTAATTATCTACAACGCCACATCTCATTAAACAACTTGTAAGTAATCATGGTAATCTTTGCTCCAGAATCAAATGAGACTTTTTCACTAACTAACACATTGATGTATGGACCCACACATTCAGAGGGATCTCCTGTAACTACCATCATAGTGGGGTTATTTACAGCTACAAAATTAGAGGGTCCAGCTGTAGAAATAATCTCCTTTCTGACCCACTTAACTCATGTCCTTGAAATCTTCTTGAATTTTGTCCAACTTTTTCCACTTCCATCATAACCTTCTGTGAGAACATTGACATTGATTTTGTTTTCTTTCCCCAACACAGTTTCACAAAAATTTCCCACTTCATTTCAATTCCTACACATTACACATTTAGCAGGGCATGCTCTAAATCCTCTGCCATGTGCAGAATTTCCACACCAAAAACATAACTTGGTTTGATTAAAAAGAAATCTTAGTTGCTTTTTGAAACTCTTTTACCCCTTTGTTTTCCTTGTAGCTTTGAAATTATTTGGAGTGGACAGCATTAATAGAATCAGACTCCGTATCCTCTAATTCTTTGACAGAAAAAGTCTCAATGCTTTTGGCAACTCTAATTGTTTCATGCAAAGAAGGATTTCTCAATGATTATAGTTTTTGCTGAATGGCCTTAATTGTGCAATGACGTATGAATTGGTAACAAACTAACTGATCTGTGAAATTTTTAAATTCATATTCAGCAACCAACCTTCCCAATACTGGAATATAAACCCCTACATTTTCTCCATTTAGCTGTTTCCTAATTCAAAATTTATGGTCAACCACCACCAAACTGGGTTGTACATCAAACCTTAATTTTAGCTTTTTACTGCTTCCATGTATTCCTCCAGTTTCTCTACTTCGACAACAACAATCTACAGCAAGTGCTTATAGACTGAACGCCCTTCAAAGCCCAGAGAGCGGAACAGTAAGAATGTTTTCCTCTCAGTTCTAAATTTGAATGCTCCAATTGCTCCAACATACATCTGAAAGGCATCAAACCAAGTTTTCCAATTAATAGGTGGCTCACCTGGACAGACTCCATGGTGGCAAATGCCAGCACATGTCTCTGTGAGCTAAATCACCTATATGAGGATAAAATTGATTGTGTTTTATTTTACAATATTTTTTTCTTCTCCCACAGAAGGTACCTGTACGACCACAATGTGCATATCACTGATGATGATAAATATTGATCTATCTATGTGCTTGATACCTATAAATGCAGTGTACACATCACTTATGAAAATTATAAGCCGACATAACACAAATGTTGGAAATTGGGTTACTGGTTGATGGGGGTGAAACTCTACTCAAGCAGTAACCACAATTTGGTCAAGGTGAAACACAAGTAAACCCTAAATTAACCTGTGCTCAACCCACTCGTTGCTTGGCACAAAAACAGTCAGGCTTAACTTAGAGGCAATGTGTAATGTATCTATGCAATACCTCAAACAGTAATAAAGTAGAACTGGAGATATGCAGTTTTAAGTAAAAACAGTGCTTGGAATAACAGAGCGCCAACTGTGGTGATCTGGTCACGCTGGACAAGGTCAAGGTCACAAGTTCAGGCTGACGGTGATGGCAAGTTAGGCCTGCTGAACAAAGTACCTTAAATCCTGGTTTGTGGAGCCTTGCAAAATCCTCATCTAGGTTTCACTGTGCAATGGCTTTTATGAGGTGCTGCGTGCTGAGATGCAGAGTCTTGCATTGTCATTGAGGATGCCGTAGACAAAAGGCTGGCGATGCGAAGTCCTGTTCCGGGGAGACTGCGGGCTGTGATGCGAGGTCCGGCATAAGAGATGCATCATACTGCAGCAGATCGAATGCAATCCAAGGAGATGGAATCACACTGCATTGGTTCTGCTTCACAGGACCACAGCTGGGTGTGTAGAGCACCTTCAGGACAACTTCAAAAGGTCCAGGACTGGGGTGGCACCACTAATGGGATAGGTGGCACAGCAGACAGATTCTAGGTGCTGGGTACAAGGTGGTTGGAGCCTTTTCTATACTTGAGTCTTTGATCAGGAGGCCAGTCAACTAGCCCTTGGAGTCAATCTGGTGTTCCTGGGCTCAAGATATAGGTCCAGTCCTTTCACTCAGACAGCAGGTCAGGCAGGCAACAAGGCAACAGAGTAGTAGTCCTTCTCGCAGAGTAACACAGCAGTCCTTCTGAGTCTTCTACAGGTCCAGAGGTGTACTGAAGAGTTAAGTCTGAGAGTCCAATATTTATATCTGGTTTCCACTTTGAAGTAGGGGAAGGTTCTGGAGAATTCACATCAAAGTCCTTGAAGTTCCCTGCCTTCAATGACCTAGCTCCAAGCTGGCTGCAGGAACAATAGAGTGGGGAAAAGACCTTTGTGTGAAGTGCCTATTCAGCTGCAAGTGGGGCTGTGCCCTGCCCCGCCCACACATCCTGCCAGTTGATGGTCCATTCCAGGCATACCTAATCCCTGTACTGTGTGGTTGTCTGGGGGGAATAAACAAAGTCCAACTGCCAACTACACCCAGTCATGTAACCCAGGAACAGGCTGCAGGCCCCATATGATTAGGACAGGAAAATGCCAACTTTATAAAAGTGGCATTTTCAAAATTGTAGCCTGAAATCTGACGTTACCATTAAAGAGGATTTTTTATTGCAATTTCTCAGACAACAAGTATGGCATTCCTACATACTCCTGCAGAAAAGTGGATTGTTAGTAGGTGGGGGTATTCACCCGCAGCTAGTAATAATACCACAATCACTTATAAGTGATTGTGGTATTATTACTAGCTAGGTCCAGTCAAGTGTCAGTAAATTAATCCTTGCTCTACGCTTGGCAGCTTAGCAAATGAGCAGTCAGACTTAACTTAGGAGAAAGTTATGTGTAAAGCATATAATACCACCAAAATAGTAAATAAGTAAAAGACTCAACACAATAGAAATCCAATGCCAAATTATAAATATAGAGACTATTTCTATCTATAAAATGCCAACAAATAACAAAACTCCAATGTAGGGAACAAGACATATGAATTTTTAAAGGTGAAATAAAAAATTGGGCATTCTAGCGTCAAAAACCTTAAAGCACCACTCGTGGCTATCTGTTCGTGCAGGACCAGGACAAAGTTAAAGTTTTTGGCTCACCGCACTGAAGCACATGTCAGATAGGATGAAAGCTAGGTCCCAGTCAAAAGTTTATCATTGGACTTAGTCTTTTTCTTGGAGCTTTTCTCTCATCGACTGGCATGTTGGTGGGTCCTCGAGATTCTCGGATCCAAAGTTTGATTCGATGACGACGGCCTGTTATAGTGCAAAGCCTCGGAAAGCCTCTGGAAGTCTTTGTCCTCGACAGTGAGGCACTCTGGAGCTTCCAACAGGACAAACCAGCAAGGTCAGGCTGAATCATGATTCGATGACAGCGGCTTGACTCTAAATGTCGAGCCAGTCTCTTTCTGGAGCTTTTCTGCAAAAACATTGCAGAAAGTTTCCAAACTTTGAGATCTGTTTGTTTCTAAGTTCCCTTTGGGGAAAATAAGGTTCCAGCAACTCCAGCTAAGGGTTCAGAGACTCTGGATTGCCTCCTGGCAGCTAGGACTCAATTTCCCACAATGCACATGCACAGTCCAGGAAAAATCCAGTTGCAACTGGCCAGCTGGGGTAATCCTCTCTTTGGTCTTGCAGGTGATTTCTTGCAACTTTGTTGTACCTGTTGCTGATCAGGAAGTCCACTCCTTTCCCTTTGAGTCAGGCACAGTCTTTTCTTTGTGAAGCCTTAAAGAGTGAGGCAGGTGCAGTCCTTTTCAGTACAAGCCTTATGTGGTGCAGTCCAAGGGTCCAGCCCTTTTTCGTCTTGTTTGTTCCAGGCAGTGTTCTGAAGAGCTCCTGCAGCTCTCCCATATTTATCCTCCATTCTGGACTGGCAAAAGGGGTGGGCACCCCAACCAATACTGGTAATGTGAACTACCACTCCTATGGCCACTTCCTGTGAAGGGTGGCATATGTTTGACCCAGAATGCACTGTTTTGACAAAACTCAAAATGGAGAAAATCTCTCCTTGGTGTGTGTAACCCAACCCAAAGGTGTGGCTACCCTCTGACTACACTCCCCTTCCAGCCCCTCTCCTAATCTAATTTGGGGGGCTCTCATCTGACTGGCCTGGGCCTCTGACATCTCCCGACTTTGAAGCTCATCTTATATCCCTAGCCCCTCCCTCTCGCTGGCTTCTCCAGGAAGCAATCTCATCCCTTCAAATGGCTGTATTGTTTGAGGCCCAAGCCTCTTCACACCTACTCTAGGAGCAGCTCAACTCAGGCTTTCAAAGGCTGACCAATTAGAAGAAGCTGTAACAAGGCTGTTTTAGGCAACTCCAGGATAGTAAGTTCTAAAACTACATTCCCATAATAGTTACATTAAAACCAACTTTGGCAAGTTGTTGGACTTTCAGCCACCTCCCCCACATTGCCCAGCAGTGTGTCTCTCCCCGTCCAACTGCCAGCACTGCTAGTTGCCTAGCAACAGTAGACTTGTGAGCCTGATCAAGCTGCGCTTAGTTTCCTACTGTATTTCATTGTATTTGTACTCGCCATTTTTTCATTTCAAGTATCTTTGTGACTATTCTTGCATATCCACTGTATTTCACCACCTCTTTTTGTTTCTGTGCTCATCGTGCATTTTGGTGCTTATTCTGCTCATTTGGTTTTTGTGCTTATTGTGCTTCTCTTAGTTTGAGTCTAAAGATTTTGCCACTCCTTTTTCGCTTATTGTATTTTGTGTGTTTCTATCTTGCCACTCACCATTTTTCCTGCTGCCACTTCCTGCCTCCCCAATGACCCTTCCAGGACCTACTAGATGGAGATCCTAGGGTGGCAGTGCTTCTGGTGCACCAAAGGCAAGGCCGTATATGCCCGTCCAGGCCTGGATCGTGCACAGCGCTAGGACCCCTGGCCATCCCACCATCCGCCGCTACAGCGCTGAGGAGCTCCTGGCCCTGGATGCCGAAATAACAGCTGCTGTATGTCCTTCTTGTGATCAACCAAAGGACCCTTCACCTGCCACCTCTACCACTTCTCCTGCTACTCAGGACCACCTGTCTGCACTGGACCCCACGCCTCTTCTGCTCAGAAGACTAAGAACTACCCGAAACCACTCCAATGCATCTTGCTCAACGCCCACTCCCTCTGCAAACATGCCATTGAAGTCTGAGATACCATCACCACCCTCTCCCCTGATGTCGCCTTCTTCACCGAAATGGGGCTCAACCCCTCATCGAACCCCAACATCTTCATCTCCACTCCTGATGGCTACAAGATGATACACCGAGACCGCAGAGACAAACACTAATCTCAATTTCCATGTCGACGGCCCCAACCACTTCAACTCCACCACCCTCCTGGAGAACCTCAGCAACATTGGCCTCATCCATCTGTTCACTGAACCCATGGAGAAAGCCGGACAAACACTCAACCCTATTTTTACCTCCAGCGACAGAATCAAATTCACTCACAGAACTCACCAGGACCAACCATACCATCGTTAACGTCTACATCTCTGATGCCCAGCATACCATCGCCAAGCACTACAGCTCCTCCCGCTGCACCTGGGGCAAGGTAAATGAGACACAGTGGAAACAGGCTCTCTGCATCACACTACCTGAAATGGCAGCAGACATTGACCAGGACATCCAGAACCTTTCTGCCTGGAAAACCAAATGCGCCGACAGAGTCGCCCTGCCCAAACCAGCAAAAGCCCAAAAAACCTCAAAACAAGCCAGCCGATACAACCCAGAGCTCAGAACCATCAAGCACAACTGCTACCGACTCGAGAAACGATGGCGCATCACCAAGAACCCCTCCACCAGAGCCGCCCACAAAGCAGTCTTCAGCAACTACCACTTGCGCATCAAGGAAGCCAAGAGAGTAGCAATCACTGCCGGCATCGATACCGCCGCCAACTACATGAAGTAACTCCTCAAAATAATCAAGGAATTCTGTAAACTGTCAGACACAGAGAACTCCATCCACTCCTCCCAAGAACTCTGCAACACCCTCTTGGACCACTTTCATGGCAAAATCACCACCATCTACAACAACTTAAACCCCAACCCACCACTCAGCCTCGACAACCTCAACCAACCAGCGAACACCGGCCGAACGATCACCACCTGTGCTCTGCTCACCACTCATTCCACCACAGCCATCATGTCGTCCATCCACTCTGGGTCACCCACCGACCCCTGCTCCCACCATTTCTTCAACTTCAGAACCAAACCAATCAGTACAGAACTCACCAGCCTCCTCAACACCTCCATCTCCACAGCAACCTACCTCGACAGATGGAAACACGCAGAGGTCAGGCCCCTCCTAAAGAAACCCTCTGCCTACCCCAGCAACCTCAAAAATGACTGGTCGATCTCCCGGCTCCCCTACCCAGCCATCAACCAACAGCTCACCGAATACCTGGAACTAAACCACCTACTCAATGCCTCACAATCAGGATTTCATGTCCACTACAGCACTGAGACCGCGCTGATTGCTGCCACAGATAACATCAGAACTCACCTCAAACCCCAAAAAACTGTGGCCCTGATCCTCCTCGACCTCTCTGCTGCATTCAACACCGTCTCCCACCAAACCCTCATCAACAGACTCCACAAGATCTGCATATAGCAAAGTGTCCTCAAGTGGATCGCCTCTTTCTCTACAGGACGCATACAGAGCATCCAACTGCCTCCCTTCACCTCCACACCCAAGGACATTGTATGCGTCATACCCCAAGAATCATCCCTCAGCCCCACTCTGTTCAAAAGCTACATGACCCTCTGTGCAGAAGTTGTCAGATCCCATGGACTCAACATTATCTCCTACGCAGATGACACTCAACTAATCCTCTGGTTCACTGAGGACCTCTCCAACACCAAAACTAACTTCTGCAGTGCCATGAACAATGTAACCAAATGGATGAGAGAAAAAAGCCTCAAACTCAACTCCCACAAAACAGAAGTACTGATCTTCAGGAAGAACCTTTCCGCATGGGATCATAGCTGATGGCCAGCAGAACTCAGACTAGCATCCTGATGGATCATCCTGCGCAGGATGGGGGGCTGGAGCTGACACTTACACCTGAATAGGCTGTGTCCTGTCCCCACACAAGGGCTGCATATCCCCCTGTAGTGAGTCTGGATCCAGAGCAGGGAGAGAGAACCTCTGTGCACTTCAAATCCCTTCTTTGAAGTCACCCCCATTACAAAGGCACCACTGTGTATAAGAATTTGACTTCTGATCCTACCACTTCACTACACTACTAGACATTTGAAGAACTCTGCCTGTAGGAAGGACTAGTGTGCTGCTAAAAGGACTGCCACTCTGCTGGACTGCTGCTCTGGAAGAACTGTTTTTCTTCTGTGCTGCCCAGCTGCCTGCCACCCTCTGTCGTGACAGAAATGGACTGGACTCATCTCACTTGAATCCAGAGTAACTCCAAGGGCTTTGCTGGCTTGCCCCCTGCTGTAACTCTCAGGGACATCAAAGAGCTTCAACTCATTCTGCTACAGCACCTGAACTTTGCTTGCTGCAAGTCTTGCCCTGCCAATTGTGCTAACCCAGTCCTGGGCCCTTGGAAGTGGGTATAAAGAGCTGCTTCAACCAGAATCAATGCATCAATGCCATTGTGCCGCTCGGAACCAAAGTATCTCCATCAACTCCAATGAATCGCTGAAGCTACGAGTATTGAGTACATCACTTCATCAGCTGCTCGTTGCATCTCCTCCATTCCTGATGCATCCTCAACTTTGTGTAGCGTGGAACTCGATGCATCGCCTCCATCATAAGGATGGATGATGACGCATCGCCTCCACTGCTCCCTGCATTGTCCTCGACGCTGACGCAGATAAGGTACTTTTTCAGCAGACTAAGGCTGGTCTCTGTATTTGACCTGTGCTTCATCGTGGTTGGCCTGAACTTTTGGATTTGACCCGGTCTAGCGTGAGCAGATAGCCCCAGTTGGCGCTTTATGCTTTTAAGTACTACAATTCAGTTTATTGATTAAAAATTCATAACTCCAGTTATACTTATTGGATTTTTTTCATTTTTGTCTTGTTTTGTTCATAAAAATATACTGTATTTTTCAATACCTTTGCCAACCAGAAACCCAATTTCTAACAAAAGTTATCACTTATTACGTGTAATAAGTTAACCCAATGTTAACATATGGGAGAGGTAGGCCTTGCAGTAGTAAAAAACAAATTTAAGAGTTTTTCACTTCAGGTATGTAGAACTGAAAAGCGTATGGCCAACTTTTTGAATACGCTGCACCCTGCCTTATCAGCTAGTTTGGGCCTACCCTAGCAGTGACTTATATTTACTAAAAAGGAATGTTTGGGCTTAGCAAGAAGTTTATTTTGCCAGGCTGAAATGGCAGTTTAAAACTATACACACAGGCTGCATTAGCAGGCCTTAGACATCTTTACAGGGCTATTTATGTGGGTGGGACAATAAGTACTGCAGGCCTACTAGTAGCATTTAATTTGAAGTCCTGGGTCCAGGAACTACCACTTTACCAGAGCCTTACAAGTAAATTAAATATGTCAATTGGGTGTAATCCAATTTTGCCATGTTTAGAGGAGAAAGCACAAACACTTTAGCACTGGTTAGAAATAGTGAAGTGCGCAGAGTCCTAAAAGCCAACACAAATGGGTTCAGAAAATAGAAGGGTGAAGGCAAAACGTTTGGGGATGACCCTGCAGAAAAAGCCAAGTCCAACATAACCCTCATCCAGCCAAAGGTCAAGGTAGACTAATCAATACCTGGAAGGCTTCCCTGCTTCTTAGACTATAGAACATGTTTGAAGGTCCTGTTATGCAGTGGCACTTGTCAGTTCTAAGCCCTTCTGAACTCAGATCGATCCCTCTTTCTACACTCTCCTGAGCCACTGGACCGACCAATGGGAACCCTTCACCTCAACTGTGGACCCCCATCTGTGCAGCTCCTAACCTTATCTTTCTCACAGATGCATACCAGTAGTTAGACAGTGCCAACATGACCAACAAAGTGATGTGGCCCATTCCTCCCCTTGGATCAGACTATGTACCTGATTCATGGAAGAGGATGCATGGTAAAGTCCTTAAACTCTACTGCTGTGTAACACAGGTCTTTTCAGTTCCCCTGTCTTCAGAACCTGTATGTCTTCCTCTTCAGGAGAGATGCAATTAGGTAATGAAATGAAATGAAATTTGTACTTGTAAAGCGCACCCATACCCCCAAAGGGGTGTCCAGGCGCTGTACGCATACCGCTGTGGAACCCTTCCTGGCCTTTCCCTGTGAAATGTCCACTCCTGGGCACCCCCAGGGTGAAGCCAGGCATCCCAGCGCTGTTGGGGCCGTTGTGGAGATTAAGCAAGCTATTGCCCAGAGTTGCAGAGTGGGACCCATGATTAGAATAGGCACTGAGGCGAGAATTATCTGGTCCGAGGAAATTGAGCCCAAGACTCGCCGAGGCGGGAATTGAACCCTGGTCCCGGTCCAGATCTCTGCATCAGCGTCTGCCGCTCTAACCAGTGAGCCACACTTCTCCAGGTAGGAGGGATCCCCTACACAGGATATGGACCCCTTTGCCCATGTAGTTAGCAAGATGCCTTATTCCTAAGTCCGTGGAACAGCTTTCCTGGCCCAGAGACACATGAAAAGGTTAAAGGAAAATCTTTTCTTTGTCATTTACCAGGCAGATAGAAATACTTCAGCTTATAGCAGGGAGTCTTCTCCTTCTCTGTCCAGCAAATTATGCATATTTTAGCCTTCCACAAACCTCTCTGTAGTTCCTCCGATACTCTTCCCAAGGCAGAAAAATCCCTACCCCCGGTGACACCTGCCCCACCTCATGTTGTGAATGACCAGTGAAGCTAAGAGACCTTTTCTACACAAAGAAAGAAAGCAAGAAAGAAAGAAAGAAAGAAAGAAAGAAAGAAAGAAAGAAAGAAAGAAAGAAAGAAAGAAAGAAAGAAAGAAAGAAAGAAAGAGTCATAATATCTAATGACAGGGAAAAGACCTAGATATCGGTCAGTCCCTTTTTAGAGATAATCACTATCCAGCCTTTTAAATTTGACACTTGGCTAACATGGCCCAGCGATAGTGAGCTGTGGATGTCAATTATCTAAAAACACTCCATATTTGTTAGTTTACATTTTTGTATACATATCTAACTCTTGTGAATTTGTTGGATGAATTTCTTCTATGCTCATTTCCAGGCAGCTGTAACGAATTTAGGTAATTCTACCAGAGGAAAGGCATTAGGTTTTTTGTTAACATTAGATAAAATGTATACATGTACTGCAACAAATCAAGAATTAAGACATACCTAGAAGGAATATAGGTAAAAAAAAACAATGTTACGAATACATGGCAAAATAAGCGTTGTAACCTTTCTTTACTTAAATTCATACCTTAAAACAAAGCAAATATGTAAATGCATATTTACAGCGGGTGTACACAGTGTTACTTCTGTCTGTTCCTTTGTAAATATGGCCCTCCATTTTCATTAAAATACAGACCTAAAACATGTGCAGCCACCTTGGCGGTTTTCAGCTGATGGTAGAATGTTTCCAGCTGTAAGGAGGAAAATCAACTTCTGCATGATCATATCTGAGATTTTATCTTTGCACTGCTTGCACCACTTGCATGTACTTTACAGTCGACTTACCAAAGGGTAAACTATGCCACTTTAATCCTAAAATCATTGTTGTTTTCCAGGGTAGTGCACATGTACATGGGAGCTGTTTAATATGCAACAAACATAGTGCAAAACAAATTAGCCTAACGTTTCATGTTGCAGCAGTTTGCTGATGAGAGTACCAGAAACAAATATACAATAACATTCATCATCATTCACAGCATACAAAATGTCTTTATTCAGGTGCATTGTTTGCTTGAATGCATGGGGAAAATAGTAATTTTCTGAAAGGAACATTTCTATGATGCAGCTCATGTTTCAGGAACCACTTGTAGCAAGCCCTCCTCTGTTTACAAAACACTATGGCCTAATTACGATGTAGGGTAGAAAGCCTCCGACCAGCGGTCTGATGCTTTCCGCTCGACATGGTAGATTTACAGTCCGACTGCCATATTAGGATGAGGGTGGTTGGAGTGAAACTTGCGGTGGGATTCCGATGTGGTTCCGACGGGCTCAAGGAGCCCTTGGGTGCATTAGACAGACCGCATAATCCCTTAATGACAGCGGCTCTGCCGTCGGGATTATGATGTCGGTTTCCAACAGCCATTCCATATTGGCCTTTCCAACATGGAAAGGCTGTCAGAAAGTGACATTGGGGGCCCCTAGCAGGGCCCCCTTCTCCCCTGGCCCTCCAAAATGGGGCGAGGGGCCCCCCTAAACATGCCTGCACCTTGCGGCAGGCAACGTGAGGTATGTTTACGAACCTCCATTTGTCAATGGAAACTTGCGCTGCAAGCCTTTTCCGTCTGCTGCACAAGCTTCCACTGACAAATGGAGGCTTGCGACCATCGTAATACTACAGTCTGAACTGCCGATCTAAGGTTGGGCGGTTCCTTTCCGCAACGGCCCGCCCGACATCGCAATTAGGCCCAAAGTCATATAACCTTCTGATATTAAACATTTGAAGTTTATGGGCTTCTGCTTTTTACATGTTTGTGCCGTGCAGCATAATCTTAATGGACCCCATAGTGCTCTGTGCACCATGTTGGGTAATGGTGGTCACAGCCAAATTAATTCTGTGATTGCCAGCCAATCAGAGAGTGGCAGATTTGTTGATTTTCACCTTGATTTTTTAAATTTGATTTGTGGATCCTCTCTGAATTCATGAATCCGCCATGGAGCCATAGATTGACAGATCAAATATCTCTAACATGTAACCTCTTAATGCACAGATCCAAAGGAAGGTTTTATTAGTATCATGGCTGTCCAATGCATTTTGGCTCAAGGTAGGCTTTGTCAAGGTGAAGCAACACCCATCGCTCACTGAAATAAGCAAACAGACACGTGATAGACATAAGAAATAACCATATTTTGCATGTTGTAGCCCCAGATTTTTCCCTTCTTTTGCTGAACCCATTTTTGTTGGCCTTAAGGACTCTGTGCACTTTACTCCTGCTAACAAGAGATAAAGTGCTTGTTCTCTTCATTTTAAATCTGGTAAAATTTGTATTTATATAATTGTTACATTTCATTTACATATAAGTCTCAAGTATATGGGCCTACATGGACAGAGGACCTGCAAATTAACTGCTACTAGTGAGCTGGCTGCAGCACTCATTGTGCCACCCTCCAAAGCAGCACTGTAAAGCATGTATTCAGGCCTGACTCTGCAGCTTGGGTGTACAGTCATAAACTGCCATTTCAACCGAGAAAAAAAAATCTTCTGCCTTCCTTTTTGCCACTTAAGGTAGACCCTTAAGGCCCATAGGACAGATTGCATGGTATTTAAAAAGTTGGGCATGTATAGTTAGGGACTGACTATGATGGCGGGCGGTAGCACATCCGCGGTGCTGGCGGTGGCAGAAAATGCCCTTTTCGGCACTCCATCGGCGGTCCTTGCATCCGCCGTATTACGATGGGCAAAGATAGCCCATTTCCCGTCCGCTGCGGTGTTTCGGGAACCGCCAGGAATTCCCTTCCGCAGCGGTGGTGGACGGAGCCAAAAGGGAGGGACCGCCGTGCGGAATGCGGTTACGACCGCCGGTTGTATTACGATGCCACAAACAGCCCACCACACCGCTGTGGAGAATCCGGCCAATCGAGGATGGCGGTGGCAATACTGCGAATAGCTCCATGTGTTCCTGGCCGCTGGGGAAACGGCGGTCTTTGGCTTTTCCGCAGCAAATCCGACCGCCGCGGACGGATTTTCAGCTTTTCCGCCGCTGGATCCTGGAATCCGACCGCCGCGGTAGGGAGTTTCTGGCGGTGCATCCTAATCTGGCCGGCGGTTTTGCCGCGGCACCGCTGGGCGGCAATTTCCCGCTAGCACGGCGGTCGGAATGCTTTTCCGTCCGCCATCGTAATCAGCCCCTTAATGTTTTACATGTACTGACAGTGAAAAAAACCCAAAGTCCTTTTTTCACAGTGGTAAGGCTAGCTGGGTTGTTATATGTATTTGTAAAGCACACTATCACCCACAATGGTATCCTGGCCCCGAGCAGGTGTGGATGCCTAGCTCTACCTGTGGTAAGTTGATGAATTGAAAAGTCAGGGCTTCAGCTTCTTGTGGAATTCAAGAAAAGAGGAGGTGGCTCTGATGTGGAGTGGAAAGTCGTTCCACGCTTTAGGAGTGATGTATGAGAATGCAAACTTTGGGTTACATTACTTATAACGCTTAAGTTCAGTTTGGGAGAAGCTCGGAAAATGATGTGTGTACTCATTAAAGTAATAATTTAAAATCCAGCTTAATGGTCGAGTCAGATTGTATAGTACTATTTTAGAAATGACCATTTTAGAAAGTAAATTTGTTTTTTCCTGCCTGAGCCAAAAAGGCCTTTCTGCCAGTGTCCAATGTCACCTGCCGATGGATGGCTCTTCTGTGATTAGAGCTGGATTGCTCCCAGACAGTGGACAAAAGGCTTTGTTATGGGTTGGTGTTTGTTTTTCTTGAGCTGGAAGGCCTGGGGGTTGTGCCTAGCACCTTTCTAAGCTTTGAAGGATGCCTACCTTGTCACTGACAGATGTAGTTCACATCTAGGCCTGCCGCGTTTTGTCTTGCTTCTAGGCTTTGCTCCAAACCCAGTGGGAAGGGGGAGCTACCACAGAACTGTTTAGAGTGATCACAAGGGTGGGTTTCCTACACCTCTGAGTGGGTACAGGGAGCTTTGACCAGGGGAAGAAAGGTTCTGCCGCTTTGTATTTAGGTAGAGAGGGGAATTTTTGGATAGTATACGTTAAAACATACAGGAAGTACTGCAAAAGTGGGTAGGACCACTCCTGTTAAGTTTTACCCTATAGGTCAGGGAGTGGCCAGGTTATTCCTCCACCTACAGGCTGGCACAGGGCATAAATGTGGCATCCCCAGTGGTAAACAGTCAGAATATCGAGTAGGAAATATCGACTTGCACTAATATCGAGTGCAAAATATCGTGATACAGAAATATCGACTGCCAGAATATCGTGGTCAAGAATATCGAGTTTAAGGTAAGAAATATCGTTTTCCAAAATATCGAAGTCATTAATATCGTTTGCAAAAATATAGTTGTTAAAAATATCGTCTTTTTAGTTAGTGTTATATATTTTAGTATGTATTTTAAATGTATGTGCTATATTTTTTTGTGTAAGCATTGCATTTCTTTTAATGTATGTGTTACATATTTAGAAGTTATTCATTTCATTTTAATAAAATTTTGCGTTTTAGTCCCCGTAGTGGGTTATGGGTTTATAGGGGAATAGGGTGGGAAGTAATTAAATTATAATAAATTGAATATTAATTTTATGTTCATTAAATTTTGCATTTTAGTCCCGTAGCGAGTTGTGGGTTTATAGGGGAATAGGGTGGGAAGTAATTTAATTATAATAAATTGAATATACATTTTTATTTACTAGTATTTATGTAATCAGGATTTTATAGTGTTAATTATGGTAATTAATTTATTATAAATTAATTAATAATTGGCCGTTAATTTTTATTGATTAATTAATTGGTAAATATGTTAATTGGGTCATTTGTTTAGGAGTGGGTTGTGGGTTTATAGGGGAATAGGGTGGGAAGTAATTTAATTATAATTAAATTATTAATCTTTTTTCATAATTAATATTTATTTATTTAATAATGTATATTGATAATTGTGGGAAATAATGTATTATTAATTATTCATTAATGTGTTATTAATTATTATTAAAGATTTGGTAACTATGCTAATTGTGTGATTTTTTTAGGAGTGGGCTGTGGGTTGATAGGGGAGTAGGGTGGGAAGTATTTAATTTTAATAAATGTAATAATATTTTTAATATAATATTTTTTAATTATTATTTTATAGTGTTAATTGTGTGAATTAATTTATTAAAAATTATTTATATTTGTATTCTAATTTGTTATTAATTAATTAATTAATTAATTTTTAATGAATTATGTTAATTGTACAATTTTTACGAAATTGTTGGTGGTATTTATAGGGTAATACGGTGGGAGGTCATTTATTTTTAATTAATTAATTCTTTGTTAATTGATGCTAATTAATTAATTACATTTTAATTTTGTCATTTGTGTAATAATTTTGATGTGTGAGTTGTGGTGTTTATAGTGGTAAATGGTGGGAAAATTAATTATTTATTTGTTGTTCATTGATATGATTTTATTAATGTAAAATTAGTTATGGAAATTGTGTAAATATTTTTAGGTGTGTGTTATGGTGTTTATTGTGGTAGATGGTGGAAAGTAATTTAGTTTACATTAATTAATCATTAGTTGATCATTAATATTTATTTATTAATTGTTAAATATTTTTGGTAATTGTTTTTTGTTTTTGTTTGGGTATTTATGTTGTATAGCTGTAATGTTTGGTTACTATAATAATTTTGACCTTTTTAATTTTTTTTTAAATTATTAATATTTTTTAAATTGATAATTAATTGTGTTAATTATGGAGGTACCCTTTTTTATTTAATTTAGATGTGTGTTGTAAATTGTGTGGTGCTATAGGGCAGGAAAACAAATATGACATTTATGTAATAATTATTTTTTCCGATTACAATCAATTTTTATTACAAAATATTTATTTGTTTGATAATTTCTTGTTAAAATTGAAAAAATAATCTTTTTATGTAAATTTTATATTTTTTTACATTATTATATGTTTCTATGTTTTGTAAAAATTTGTAATAGATATGTTTTGTTTTTGGGTGTTTTATTATATGTTGTATAGCGGTTGATATTTTGTTTGTTTTTAAATTTGAATTTTCTTAAGTGTGAATAGTAATTTTTACCCCTTTGCTATCCAACCCTTTCCCTACTGCTGCATTCGCAGGAGTGGGAATAGTAGTTTATACCCCTACACTATCCAACACTTTCCCTACTGTTGTACTTGCTGGAGTGGGAATAGTAATTTTTACCCCTGCGCTATCCAACACTTTCCCTATTGTTGCACTTGCTGGAGTGGGAATAGTAATTTTTACCCCTACGCTATCCAACACTTTCCCTACTGTTGCACTCGCTGGATTGGGAATAGTAATTTTTACCCCTACGCTATCCAACACTTTACCTCCTGTTGCACTCGCTGGAGTGGGAATAGAACTTTTTACCCCTAAGCTATCCAACATTTTCCCTACTGTTGCACTCGCTGGAGTGGGAATAGTAATTTTTACCCCTACACTATCCAACACTTTCCCTACTGTTGCACTCTTTGGAGTGGGAATAGTAATTGTATCCCCTCCGCTATCCAACACTTTCCCTACTGTTGCCCTCATTGGAGTGGGAATAGTAAATTATTCCCCTCCGCTAACCAACACTTTCCCTACTGTTGCACTTGCTGGAGTGGGAATAGTAAATTATTCCCCTAAGCTATCCAACACTTTCCCTACTGTTGCACTCGCTAGAGTGGGAATAGTAAATTATTCCCCTCCGCTATCCGACACTTTCCCTACTGTTGCACTCGCTAGAGTGGGAATAGTAAATGTTATCCCTACGCTATCCTACACTTTCCCTACTGTTGCACTCACTGGAGTGGGAATACTAATTTTTACCCCTACGCTATCTAACATTTTCCCTACTGATGCACTCGCTGGAGTGGGAATAGTAATTTTTAACCCTAAGCTATCCAACACTTTCTCTACTGTTGCACTCGCTGGAGTGGGAATAGTAATTTTTTCCCCTCCACTATCCAACACTTTCCCTACTTTTTCACTCATTGGAGTGGGAATAGTAAATTATTCCCCTCAGCTAACCAACACTTTCCCTACTGTTGCACCTGCTGGAGTGGGAATAGTAAATTATTCACCTCCGCTATCCAACACTTTCCCTACTGTTGCACTCGCTGGAGTGGGAATAGTAATTTTTACCCCTACACTATCCAACACTTTCCCTACTGTTGCACTCGCTGGAGTGGGAATAGGAAATTATTCCTCTCCGCTATCCGACACTTTCTCTACTGTTGCACTTGCTGGAGTGGTAATAGTAATTTTTATCCCTACGCTATCCAACACTTTCCCTACTGTTGCACTCTCTGGAGTGGGAATAGTAAATTATTCCCCTCCGCTATCCAACAATTTCCCTACTGTTGCAGTTATTGGAGTGGGAATAGTAAATTATTCCCCCCCGCTATCCAACACTTTCCCTACTGTTGCACTCGCTGGAGTGGAAATAGTAATTTTCTCTCCTCCGCTATCCAACACTTTCCCTACTGTTGCAGTTAATGTAGTGTAAAGTGTAGGTTTAAAAAATATTACATATTTTAATATTATAATTTATAATATAATTTTCTTTTTTATTATTTTATGTTACAGGTGTATGTATATATATATATATTTATTTATACATTTGAATATATTTCTAACGTTTCATAATTAATTAAAATTATTATTTATTAATTATTTTTAAGTAAATATATATAGATTACATTTTAAATATGCATGTTTAATTTATTTTTATATTACATTTATTACTTATAATTGTTAAAATACACAAATAAATCAAAATTATTTTTTTTAAGTTAAATGTATTATTTAATTTATTTTACATAATTTTTTATACATATAAAAAAACAATATTTTCTACTTCGATATTTTTAACAACGATATTTTTTTCTCTATATTTTTGTACTTACCATTATGAAGATAGGAGGTCGATATTTTTGACCACCATATTTTTGTCACGATGTTTCTGTAGGTCGATATTTCTGTTGTCGATATTCTGTCAGTGATCCATCCCCAGTACCCTTCTCAGAACACTATTGGGCCTGTGAAGAATCAGAAAAGTTCTTTCCTGTTGTCTAAAGACCCTGAAGGAAACCTGGACCTGCATCCCTTGAACAAAGGACCCCAGCTGTGACTCCAATGGTCAGTTGGGTGACTTCCTATTTGAGTAACAGGGGCACAACAAGCTTCCAGAGGTCCTTTTTCCTGCAATTGCCCTGCTGACCAGTATTAACTGGACTTGCCCTGCTGCTCACCTTTTGCTGGTGTACGTACTAACCTCCGAGTTGTGCCCCTCAGGTCCGGAACCCTTGGCTGGTGTGAGAGTGTGTTCCTCCTGACCCCAAGCTGCAAGAAGTGGAACTTAGAAACTTTTTGCCAATTTTCTGTCTGGAGAACCGATGGATACGTGGATCACCATTGAAGCTGCAGCCATTAACATTGAATCACTGGTCAGTCTCAGCTTGCTGGTTTGCCCCACTGAAAGAGGTCTGTCTTCCCTAACAGTTTCTAAGTCAGAAGGTAAATCTTCCACCTGGATGAATCTGGTCCTGTATCTGACACGCGCTCCATCATGGTCATCTTTAATTTTTTACTTTAACCTGGTCTTGTGAGACCTGATCACCACAGTAGGTACTAATATATTCTCTATTTTTCTAGAAATGTTTGAGATTTTTCTTGTGTTGTGGTTACAGTTTATTACTGTTTGAGTGCTGCATAAATACTTTATACATTGCCTCTAAATTAAGCCTGAATGCTTTGTGCCGAGCTACCAGAGGGTTACGCACAGGATTATTTAATGACTGTAGTGGTTCATCCTGACAAGGAATGTGATTATTAATTGAGGTGGATTCTAACCCTCCTCAACTAATACTTCACTTTTTCTTACACAAAAAAACACTTTAAGGATTCCAAATAATTCTAAATTCATTATATATTGAACTTATTAAATTCAGTCATTATGATTGCATCAAACAGGCGTAGTAACAAACATGAAAGCAAAGGTCTCCTACCAAATCCCAGTCACAGTTTGGCAACAAATTTAATACGTCCCTCATATTATGGGACATTTATAAAGAAGCTCCAGTGAAACAGATGTGTGAAAACATGAAATATGAGGGCAGGAATTGTTTTATTAATCACACAGCTCATATAAGACATCTAATGGGAGTCCAGTATCCGGTTATATAGCGCCCTGTTCCCAAAAATGTGTGCTAAGTGTAATATTTAAGATATCTATGAATTGAACCGTAAAGTAATAATTGGCACTAATTATAATGGTGATAATGTTGGTAAATAATAAAGAACATACTATCCGGAAATGTGTTGTCTCTGTTGACATAAAGCAAGTGATAAATCTAACCAGGAGGAATCCTGTAAGTACGAACCTATAGAACCATGAAATATTTGTAGTTCTGGCACACTTTGAAACGCTAAAGTTGATCCTTGAATGAGTACCAGCAAAAACAATAAGAGTTTGCATTCCATTGAAATCCATCATCACCCACCATTGGAGCATATTCAACCCTTGGTACAGGTGTACCTTATTACACCAGGGTGGCAGGGAGTAGTACTTCACTGCCCTAGCGGTCTCCAGGCACTTTATTTAGAGATCTTCACCTGATTAGCAGAAATCTATGTGCTGTGTTCTTAAGGGATTATTGCCTTTCTTTGTGGGAGACATTTTCAGTGTGTCCTCACAGAAAGTTTTTTGTTTTTAAATGCAAACTCCCAAAGTTGAAGTTGGTTTTGAAAAATATAAGATAAATGTCCCTGTCATCCTGGGAGTTTTTTTCTAGTGTGTTTCTGCCCATTTCCCTATTTCATAGAAACCATATTGTGCCACAATGACCACGAATCCTGTTTTCAAAACTTTTTCATGTAGAACTCTTTCAACATTCTGCTATTGTATGTTAGGGCTCTTTGGGAAATAGATAATTGGCACTGTAATACAAAGGTAATATAACAAGCAGACCAAAACCACTTTAGTAAATAGCATGTTGGATATCACACACCCATTCTCCAAAGATGTGTGTTCAATACTCAGATCTCTGACTTGTTTACTGTGCATTTTTCTAAAAAGGCAGAGTTGATCTAGCAACTCATTGCATGCAGCAAATCAATGATGTCAACATACATGAACTTAAAAAAGTGCAATAAATAATAGTGACTATACTATATCATCAAGGTAAGCATATGTAGGTAAATGTATGTTATTTATTGTTTAGGGGATTCACAATCATTACAATAAATTGTTAGAATGGTAGAACAAAGTTTGTATATTTATCCATCACTGCTCCTTTAAAATTTCCAGAAAAACATATTCTCATCTGTGACCTTCTTCGTAGGTCAGCAAACAGTGGCACTGTACATTAAAGACAATCCACTCATGCCATACCACCGCTCTCGGGATACCATACCTATCCCAAGTCTTGTTCATCATAATGAGTATAGTGCTACTAAACTTTCTAATATATATTACCCCATTATTTGTAATTTAAACACTCTGTTGATCTATGCAGGTTTGATTCACCAATACTGCAACATGTCTGTCTGGAAAGCTTTACATAAAAAGCCACTCTGATACCACTCCACAGGAGCTGTCTATTAGATGCTCTTCAAATGTCTGCTCCCTTCATACTGGCCAACTACAGAATAGAGTGGGAAGCCCAAAACTTCACATTAAGTAGATTGACTACTTGAGATGGTTGACCCACCACTCAATTGCTTCACTTATGTTGCACAGTACTTTGCTTTGTGAGTGTAACTCTGGTTGTGAGATAAGTCATATTCTCTCCATAGTAATAGCAATGTTATGTAAGCTATGAACCTTTATGTGCAGTAATTATACTGATGCAGAAAAAAATCTCAACTTATACTGATTAAGGCCTCGACCTACACCCTTCCCCAGTGCGTCGGAGCCTGTAGATGCTGGCGTATTCAATGCTCTGAGTTACCCCTACACATTTGGGTTCAGACCCATAATGATTCATGCTTCAGGGACATGCTGCAGTTTAAGTTCCCAATGTACATGTATGTAAACACGTTCCTGTGAAATGTATCATAATAGACAACTACCACTGTGTTTTATCCTTCCCTTCAGCTCTATCTGCCTGTGTTTCTGGAAGCTATGGGGCACAAGCATAATGCATCCACAACTCACATGTTTTCTTGTTCCTGCCTCAACAGTTCAGCTTTAAGAGTCCACAGAACTTAATGCCACCCCCCCCCCATCTGCTCCAGACACTGCACAAGATTTGTACCACACCTTAGACACTGTCACCACCATTTTGGTGCAGTTTTTTGCCCATAAAAGAGTATGAGGGCTCTCTAATCAGTAGACCATTATTTGTGGCCACAGGGCATATCTACAGTAATCAATGTAGGGCAAACGTTCCAAATGGCTTCACTCAACTGGTTTGTAACACCTATATGTCACGCAGTACTAAATTTGAGCTTGTGGTTTCCGTTGTTCCGCACCGACATTTACTTGTCAACACTGGCATTTGTGACAGTCCGCCACATGGTGGCGCTATCTGTCTAATTTAGAGATTAACACAGCAACAGTTGCTTATTAACTCAATATACATTAAATATGACTTTAACCTGCCGCCCAAGCCATTTTTATAGCGTTGGAGGCCTGGAATAGCCTGAATTGTAACACTTGTAGGAGTGTGATTGCTAGTAGTTGCGTTGTTACTGTCATTGGCAGAGGTGGCGGGGCAATGTGCGGTACAAGCTGGAGTGGACTTCTGATGAGAGCACTGGCACTTATATTTTTACAAATTAAGCACTGATGTGACAGTACAATGGCTCCTGACAGTCCACTGAAACTGCTTTTTGCATTACTCCTTCATCTAATTCCACCTCTGCAGCTGGACATTGATTGTCAATATCCCTGGTTCATTAGAATCTCATTTGAGCTCTTGTTCTTGTAGAAGGATGTTTTTCACACAGTTCACAATAAATGTCATGCAGCACAGAAAGCTCCACATATGTGCCTCAGGATCCATGTCTCCCAAACTTTTAACAATAGCCCTTGACAAGTGAGATGGAGATTCTCTTGACTGCCCTGTCAGGCTTCAAATCACAACCATCAAGCAGCTACATAAAGCATGATGACTCGTGCATGGGCAAAAAGTGGAGAAGTTAGAAATTAAGATACCAAGTAGAATCAAGAAGGGGGTCCGATAGTCTAGCTGAGATGAGGTCTTAACGATAGGAGGAGGAATAGACCTATGTTGAGGATGATGCCCAGAGCCGTCAGTGGAGGCTCCTCCGCTAAAGTGGAGGAGCATCACCCCACTGCTCGTTGAGCAGTGCAAAATAAAAATAAAATGATAATAACAAGACGTTACTATATTTTTTTTTTCTTAGCGGGACTCCGACTCCAGCCAGGTCGGCGGGGTAAGGCTGGGCTCCCCCACGTCAGAGGGAGCAGGAGTGGTTTACACCCCCTCTCTAAGTGCGCATGACGCGTGGTCGGCCCTATGGGGCCGTCCAAACAGTCATGCGCACTTGGCATGTTCTCCACTGGGCTGTGTTGCACAGCCCAGTGGAGAACATGCCCAGCCTCCCAGTTACTGCCTGAGCAGCCATTTCGGCTGCTCAGACTAATCACAATGCTGCTCCTGTAGCGTCTTGATTAGTTGGTAGAGTCCGGGAGACTGGGTGCTTCAGGTGCTCTGCAGGACTACAGGAGAGACGTGCAGTGGTGGTGGTGGCGAAGAAGGTAAGTCAATTTTTGTTTTCTATAATGCCTCCCCCATCCCCGTACAGAGGCAGCCACCACTGAGAGCCATTATTCTTCCCTTGCTACCTCCAGAGCTAGCAGCAGCATGTCTCCAATGTACCTAGCGACTGGTCAGTTGGACCTAAAGTGATTGGCAAAGGAGGACCAAACACCCGAGAAGGAGTTCCAGCTTTGGTTGGACCAGGAGGATAAGAACTTGGACCTGACTCTCACTGTAAAAATGAAGCAGTTTAATTTAGAGTCACATAGGGACCCCACACTTAGCAATCTTTGAGGCAAGATTGGCAGTCAAATTGTGAGTAAATGTCTTGCATAACCTACAAACAGATGGTGACTTCATTATTCCGTTGTTGCTGACTCAAAAAGTGACTAGAAGCATATGATCTCATTTGCATCCTGCACCAGGTAAACCGTGAGCACTTGGATGCAATTGTAATGGGAATGCTACCAGTGGGGTGAACAGACACCATTCTCACTTCCGCAGCTGAACGGTGCAATGCTTCAAGAAAACTCCGATTGGAAGAATGGAGCAGCACCTTAAAGGTACACAAGAAAATATATAACATTGGGTCATATTTACAATAAAATGTCGGAGCACGCTGTTACTCCAAAATTAGTAGAGCTATGCTCTGACATTTTTTAAATGCAGGGTTGGGCCTTATTTACAAAAATATGGTGTACCCCTGTGTTTCTCTTAGCACTAGCACTAAAAAAGCTCCCTAGCGCAGCACAGGCACCCTTGTGCCGTGTTGCAAGGGTGCCTGCGCTGCAGGGGCGATTGTTTATGTGCAGGAAGGAACACATTCCTGCGCATAAACAATGTTTAAAGGTGATTTATTGTTTCTATCTGTGCTGCATTCTGCAGCACACACAGAAAGAGCAAAATACGAGGAGAAATTAATAATTTCTCCTCGTATCGCCATCCTAAGGCTAGGTTTTACCTGGCATTAGTTTTTGGCGCTGCCTCATTCTTGTAAATATGGGGCAGCGTCAAAAAACAATGGGTGTTGCAGCGGAACCCCCACTGCAACACCCATTGCACACCCCTTTCATGCTAAGTGAAGATTGAAAAGGGGCCTTATTTACAAGGCAGCGTTAAGCCACTTTAAGTGGCTTAACGCAGCTTTGTAAATAAGGAGAAGGGGATATCGCCACCAGAACATCGCTAAAAGTGATGCTCTGATGGCGATATCCCCTTGTAAATATGCCCCATTGTCTCAAATCCAGGGAACATAGGGTGGTTATGGAATTAATGCAATTTAAAGGCTAGATTAAGGGCATAAATTAAAAAAATATATATATATTTTTGTAACTAATTTAAAGGAAACACATTATGGCCCTGATTTTGATGTCGGTCGGAAAGCCTCTGACCTGTGGTCAGTGGCTGTCAGACCAACATTTTCAGTTTTGATTCCGACTGCCATATTACGAATACGGCGGTCAGAATGGAAACCGGGCGGTCATTCCAAGGAGCACGTCGGCCAGTCGGAACCGGCACGTAATCCCTTAAGGACAGCCTTTCCGCTGTCGGGATAACAATGTCGGTTTCCCACAGGTGTTTCATGTTGGGCTTTCCAACATGAAAAGCCTGTTGGAAAGTAACTTTGGGGGCCCCTAGCAGGGCCCCCATGCAACAGCGACCTCTGGTTGCGGGTCTGGGGGCACATATGGTGCCCCCTGTCAATCCCTGCACCGCGTGGCAGGCACCTCATGCCACTCGGGCAGGAATTAACAAAAACTCCCATTTCTCTATGGGAGCTTGTGCTGCGGCCTTGACAAATGGGAGTGTGCAACTGCACCATGTTCGATCGCATCCTAATACTGCAGTCGGTACCGCCGATCGGAGGGCGGTCGGTCCCGATTCCGCAACAGTGCCGGGGGGACATAAATCCTCCAGACATCGTAATAAGGGCCATGTACTAACACTATTTTACGAGTCGCAAATAAATTGCGACTCGCAAAATAGTGTTTAGCGACTCGCTATTAGGAAGGGGCGTTCCCTTCCTAATAGCGACTCCACAATCCATGTACGAGTGTTTTGCGACCGCAATTGCGGTTGCAAAACACTCGCAAATTACTGCCCTCTTCAAGAGGGTCGTAATGCAATCGCAAAAGGGAAGGGGTCCCTAGGAGACCCCTTCCCCTTTGCAAGTGCAGAGGAAAATATTTTTTAGGGGCAGGCAGTGGTCCCAGGGACCACTACCTGCCCTTAAAGAATGAAACACAAAAGTTTCATTTTTCTTTTTTTTTTTATGCATTCGGTTTTACTTTAAGGAAAAAGGGCTGCATTAAAAAAAAAATGCTTTATTTAAAAGCAGTCCAGATATGGAGGTCTGATGAGCCCAGAAGGCCATCATACCTGGGAGGGCCAGCTATTCTCAATGGGGTCGCAAATTGCGAGTGCCTCATGAATATTGATGAGGCATGCAATTTGCAACCACATTGAGAATCGCTAACAGTGTCTCTGACACTGTTGTACATGTCATTTTGCGAGTCGCAAATTGCGACTCGCAAAATAACATGGTCGTACATCTGGCCCTAAATGTGTAACTTGTGGCTCAGAGGGGACAAAAAAGTGAAGGGATTTCTCCCTAATTTAATTGAGTGTGTAAAGTGAACCTGAGAGTCGAGGGAAAGTGCCTAAGATTTCCGACATAATATTACTTCCTTACCCTTGGTGAAAAAATGAAAGAGGGTGTATAAAAAAAGCCCACAATCCATTGCTTTATTTAGTCACAGCATTTCAAATTCCAGTCAGAGATTTGATTGCCTTTCCATTATTTTCCAGCAAAATACTGAAATAAACTCCCAAAGTAACAACACGAAAGCTCCAAAAAAACACTCAAGAAGCCCCAAAGTGACGATCTGTAGCATAGAGGAATGCAAGGAAGTCCTTTTAAACCTATACACGTGAAATTACTTTATTTGAAAGATGCCATATTAACAAAAAATCTAAAGCCCTTATCATCCAAAAAGGTTTTTTTTTTTCATGTGCGTGAGCTTCTTTTGCAACCGTGTATTTTAAAACAGTGACATTTTTTCCTGTTGCAAAATATTTGATTTACGGATGACAGAATTAATATACACAAATCTGTATAACTTCTTTTAAGTTCAGTCCCTGTTATTTCTTTTGGTGTATTCCTTTGCAGATATTTCCAGCTGGGTTGTTATTGAAAATGATTGATTGGAGGTGGAGATGTGCTGAACTTCACAATCTAATTTTGGCAAACGAGCGGATAAAAAGAGAAGCCTGCTGTTTTCCAAGGTACTTTATGCATCCCCTACAGGGAATAAGAGAAATGCCTATTGTCTCACTTCTCTAGAACAACATGCTCCATCCAGCACAGAGATGCAGTTTGGAATTAATTTCACGCCCTTTAAATGATCCAGCTTTTGTTGACTCTTCATTCAGGATCTAAGATCAAAAATTGCAAAGCTTGTATTTCGACATCTTTGCACATTCATAAAACTAAGCATGGAATAACGGGACAAATTCAATCCAGTGAATAATGCATTTTTTTCATGGTCTGATGTTGCACAGCTACAATATTCACAGCACACAGAGCAAAGACCTGGGTCAGCTAAGTTGGAGCCTGTAATCCCATTTTACTAAAATGCTTATCGTATAAGCATAGGCAGTGCAGAGTCTGAATGCAGCAGTTTTTATTACAATTTTTGAAATAGGTTGGTTGATTTGAGGCACAGTACATCAAATGCATTTTGCCAAACACACAAAGGCAGATTCAACCAAGAGTTTTGCTATGGGTGAAGAAATAAATGCTTCATTTATTCTCCTGACCGTCAGATTTCCAGGACGAGTCGAAACCATGGAGACAGCTCGAAGGTGAGTATCAGAGTGTACTTTGCAATAAAAGCGAGTTTGCTGTTTTAAAAAAAATCCACCTATACCTCAACGAGAGAGGAGTAGAATAAAATCAGAACACACCATCCGATGTGTTACACAGTGAAACTGAAGCCTTCTTTGCCATGCTCCACACTTCCCACCTTTATTACCTTCCCAGTGTGGTCAAGCACATTTTCGCTGGAGACAATTCGGTGAAATGTTCCGAAGATTGCCATAGCCACACGTTAGCTTTACATTGGTTGTAAGTGTGCCAGGCTGGACTCTCTCAAAGAAGATGAACAATAATTGTTTTATATAGTAGTGGTACTTATATAATACTTAAAATCCTTTTAAGAAGCGCCTAATTACATTATTGACGGGTAGCAGTGGCACACGACACCGTGAGAAGTTATATTGCTGGCAGAGTACTGTTTTTGTGGCGGTCCTATGTGGGATTAGTTTTGATGTTGTGTGTGAATGCTCAGAGATGCTCTGGGCTTGTCTTGAGGTGGAGGCGTCTAGCAGTGTTATGGAGAAGGCGTGAGAGATAGGCACTCACTTGACTGTTTTTGCACTGCTCTGGGCCAATTGCTGTGATGTATTTTCTTGTTACGGGAAGTGAGAAAAGAATGTGAGAGGCAGCAAATAGAACAATGAGAAAGAAAACGAGACATAAATGCGCGGAAACCAAGCAAGGAGGCATAGACATTTTCAGTAAGGGAATTTGCTATACCTGCTCCTCCTCTGCTTTGCTAAGTGTTGTCCTGTGCCACCTTCGTGTGCTACACTTTGAGTATCCTGACTCTTGAGATATGTCTTAAGCAGCATTACACACACTCATTCCTTTTGTCATTTGCTGGCCACCTCCTCCTCCCCAAACACCACCCCCTACCCTCTTGATACTAGCACTAATTATGAAGGTTTATTCAGTCAAACACCACAAACTTAATTCACCTTAGGCCCTTCCAGGCTGAATGCCATGGTCGAGTTTTTTTTTGTATACTGTTTGATGCGGGTTTTTATTATTTTACAAAGTACTTTGAATTTCGTCAGTTAAGGTAACAGATAAGCAAGCAAGGAGGTAAATCCTTGTTTATCTGGCCATATTCACAGGAGCTGAGGACAACTACACTTGCCGGTGGAGCTAATTAAACCAGCAAATATTCCACAGAGCAGATTTCTGCATGATAAAGTTAATGGATAAGGACAAGAAAACAATTGTTCCCTGGGAATGATAAGAAAGGGTAAATGGACATAATATCGAATTCTAAATATCGAATTGCAGTTATATCGAAGTTGTAATATCAAATGTTTTATAATATCGAAGTCATGAATATCGTAGTTAAAAATATCGTTTTTTTTTTTTTAAATTAAAAAATATCGAAGTATAAAATATCGAATAAGTAATATCGTTAGTAGATAATATCGATTTGTTAGTGTTGTAAAAAATATCGGAAAAAAATATAGAAAGTGTAAAATATCTTTTTTTCTTAATATTTAAATATTCTGTATTGTTATAAATTTTTTATTAGTTTAATTGTTTGAATATTTTTTTGAAATTGTATAAAAATGTTTTTGTAAGATATGTTTTAGGAGCGGGATGTTGGGTTATTAGGGGATAAGGGTGGGGAGTATTTTAAAAATATTAGTATAAATTTACATATTAAATTAATTTTTGGGAAATTAGAAATTATTTTAAAAAATGATGTTTAAATTAAAAATATAAAATATATGTTTTGTTTTAGGAGCGGGATGTTGGGTTATTAGGGGATAAGGGTGGGGAATATTTTAAAAATATTAGTATAAATTAACATATAAATTTTTTTTTTTTTCAATTAGAAAATATTTAAAAAAACGAAATTTATATTAAAAATATAAAATATATGTTTTGTTTTAGGAGCGGGATGTTGGGTTATTAGGGGATAAGGGTGGGTAGTGTTTTAAAATTATTAGTATAAAATTTACATATTAAATTAAAATTTCGAATTTTCTAAATAATTTAAAATAAGAAATGTAAATTTAAAATTCAAAATTAAAATTTTGTTTTTATAGTGGGATATTGCGTTTTTAGGGGAGAAGGGTGGGGAGTGTTTTAAAAATAATTATATGAATTGTTATATTTAATTAAAAAAATTTAATTGCAATTATAAAAAAATAGAAAGTGAAATTTAAAAAATAAATTATATTTTTTTTTTAGGAGTGTGATGTTGTGTTATTAGGGTATAAGGGTGGGGAGTGTTTTTTAAATCTTAATATAAAATTACTTATTAAATTAAAATTTAGAAAATTGAAATTAATTTTAAGAAATAAAGTTAATTTAAAATGGAAATTATATGTTTGTTTTAGTACTGGGATGTTGGGTTATTAGGGGAAATGGTGAAGTTGTTAAAATAGTAAAAAATATATATTTAGGGTCGATTCCGATCTCGGCCGGTAGAGCACCGAATCGGATTCGGCTTAACCGGATCCGATTCGGAGCCCTATTTCCCGACCGATCGCACGTGCGTCCGGGCGAGCGAGTACGATGCGTGCGCTCGCGAAATCGCCGACCGACTCGTTCGCAGAACCCGACCGCTCCAACCGACTCGCACGGACTCGACTCACACCGCGCAATGGAGACATTCCCCGGCCGGGCAAGTACGATGCGCGCCTCGAGCAGTCCGACCGACTCGCGCAGTCCGGCTCCAAAGAGCAGTCGGAGCCGCACTTTGGGGGTCCGTGTCAGACCCCCCTGTACGCATAGCCGCGCGAGTCGCACACAGGGGGGACCCATGGGTCCCCCCTACCTGTGCATGTACGGCGCGAGTCGCTTCGCCGCGTACCCGCTGTAGGGGGCGCCCTTGTTCGCCTCGCACCCATTGAGCCAATGGGAGCCCGCGTTCGCGTTGTACGACCGGCTCCCATTGACTTCAATGGGAGTCCGACCGAATCGAGTCCGATAGCATACGTGCGCATCGTACTCGTTCGGTCGGGCTAGTAGGGTCCGATTCGGTCGGAAATCTCTCCGGGTCCGGCTCGGTCGGTGAGATTTCCGGCCCGAATCGGAATCGGCACCTCAGTGTCCAGACGCTTCCCTGACTTAATACTTGCTGGAGTGGGATTACTAATTTTATATGTTTAGTGTCCAGCATCTTATATGACTTAATAGTGACTGGAGTGGGAATAGTAATTTATATATGTTTAATGTCCAGCACCTTCCCAGACTTAGGGGCCCATTACGATGGCGGGCGGAAGCACAACCGCCGTGCTGGCGGATGCAAAAACCACCAGTTACCGCCGGCACGCAGCAGTCCACACGCCCGCCCAATTATGATGCGAAAAGCAGGCCAAACACCGCCGGCAAGCCAGCAACACCGTCCGCCATCAAAGTGCGCCCGCACACGTAGCGGCGCAGCCCAACTGACACACACCGTCCGACGAAACACGTCCCGCCCGGGGCATAAATTACGATGCCGCAAACAAACGGCTCCCACGGCAAAGAGACACCGCACGTGAAAGAGAGGCGGAAACACGGACGCAGAGCACGGACAACGAAGAAGCGGCACCCCGGGCATGAATCCAGCACTGCAGGCCCTTCCCATGCTTCTGCTGATGCACCACCAAGGACGCAACGTGCCGCGGAGACGCAGGTAGGCACACACACAACAAGTGCACGCAAACAGCGCACACAGTGCAAGGGCGGAAAAAGCGGACAACCCCCCACCAGCGCGTGCACACTACACATCCACCATTGCATCCACATATGACACACAGGCCAAATCCTAACATCGCAGAACACATGTGTACACACCACCTGGGACTAGGAACCAACCACCCCGTCACGGCCCCAAAGCGCCGATGACGCCGCCACACATGCGCACAACGCAGAGGCCAACCGCAGCGCCATGCATGCGTCGCACACAGACACAGGGACACAACCAAGCAGCACACACATCAGCCCCACCCCGAACGCACATGACACGTGACAGGCCGGCCACAGACATGTCCCCAACGCCCAATTCACGGACAACACCCAACGCCACACAACCGACGCACACATGTCAGTGAAGTCACGCAACAGCAGGACACACCCCAGTGTAACAAACATGGCGAAGCACACAGCGGCGGCAACACCAACTAGGAGAAGCAGGGCCCCTTCGGGAAGAGGAACGCCAGTACCACACTGAAAAACCCATACCACCCTGCACATATGAACAAGACACATGAAACGGAACACCAAAGAGCCCGGGGACCGACAACAGGTGGCCCAAGAATTACATCCACACACAAGGCCCAACGCAGAGCGGAAAGGCAGCCTGCCGCCCACACAAGGGAGAGCAGACAGCACTGAATGACCTTCCATTCCAACACCAAAACCACAGCCCTACGACAGAAGCCGGTGAATACAGCCATTGTCCAAGAATAGACCAACACAGGCATGCCGAGGAGACCGACCACAGGGCAGATAGCGCATATCACAGAAGCACACAACGGACGGGGAAGAAAGAAGAAAACACTCCCCCATGTCGGCCACATGCAAGTTAATTGGAAGGAGTCACACAGCACTGACCTTGAACTGTCTGAGAAGCATGTGGGAAGAGGGCCCGTGTCCTCCAAACAAGCCAACAGAACACAAGTCCTGTCTCCCCACGACTACACAGAGCTCACAGCAACCCCGGAGCGTGCACATTGCAGACTGCACACACAGCCGGAGCACGCCACCTCTACGAACCGCTGCGAAATGGCAACCGCAACACACCTACCCAACTACGCCGAACAGCTCAAGCTGTACCAAACCAACACGATACATACATTGGGATGCGATCTCCTGTCCCTGCTGAACGTAAGTTACCGACTGACTTACCGCATCACATTGTTCAGCTGCGTCATGCCCGTCTTCTACTGTCGGAGGTGTCCCTACCAGCATCCCGTCGAGATATGCCTCTCCAACCCGGCATGTCTGAAGGCGGACCTGCTACCACTACTCCTCCCTCTGGACGCACACGACAGGGCCTGCTCTGCCTATGGGGGCATGGCGTATGTGGCCAACATCGCACGCGCACTGAAATGGAACCACTGTGCCTCCACACGACGGATCATCGAGAACAGCTACATCGAATGTCACCCAGCATGCCCCATCATGGTCCTCCAAGGGACAACCTACGAACAACACCTTGACAGCCACCATCCGCTTCATTGGCTGGCAAACATGTACACCACCAATGACATGGAAGCCCTGCTGGACGGCATCGCATACCTGACAACCTGTAAATACGTCGGACCACAACGCAGGTTCCCCGAGTGACCTATGAAGTCCAACCCCGCACCCATGCTCAGCTTCCGCACGGACTGGCCAGTCACCACCACAACAGCCATACCAAACGACCGGCAACTGTAACCACACCATCAACGACATCGCCATGACATCGGATATGACCGGGACATGCACACTGTTCCCCATCACATCCAGGAACACCGCATGCATCGTGGGAGGCAGTGGCATGGGCTCTGTGCATCGCACCCACATGGACGGAACTGCACGAACAACCAGGACACGACATGGATCCAGCGCACATGGACACACACACCGCTCAGTGGACATGAATAGGTCGCCTGGAGTCTGTGGGTGCTGCACCCCTCCCACCCCGCCCCGGGAATCCCATACCAGGACCTTTGCATGGACGACAAGTGCATACAACAACAACACGACCCCAGTGACTGTGACATGTCCAGTAACCACCACAGTGCAACAACAAGTGGCACGCCGCTGCATGCACGCAAGCACATGCCCTGATGTCATCTCACATGCACGCGTGCATGAGGAACAACCGCAGCAAACCTGTCACATGGAACTGAGATGGACTGTGCCCATGATGCCGAGCGGTCTGGTAGGCTACATGTATACCGTCTGTGTCAAAGTCCGCAGCTCCGCAGCTATACGTAAATGTACATTAGCACAGCCTTGGCCAAGCAGATGTAACCCCACACCCTATCCCATTTGTAATCATGCTCAGTATATCCTCAACATGTATTCCGCTGCCAGTAGTGTCCACTATACTGCATCACAGAGGACAGAAGACTCAATATAATGTTTGAAACCAAAACTGTCTCCGCTGACTCATTTCACAAGTACGAATGAGAGAGGATGAGAGTATGTGAAGTACACGGCAGTCGTGACATGACCATGTAGTCCACTGGTATTGGATGTCAACGCAAATGAGTAGCACTACTGTGGAAGACACACATGTGTCGTGTGAAGTCGTATGGACGCAGTGCTCAGGTGGGTGGGTGCGACGGGTAGATGCGCACATGCCAAGTTGGAGCACGCCGTGTTGGGAGGGGTCATGAACAGTACACCACCGCTTCCCTGGGCATTGTGAGAGGACACCTGTCGGGGGGAGTGAACACGTGTGTGCACAGCAGCCGGGCACACGTACAAGGCGGTACCAGGCGCACCTCAGCCCACCCTCTGTGGACAAGCTGGATCCTGTTGTGCGCCCGCCATGCCCCTTGACAAGGCACACACAGCCCCAGTCGACCAGGTGTAACCCCAACATAGTCAATCCGCACAGGCGATACAGGGCACGGGATGGCAGTGGAGCATGGTGTGTGAGAGGTCTCCTCGCGCTCCTCCTGGTCATATCACGCAGGCAATAGAACCTCAACGTCTAGCATGGCACAAGTCACATGGAAGTGTAGGGGGACGCACCACAGCACGAGCAGCACTGACGTCACGGGAGGTGGCTCGCACCATCCCATCCATTGCCCATCATACCAACCACGACACATGCCATTGCGACTAAGTGCAAGCGCGTGCGCCACCACCCCCGAGCCCTCCCCAGAGAGGCCAAAGAGTGAATGTGTGGGCCAACAGCCACAGACGGACGCGGCCTGGCCGCAAGGGCAGCCACAGCCACTGGGTGTCGCAGGTGGCGGATCCGGAAGGCGAAGACTGTGATGCATAGTCCATGCAGGCCGGGTCTCCATTTGGGGCACCACGCAGGTGGACGGCGTCCCGCCACACATCATACCCTGAGACAGCCCACTCGTGCAACTGGACCCACACATTCACTCCTTGCCCTCTCTGGTGCGAGCTTGGGGCTGCCTGTGCAAGCGCTAGCCTCGCAGGTGAGCATGCATATTGGGGGAGCGAGGGGAGGACATGAGGGCTGGGGCGAAGATGACTGTATCACTGTCAGTTAGTACAAGGGATGACCCAGATGTGGAAAGGAAGAGACGTGTCCCGTGTGCACTGCAACTAGTCGCCAATCCAACTACCCCCATGTCCGGAATGTAAGCCCGCACCTAGGCCCGCCCATCCGCCACATCGAACATACCACCAGCACGACAACCTTCCCATTCGAAACACTGACTGGGGGTGGCGACCAGTGTACAATCATGTGTAGCCTACCCACGCGTACATGTGGGCCCTCCATGATCCATGTCACCTGCGGCAAAGTCATGACATGCGCAATGAGGGAAGTGAGGAGAGCTGTCCGCCCCACGCACAGAAGGTGCATCAGCTCCACAGACCCAGCAGCGAGTCCAGCAGGGGTCACATGTGCAGGGGCAGCTGTGCCTGGTGTGAAGGCACATGCATATAGACAGCACATCGACCAATGTGTAGTCTGCCCACATCTACAGTCCATCATCATGCGGACATAGGAATTGAACACAGGGCAACACATCTTAGCTGGTGCACCCACCGTGACCAACAATGCGCAATCATCGACGTACCCGCCCTGTGCATGGCCCCCCACCCAACGGAGGCACATCCAGTGCCACCATCCCACACACACAAGCCTTCCACGGAACATGCTGTGTCCAATGGTCAGTACAGAGTCAGCGCCCATCTGGTGGATCCTGAACAGGAGACACATGCACACACATGCCAGCTCCCACTATGTACGACTGCCACCTGGCACGTGCAATGTAACCTCTCACCTGTGACGTGTGACTGCAAGCACACAGCCGTCTTGGCATGGGGCTGTCAATGTGGACACCAGTCAATGTTTCGGGAGCTGTGATCCGTACAGTGCTGTACATAGGGTGCAGTGCTGACACCTACTACTGTCTCATATCCCCTCGTGCCACAGGTCCCACTTGTATTGGCCGCTCAGCCCGTGCCCACATCGTCGTCGTCGTGTGCCATACTCATCCAGCCTCGGAAGCAGTTCCATGCTCAGCAGACACTCATGTTGCCGTGGCGTTGCCGCTTGACGAATATGCAGTCAGTCCCCATCAGCACGCCCCGCAAGTCATTGGGGCCTAGATCCCCATGTGCATGCACATGGCAGTGGTATGTCTCACTTGCCATTGCCATTGTTGGGAGACCTGTGTAAGTGTATTGTGGCCGTGCCGTCCCAGCTTGACAGCTGGGCTGTGGCTCATGTGCTTGCTCAGTCATGTCAGTGATGTGTATGCGAAATTGCTATGTGCCGTGTTGCTTTGACATGTGTCCTCTGCCATTTAACCCAGGCGGAGACCGAACATTGACCGCCCATACCAATTGCTGGCGGACATGGACGATACAGAGGTAATCAGGAAGTTTCGGCTGGACAGGCCAACTCTGCATCGACTGTGTGCCATGTTAGAGCCCCATCTCCGTCCCCGCAGGGTGTATCCGACTGCTGTCACCCCCACGGCTAAGGTGATGGCCGCCATGCATTTCTTCGCCACTGGGTCATTCCAGCACACAGTGGGCAGTGGAGGAGGGATGTCCCAGCCCATGTTCAGCAAGGTGCTGAGGGATGTACTGGCAGCCATGATGCTGTACCGGAACAGGTACATCCGCTTCCCCAGGGCTCGTGAATTGGCGGCAGTGAAGGGTGCATTCTATGCCCTTGGCAGAATCCCACACGTCGTGGGAGCCATTGACTGCACTCATGTTGGCCTTGTTCCACCACAGGCCACTGAGCACCTGTACCGCAACAGGAAGCACACGCACTCCCTGAATGTGCAAGTGGTGTGCCTTGCGGACATGGTGATCACCCACGTGTGTGCAAAGTTTCCAGGCTCGGCCCATGACGCACACATAATGCGCAACAGCATCTTGCCACGACTGATGGCCAATCTGCAACAGGATCGTGCCTGTATTGTCGGTGAGTATGTGGAGTGGTGTAGCGTGCTGGTTGTGCGATGCTGTCCCCTGTCCAGTTGGAATAGCTACGGTTCTCTGTGTCCCTCACACCCAGGTGACTCTGCGTACCCGAATGGGGCATGGCTGCTCAGTCCATTGAGGAATCCTCGCACCCCAGCAGACGATCGATACAATGAGGCACATGGGAGGACCAGACGTGTGGTCGAGCGTACCTTTGGCCTCCTCAAGTCCAGGTTCAGGTGCCTGGACCGCACCGGGAGTGCACTGGCGTACTCCCCACAGAAGGTGTGCCAGATAGTGGTGGCGTGCTGCATGCTGCACAATCTGGCCATTCGGAAGCAGATCCCCCTCATTGTGGATGACGGAGATCAACCAGGGCCCCAGCCCGCAGACCAGGACAGCTCGAGTGAGGTGGACAGCGGAGAGGAGGAAGCTGGGAATGTGCGCCAGCAGCTCATCGCCCGCTACGTCACTTGACGGTGAGTGTCCATGTACGACGGATGATGTGTCTGTATCTGTGCAGGTGTGTGTGTGCTGTGTCAGGGTGGCCGTATGTTCACTGCGTGCAGTGTGTCAACGCTCCATGGCCAGGGTAGTATGCCACTGTTGGTGACTGTGGCATTGTGCCCTATTGCTCTGTGCGATGTGTGTACATTGCTTGTAGTTGTTGACATGTACTGTGTGATGGGTGTGTGACACACTCATTGAATGTGCTCCTGTTCTGTCTCCCACCCCTAGGTCCCTACAGGCCCTCCGGATTCCATTGCCATGCCACGCATCAGGTGCCCTTCCGCCCAAGGTGGCCGTTGTATTCCGTACAAATAAAACACAGGGCACAAACAGCAGTTAGTGAATAAGGTGCATTTATTACGAACTGTGACATGTGATTGTGTGTAAGGTGATAACAAAAGTGGTGCGTGCAGTGACAATGAGCTGTCGGTCATGGCTGCGTGATGATCAGGGTGTACCCACTGGTTCTATGTCCATAGTCCAACACACACATGCCATCCAGCTGGCTGTGTGGAGTGGGATCGTAGAGCAAGTCAATGCAGTGGCTGGTCAAGGAAGGCTGGCGGAAGGCTGGCTGGCTGCCTCACTTGCGACTGGAGCGTGCGAAGTCCTCCCGGGAGATCTGTTTCCTCTTCGGACGGCCCCTTCCACGTTTGGGAGGGGGTGTGTGGTGGCGACCTGCTGGTGGTGGGTGAGGTGTGCTCACTGGCTGTGGACGCAGGGGAAGTGGACACTGCTGGCCGACCCTGCGCCCTAGCAGGTGGTGGCGGAGGTGGTGTTGCTGGCCTTGCCTGTGACCCCACCGCCACCACCAGCTGGCCCATGAGGTCCACGAGTTGGTCCATACGGGACACGAATTGGCCCATATGGGCGTCCATGGACCTCAGCACCCCCAGCACCTCCCGCGTGTCAGTAGCAGACCTGGCCCATTGTCCTTGGGCCTCTTCATAGGCCCCAAGGACTCTGGCCATTTGAGGCAGGGCATGGCTCCCAGGGGAGGCTGGCGTTTCCCTGACCCTGCTCCTCCTACCAGTCCTGCTGCCACCGGCCTGCCCACTAGCCACATTGCTCACCACGGTCCTCGCTGTGGCTCCCAGGGTGGATCCAGTCGGCCGGGCCACCACCTGCGCTGGGGCTGGTGCCAGCGAAGACGTGGTGGTGGTGGAGGCGGTGGTGGTCGGTGCGGCGATGGTGGCGGTTGCGGCAGTGGTAGTGGCCGCAATGACCGTGGGTGTGGCCGCAACGACAGTGGCAGCAGGGGACTGGGACTGTTCAGCATCCCTGGATGATGGGTTGGTGGGTAGGAGGGGTCCTGGGGAGCGGCTGGGCCCTGCCACGCCAGATGGGCCAGCTTGGTGGTCCGTGTCCGAAGAGGTGGACAGATCCTCCAGATCCGTGTGTCCTCGTTGGGGGCTTGTAGGCTGGCTGTGCTGGCTGCTGTCTCCATCCCCAGCGTCCAGCAGTTCGTCACCTGTGGAGAAAATGAGATTTGTTATTGTGTTGCACCTGGCGAAGTATGTATTAGTCGTCTGACATTGGCAGTTCGTGCAATCTCGTACATGGGTTTCCCGGAGGCGAGTGTGTGGCTGTGGCATCTGTAGTTGTGTGTGCTAGGCAATGGGACTGTGTGCTGTGCACATGTGGCATGGGACGGATTGGCCATGCCGATGGGTGTGTTGCTTTGCCCCTACTCATTGTGACTCTGGTGTATGCGGGCTCCTGGCCCATCCTGGGTCTGGTTTGTACTTTGCTTTTGGAGTTCATATGGAACGCTTAGGAACGCATATGGCAACATGGGGGCCATGCCCCAGATTCGCATTTGGGATGGAATATGCTTTTGGGGTTCAAATGGAACGCTTAGGAACGCATATGGCAACATGGGGGCCATGCCCCAGATTCGCATTTGGGATGGAATATGCTTTTGGGGTTCAAATGGAACGCTTAGGAACGCATATGGCAACATGGGGGCCATGCCCCAGATTCGCATTTGGGAGGGGATATGCTTTTGGGGTTCAAATGGAACGCTTAGGAACGCATATGGCAACATGGGGGCCATGCCCCAGATTCGCATTTGGGAGGGGATATGCTTTTGGGGTACATGCTGTGAGCCATGGGTGCCGAACGTGACATGTGTTGTGGCAGCATGACAGTGCATGGTCTGAGGTGTGTGCATGCCTGACATGCCCTGCATATTTGCTGTCTGTTGTGGTTACTGGACATGGCATTGGACGCATCGTTATGAGTGAGTGATAGTTGTGTGCCAGCCAACGTATTGCAGTTGTCCCATCTCCTTGGTGTGCGTGCTGCCCTGTGCCATGTGCATCACTGCAGTGCTCGGGGGGTGTGGCCCATGTTGTGTGTTGTTGCTCACAGTGTGTCGTGCGCTTAATTGACTTCTGGCACATGGTTGGTCATGGGCATGTGTCTTAGCGTGACTGCTGTATGTGTGGCAGCTGTGCGGATGACATGCCTTTCATGTGACTGGGGCTGACGGATGGGATGGATGGTATGTTGTATGTGCATGGTGTGTCTGTGAGTTTGATGGGTTCAGTGGTGTTCGTGTGCATTTCTGTTGTTCCGCTCTGTTGCGTCTAGTGTTGTTTGTCTTACATAGGCGTAGTTGTGGGGTGTGGGGTTGACAGGCAGTGGGGGCTACATGGACAGGACTTCAATGGTGTTTCGGTTGTGTGTGATGAGTTGCACAGTGGCTGCCGTGTGGGACTATATTCAGTGTGGCTTGTGCATGCAGACGTGGCTCCTTGGGTGTTGCTATGTCTGTGATGGGTCATGTGGGGTGTGAGTCTGCTGTTCATGTCCGTGTGCACATTGTTCACTTGTTCGTGACGGTGGGCGGTGCTGCGTGTCCGTGTGCTACGTGACATGTCCCATGTGTTGGTGGTGTTATGGTCCTCATGCCTCCAGTAATCCAGCCCTGTCCAGTTTCCCACCTGCAAGTTGTTCGTGCGTGCACTGTACTGGATGCCACATGGCTCTAAGCGGGGGTGCTCCATGTTGCAGGTCTGTGGGGGTGGGGGGTGTAGTGGGTCGTGGGGGTGGCTGTACACCCACTGACACCGATTGCTGTGGACCGTGATGTCTGCCTTTCGGCTGTCGTTGTGCACTGCGGTGGCTGACACGTGGCTGTGGGGTGTGGGGGATGCTCCTCCTTGCTGTGCTGTGGGACTGGGGCCTGGTGTGTGTTGTACTTGGGCTGTCCACCGTCCCACCCACTGCACTTTGTGTTCCTGCCACTTACCTGTTACTTGTCGGTTAGTGCAGCTGTGGCGGACACATGGGTGTGGTGGGTGCTCGTTGTGGCGCTTCTGGCATATTTGGGGACCTGTTGGTGGTTACGTGGCTGGCTTAGTGTACACATGTCCCCACGCATCTTACAGTTGTTCGGTTTGGCCTGTGTGTGGTAGTGTCTGTTGCATGTGCGTGTGATGTGTTGTGTATTGTGTGCTGGACATGGGGGTGTTTGTCCCTGGGAGCTGTGGCATGGTGGTTGCGCATGTGAGTACATAGCGGTGTGCTAGTATACATTAGTTTGTACTTACCAGCCTCCACTCCCCCTGCTAATCCGGCGAGGATCTCCGGATGGATTACGACTCGCACCTTCTCCTCCCACGCTTTGAAGGTCTTAAAGAGCGCGGGATTCCCTCCGCCAGTGACGGCAGCCAGCTCTCTGTTTTTGCCCTCCTTCTTCTTGACCAGGCTCTTTACGTCATTCCAACGTTTGTTTATCTCGACTCTGTTCCTGGGCAGGGTCCCGACTGCATTGACCTGGTCTACGATCCGGGTCCACATTCTGTTTCTGGTGGCTAGTGGTGTGTGCTGGACCATGTTCCCATAGATTTGTGGGTACACCTTGATGATCTCGTCGACCATGACCGTCAGCTCCATGGGCGTGAACTTGGGCATCCTTTGTGGTGCCATGGTGTTTGTGGTGCTGGTGGTGTGTGTGTTGTGTAATGTGCAGGGGGTTTGTGGTGCCGGTGTTTGGTGGTGGTGGTGGTGGTGTTTGGTGGTGGTGGTGGTGGTGGTGGTGGTTGTGATGTGTGCGTTTCTGTGGTGTGCTGCTGTCCTTGCTGTGTCACTGTGTCCTCTCCTCTCCTCTCTGGTTTGCAATGTAGCAAGGGGTTGTGGTCTGTGGGAGTGCTGCTTTTGTACTCACCTATGTGGGTGTGTCCTCATGGTCTGTTGTTTTCAGGTGTGTTGTGTCTGGGGTTCTGGCCTTTGTATTTTTTGTTTGTCCGGGGGGTGTTTTCGGGATGTGTACTGTGCTTGTGTATTTGTGTGTGCCTTGCTGTGTGGACTTGTTGGCCATGTTGTGTGCTATTGGTTTTGTGTGCGGATGGTTTCTGTGCAGGTACGTGGGCGCCATGGCTTCTGCCGTGTCGATTCTCATCGGCGTTGTTTGCGCTGGCGGGCGGTATATTTGTGGTTTTTCCGCGCTCATGGCGGTGCGATCGTAATTTCACGTGCGGTGTGTCGGCCGTGTGGGCGGGCGGTTTTGTGTTGTCGTGCGTGTTTCCGTCCGTGGCGGGCGGTTTGACTCCGACTCGGACGATGGCGGGCGGTATTTTGTGTGATTTTTCCGCCGATGGCGGTTTTCGGTTTGTGTACTCATAATGGCGTGGTCGGTGTTCAGGCGGTGTGTGCGGGCGGATTTTTGCCGCTTCCATGCCTGGCGGATTTTTTTACGCCGGGTATCGTAATGAGCCCCTTAATACTGACTGAAGTGGGAATAGTAATGTATATATCTTTAGTGTCCAGCACCTTCCCTGACTTAATACTGACTGTAGTGGGAATAGTAATTATATATATGTTTAATGTCCAGCACCTTCCCTGACTTAATATTGACTGGAGTGGGAATAGTAATTTATATATGTTTAATGTCCAGCACCTTCCCTTATTTAATACTAAGTGGAGTGGGAATAGTAATTTATATATATGTTTAGTGTCCAGCATTTTCTTGGACTTAATATTTGGTGGAGTTTGAATAGTAAATTATATTTATTTAGTGTTTAGCATCTTCCCTGACTTAATACTGAATGGAGTGGGAATAGTAATTTATATATGTTTAGTGTCCAGCATCTTCCCTGACTTAATACTTACTGGAGTGGGAATAGTAATTTATATATGTTTAATGTCCAGCACCTTCCCAGACTTAATACTGACTGAAGTGGGAATAGTAATTTATATATCTTTAGTGTCCAGCACCTTCCCTGACTAAATACTGACTGGAGTGGGAATAGTAATTTATATATGTTTAATGTCCAGCACCTTCCCAGACTTAATACTGACTGAAGTGGGAATAGTAATTTATATATCTTTAGTGTCCAGCACCTTCCCTGACTTAATACTGACTGGAGTGGGAATAGTAATTTATATATCTTTAGTGTCCAGCACCTTCCCTGATTTAATACTGACTGGAGTGGGAATAGTAATTTATATATGTTTAATGTCCAGCACCTTCCCAGACTTAATACTGACTGAAGTGGGAATAGTAATTTATATATCTTTAGTGTCCAGCACCTTCCCTGACTTAATACTGACTGGAGTGGGAATAGTAATTTATATATGTTTCATGTCCAGCACCTTCCCTGATTTAATACTGACTGAAGTGGGAATAGTAATTTATATATGTTTAATGTCCAGCACATTCCCTGACGTAATATTCCATGGAGTGGGAATAGTAATTTTTATATGTTTAGGGGTCGATTCCGATTCGGGCCGGAAAAAGCACCGACCGACTCGGATCCGGAGAAAATACCGACCGATACGTACCCGTGGCGCACGACACACCAAGTACGATGCAAGGCGCGAAAAATCCGACCGACACGTACCGAAACCAAGTCGACCGACCGAGCCGCACGGAAAACAGCAATCCGGCCGGAAAAACACGCGAATCCAACCGACCGACACGCACCCGGAACAAATCCGACCGAAACGTACATGCGAACTCCAAACCGCAAAGTACGATGCAAGGCGCGAAAACCACGACCGAGTCGGACGGAGGACAAGCCGCATACAAAACCGAGCCGAAGCAACACAAAACACCGTGACCGACGCGTACGCAGCATAGAAAACTGCACAAACACAGCGTGAACGAAACGGAGAACACCGTACGAGACCAATGCAGGGTCCGACTCGGTCACAAGAACGTTTCCAACATACACAAAGAGCACAAAGGAAAAATCACCCAAAAAAGGCCAAACAAGCAATTACAAAGCCAATAAATACTGGGGGGGACAGAGAACAAAGACACACCCACAACTCCACCTATATAAAGGACACAAATCACTACCATGAGCCTTTGCAAATGCCATTCCACTGCCAGCACCCAAGAGAAAGCAACCACACACCCACAGCTCATCCCTCACACAAGCCACACACCATCAGCACACCAACAAATACCTACCTCACATACACCCAGCAAAACACACACTCACACACCCTCACCTGCACACCAACACACACATCACTCACCATCACCACCCATCACCATGCCCCCCAAGAAGAATCCCAAGTTCCTAGATAGTGAATTGGAAGTCATGGTAGACGAGATCCTCAGGGTGGAGCCACAGCTGTTTGGCACACTGGTCCAACAGACCCCCATGTCGCAGAAAACCAAGATGTGGGAGAGGATCATCAACAGGGTGAACGCCCAATCACCATGTCGGCGCACAAAGACCGACATCCAGAACAGGTGGTATGACGTGCGCAGGAGGGTACGGAAAATGCTGAAGCAAGACTACATCAACAGCCAACACACCGGCAGTGGCCCTCCTGCCAAGCCAATATACCTCAGGCCCTGGGAGGAGAAGGTGCGGGCCATCCTTCCGCCAGTGAGCGTATATGGACTAGAGGACATCCCAGAGCCTGGTGAGTACACAACAAATGTACACAATATACTGCCACAAAACACACACACATCACTGTCAAGGGAGAGTCAAACCATGCACTCATAGCAATTACACAGCAACCAGAACAGAATCATCCCAAAATGTGTATGTCAGTCAGATAAACACAACACATGCCATCAAGAAAGTCACATCCAACTGTGCCAACACATGTACAAACACAACTACAACTACAGCTAGGCAGTGGCACAAATAGAACTAACAAACACATCCAGACATGTAGCCACCACAACAACACCAACACACAGTGAAGACCACTCAAAGGAAGGAATTCTGTGTATGCTGGCCAAGTCAGTGTAGCCAATAGCATCATGGGAGTCACAGTCACACATATTGCCCCCCACAACTGTCCCATCAACACCACCATGAACCATGCGCACATCACAGGGAGTGGAGAAGGACTCACAAGATGGCTGACACTGGCTACTGCTGTGGGGAGCACAAGGCCCTGCTGGCAACTGTGCACCAACAAACAGCAGGACACCACTGACTGACATCCTGAGAGACAACTTACACTCCCTGCAATGCAAGCACGTTCCATGGTGGGATATCTGGCTAGCTGGCTGGGAAGGGGGACTTGCAGCACTGACCATAGTCACAAGCACCTCCCCTCACACCCCCCCCAACACAAACACCACAGAACCCACCTGGTAGAATGCAATGCCCCCATCCTAACACAAGATCCCACAAAGAACCACCACCCTGGGTTATGTTGTGTGAAGCACAGGGACACTCTTGGGACTCTTAGCCAAACAACTGCCAGGACAACACTCCCAGCCATCCTGTCAGCACAGCCAGCCCACCCCACAGGTAAGCAGAATCAAAGGAAGGAAGCATGGGCATGCTGGGAAGGGGGTGGAGGCAATAGCATGATGGGAGTCGTAGTCACTGATATTGGTCACCCCCACAACTGGCCCATCAACACCACCCTGAACCATGCTCACATCACAGGAAGTGGAGAAGGACTCACAAGATGGCTGACACTGGCTACTGCTGTGGGGAGCACAAGGCCCTGCTGGCAACTGTGCACCAACAAACAGCAGGACACCACTGACTGACATCATGAGAGACAACTCACACTCCCTGCAATGCAAGCACGTTCCATGGTGGGAGAACTGGCTGGCTGGCTGGGTGGGAAGGAGGACTTGCAGCACTAACCATAGTCACAAGCACCTCCCCTCACACCCCCCCAACACAAACTCCACAGAACCCACCTGGTAGAATGCAGTGCCCCCATCCTAACACAAGATCCCACAAAGAACCACCACCCTGGGTTATGTTGTGTGAAGCACAGGGACACTCTTGGGACTCTTAGCCAAACAACTGCCAGGACAACACTCCCAGCCATCCTGTCAGCACAGCCAGCCCACCCCACAGGGAAGCAGAATCAAAAGGAAGGAAGCATGGGCATGCTGGGAAGGTGGGTGGAGGCAATAGCATGATGGGAGTCGTAGTCACTGATATTGGTCACCCCCACAACTGGCCCATCAACACCACCCTGAACCATGCTCACATCACAGGAAGTGGAGAAGGACTCACAAGATGGCTGACACTGGCTACTGCTGTGGGGAGCACAAGGCCCTGCTGGCAACTGTGCACCAACAAACAGCAGGACACCACTGACTGACATCCTGAGAGACAACTTACACTCCCTGCAATGCAAGCACGTTCCATGGTGGGATATCTGGCTAGCTGGGTGGGAAGGGGACTTGCAGCACTGACCATAGTCACAAGCACCTCCCCTCACACCCCCCAACACAAACTCCACAGAACCCACCTGGTAGAATGCAATGCCCCCATCCTAACACAAGATCCCACAAAGAACCACCACCCTGGGTTATGTTGTGTGAAGCACAGGGACACTCTTGGGACTCTTAGCCAAACAACTGCCAGGACAACACTCCCAGCCATCCTGTCAGCACAGCCAGCCCACCCCACAGGGAAGCAGAGTCAAAAGGAAGGAAGCATGGGCATGCTGGGAAGGGGGAGGAGGCAATAGCATGATGGGAGTCGTAGTCACAGCTCTATATCCCCCACCACATGGCCCAGCAAGCTCACACTCACGCATGCACATCCCACAGAGAGTGGAAAGGCCCATCAAAGATGTCTGACACTGTTGCTGTGTCGTGGGGAGCACAAGGGCATGCTGGGTACTGCACACCAACCAACAGCAGGACACCACTGTCAGCCATCTTGCCATTGCTCTCACACCCACACACACTGAACTCCACACAAATGCAAGTAAGTATGGGAATGCTGGGAAGTGGGGTGGAGGCAATGGCATGATGGGAGTCGTAGTCACAGACATAGCTCACCCCCACAACTGTCCCATCAACACCACCCTGAACCATGCTCACATCACAGGGAGTGGAGAAGGACTCACAAGATGGCTGACACTGGCTACTGCTGTGGGGAGCACAAGGCCCTGCTGGCAAATGTGCACCAACAAACAGCAGGACACCACTGACTGACATCCTGAGAGACAACTTACACTCCCTGCAACGCAAGCACGTTCCATGGTGGGATAACTGACTGGCTGGGTGGGTGGGAAGGAGGGCCGGCTGTCAATCAAACACAACCAATGCAGACCATGTTCACACCCCAGAAAATACATAGAAATGCCCAAATAATGCAGGACAATGTGCCACACCAATATCAACCCCTGACTGTGACGACTTAGGACAATGCAATGTACAGGCCCGCACCCAGAGGCACAGTCACAACTGTCATGTGTGTCAACCATTGATGCCTGCAGAAACATAACATACATTGTTTGTGTCTCCCAAAAACAGGTGAGGATGGGGACACAGCAGCAGACGCTGAGGAGTCCCAGTCCCAGGCTCAAGAGGATGCCGAGCTCACTGGCGTCGTACAGCCTCTGTCCTCCTCGGACGATGAAGACCAACCTGGCACATCCGGTGCAAGTCAACATGCAGCACCAGCAGGACCACCAGCTGCAGCACCAGCAGGACCACCAGCTGCACCCCCAGCACCCACCCCTCCAACGACTGTCACCACGAATACCATCCCTGCCGACATGGACAGAACAAGGAGCAACACCAGCACAGTGACCCTGGACCAACCTGGGGCCATGGACACCACCACCACCACCAACCCCCAAGGTGGACCAGGGTTATCTGTGCGTGCCACTGCACACACTGCACATGTCAGCAGGGGTGGTGGGAGGGGTGGGAGACAGAGGTCGCTGCTTGCAGACATTGCTGGTGTGCATGATGACCCACAACTGGTACGCATAGCTGATGCGTACCAGTCCAGCACCGGAGAGCTCAGCCAGGTAGTGGGGCTCCTCAGAGACATTAAACAGCAGCAGGCTGCCCATCATGCCCGCTTGGACTCCCACATGTCCCACGTGGAGTCACACATGTCCCGTGTGGACTCACACATGTCCCGCGTGGAGTCCAAGTGGGATGCACTGCATGAGATGACGGCGGTGCACAGGGACATTTTACAATGCCTCCGCCAGATGAACAGCAACCAGTCCACACCTCCCTGTGTGCCAACAACATCTGGTGCCGAACAAACTGCAACTGCCACAGGGAGGGAGGAGGACTCTGGCGGAGAGTCCCCTGCACCGCAGCAGCCTGTACTTGAGGGGCCCTCCCCCAAGAAGAGGGGTCGTCAGAGGAGGGAAAAGTGAGAGGCCGATGGCCAAGCGCAACTCCCAGGAAGCCTGAACCTGTTCTGGATGTTCGCCTTTGTGCACAGACTGTTCACCCTGTTGACGGCAACACTACTCCCACACATTGCATGGGGAGTACAAGTTGGACCAATGTGTCAGACAACTGTGGCCCGATACTGGGGATCCTGTCTACCAGGACTTTCAATTCACCTAGGAACTTGGGATTGCAAGATTTATGTACAGCACAACCCATCCTATGCACTATTAACACAAATGTATCACAATAAACACACTAATACACCATACTTGCCTCTGTCGTGATTCCAACGTGGGTGCTGTTATGGGGATGATGAACTGCAAAATTACACTGTGTATGCGAACTGCAACAGCAAGGACAACACAGGCATGTGAGTACAGGCAACGTGACACACATGAGGGAGACACACCACCAGGGCTACACAACACATACACACCTAGGCCATCTGACTCATTGCCTACACTGATGTTGCCAGGGAAGACGGTGCAATGCACAGACACCACACCCATTCCCAGTTGTAGTCAAGTAGCCCACAGGTGCAGTAAGCAAATGGCAGTCAAATGTGTGACCACAGACAACGCACATCACAAAGTGGAGCACAGGTTTATTACACAGTTGCAACATGCCGTAACCACTACAGATGCAAGGTAACCCCACCTGGCAGCGGGCACACAGTCAACAACTGTAGACGGAAGGAAGTCCATGGGTGTGGCGCACATCACCTGTAGGGACACAACAGCTACCAGCCTGGATGTGCAATCACGTCGTCGGTGGACACAGTTGACCAAACGAATCTGAAAGTACCCTGTGAAGGACAGAAATGACACACAGTCAAAAGCAATGGAGTACAGGACAGAACAGCAAAACTCATGCACAATACATGTTACAAGATACCCACCCAGAACCAAGTTAGCATGTCAACACTGTTGGGGAGTACAGCCCACCTGTCACCACACATCGCAACACACATCCAGTCAAGTAGCCCATGGACACACTCCAACAGCACCAGAGCACCACCCACACATCATGCCAACTCACATCATTGACATGACACCTCAGGATACTCACATTCAGCTAAAGAAGTTGGTGATGAGCTGTGTGCGGACATCACCATCACCATCATCATCATCATCGTCACTGGCATCGTGGTCCAGGCCAGGATCCTCCACAGGTGGCGGATGTTGGTCATTGTCATCCTGGATGAGAGGCAACTCCTTCCGCACTGCCAGGTTGTGGAGCATGCAGCAGACGATGATAATCTTGCACACTTTCGCAGGGGCATATGGGAGGGACCCTCCGGTCTTGTCCAGGCAGCGGAAGCGGCTCTTCAGGAGACCAAAGGTCCGCTCAATCACTCTCCTGGTCCGACCATGTGCCTCATTGTAGCGCATCTGGGCTGGTGTCACAGGGATCCTGAGGGGTGTCAGCAACCACAGCATGTTGGGGTATCCCGAGTCACCTACGGACAGACAAGTGCACATTAGCTGACTTGGAAAAGTGGGCGGAATACTACAGATCAGATCACACACAATGGCACAAAGTCAGTACACACCGACAAGCCAGGCACGCTGGTTCTGCATCTGTGCCATCATCCTGGGGATGCGACTACTCCTCATCACAAAGGCATCGTGTGATGAACCAGGGAAACGGGCACACACGTGTGTGATGGTCATGTCTGCAAGACACACCACCAATGCATTGACCGAGTGGTAGTGCTTGCGGTTACGGTAGGCCTGCTCCTGGGCCTGTGGTGGTACCAAAGCCACATGTGTCCCATCAATGGAGCCAATGACATGCAGCATCCTCCCCAGGGCATAAAGTCACTCTTCACGTCAGTGAGTCGTCGCAGTCTAGGGAAATAGATGTACCGGTTCAGGAAGAGCAACATTGCCGCCAAAACATCGCGGAGCACACGGCTGAACATGGTCTGTGACATCCCACCAGCAGTCGCCACAGTATGTTGGAAGGTACCAGTGGCAAAGAAGTGTAGGGCTGCCATCACCTTCACCTTGGGGGTCAGCGCTGTAGAATACGGCCGGCCAGGCTGCAAATGTGGGGACAACTGCACTGCCAAATCCTCAATCAGCTGCCTGGTGAAGCGGTACCGTCGGATGCTGTCCCGTTCCACCATCGTTGCCAGGTCTGGGAATGGCTGATGGACAGCAGGAGCCCTGCAGTGCAGAGGAGAAGTAAGCAAGATTGTCAGTCACCCCACATATGC